>JAUTXW010004768.1:0-600000 GCA_030620095.1 Kuschelorhynchus macadamiae
CGTTAACAAGACAAGGAGCTAGAAGATGGCTACACCGAAGTGTCGAAATTGTGTGAATTTGTATTGACAATACCTACCACAAGTTCATCAGTAGAACGCAATTTTTCAACACTTAAACGTATAAAAGATTTCGTGAGAAATTCAACGGGGCAGGAGAGACTTTCGCATACATCGCTGTAGTCCATTGAAAATTAACTTCTCCAAAATATGTCGGAGTATCGACGTTTTTATGATAACGTCATTGACGAATTTGCAAAAAATGATCGAAGAATCGAATTACATTACAAATAGGTAAGTTTCTAAAAATTGCTTCCCTTTCTTAAAATTTCACCGCACGCCCCTGGATAGTTGCTTTTTTTCCTTCCCTTTTTTTTGTACTGACTTCAGGTCAGTATAAAATACAACCATAGGAATGCTGTTTGACAAGGTGGAGAAATGATAATAATAAGAAGCATAATAATTTGTAAAGAAAACTATTTTTGGGTTTTACTCCACAAACTATAGAAAATTAAAAATTCTAAAAATAATCGTATGAATTTAAATAAAATTAAAAGTAAAATTTTAATCTATGGTTTAGTTCCGGGTCCACTGAGAAGAAACGCGAGGAGCGACACTGAAAAATATCTACTGTTTTTATGTTTCGAGGGAAATCTACCCCCGTTTTCATCAAACTAAAAAAATAAAAAACTAAGAGCAGTATATCACTTATGATTTATATCAGAGATTAGCCATTCTCGTAAAATTTCTGATATAAAATATAAGAACATACTTTTAGTTTGCTTAAAACAATTTAATTATACACACCCAGAGGGTCATGATGTTTACACGATACAATCTAGTGGATATTGGTTTTTAAACTTAATAATAATAATTTTCATAATAACTTATTTTTATTTTTTGCTTTATTTCTCAAACCACCTGGCCAGGGGGGACAATCATAATTAAATGTAAGAACCTTAAAAACAAAAATCTATATTCAGCTGATTATGTTTTCTTTTCACAACTTTCTAGTGCATGCAAAAACCTACTAAAATGTAAGAAAAACCAACTAATAATCGTTGCAAAAGCGCCATTTATTGCTTTATTGTATTTGTCCCGCAATTGAACGTATCGACAGGAAAATGGATAAAAAGTTTTTGTGGTATCAGTCCATATCTTACTCTTCGGTATCAGCCTATTTTGGTCAAGATTACCTATACTCCGGAAGAAAAATAGGGGTCAATTTATAAAAATGCGATTTGTTTAATATTGAAATATTTATTATTCAGTATAAAAATACAAGTCTTAGTCTAGGAAACACCACAGTGTTAGAATAGATAGCCCCAGAAGAGTTCAAACTTGTAACAAAAATAAATGTCAAAAAATTATTTTCTCAAAGCTGACATTTTGTAAATTAGCAAGTTTTTTAATAGTAGCAAAAACATAAAGTCTACAGTCAGCACTGTTAGAATATTGTGATAAAAAATTACGATTATTTTATAAATTACGTATTATAACCAATTAAATTTAACAAACAAAAGGATAGAAGATATTTTCAAGGTATCAATATCCAGACATGTGCGACAGAGTATCAATTGGTAAACGCGCGCGGTTCACTGATACATTGTGAGGGTTTATAGCTAAAACTTCATTGAACATATTTATTTAACCTTTAACCGGATAGGTTAATAGACTTAAAGTCGAGATGAGTTTTTTCGAGAGGAGACAAGACAAGACCTTTATCTGGTCTTGAACAAAATTTCGAGACGAGACGAGATTAGCCAAAATCGAGACAAGACGAGATGAACCCTTAGTCCAGATATAAAATACGGAATGTCAGTTGCAAAAAACGAGAGCACACCAAAGTAATCAACATTTTTCCCTCGCTCTTTCTTGTAACTAAAACACCACCAGCCGTTTGCAGCATAAGCACACTTCGAGGCTTCCTGTGAAAGGTACAAATAGAGAGATGTGGTTTGCGCGACGATCAATCCGAAAGAAGTCAAAGCAACCCTTAAGGAAACTAAACATTATTCAGCTTCTGGTGGAAGAAATTTCCAAATACTCATCGCTTTTTGGCAAAAATAATTAATATTTCGCTAAATGCGGGACGACCGATTCTGGACTGGTTTGTCGGAAATAGAATAATATTTATCCATAAAAGTGACTTGTGCATGCTACAGAGTTATCATCCGATTTTCTGTCTCAACTTGTAGTAGAAACTTGTATTTTTATTTATGTGTAACACCCTGTATATTTGGAAAAAAGATCTTTAAATATAAAATAATAAAATAAATTTGACGTGTTTCACTGTTTTGTAAGCATGCAAAATGTTTTTTATTTATTTATTTATTTTTTTTATTTTCAGGTTGCGGTTTCATCCTGAAAAAATATTTTTTTATATACAAAAAATAATATAAATTTGTCGTATATCACTGTTTTCTAAGCAAGATAAAAGCATCTGAAATACATTTGTTTTCATTTCAGTTAGCTGTTTTATCCACTTATTTCCAGTTGGAGTACAAACATGATTATCGTGCTAATTAGAATTACAAGTTAATTCTATATTTGTATCCGGCAAAGATGACTTTCAACAAGGGAAATCTTCATGATAAGTACAGGTATTCACCTAGTGAGATATAGACTTCAGAACTAACGAGGAAAATAAAAGGCTGCTGCGAATATGCTTGCTGTTACAATAGCATTTTATTCTTTTAATGCTATAAAATCAACAGTAGAAGTAGCGTTCACGCTAGATCGTCTATTCACCGCATACATCTTCCACGTCATCAGGAAAGATTGGGACTCCTAAGTCTGCAATGTCTTCATAAAAAAATAGTCCTAGGGTAAGCAAGCAAGATTATTAAAAACTAGGGTTTTGAACTGCGCTTGATAAGAGAAAACCAAACAGAACTTGGAAAAACCGCGTATTGGAAATAATCTGGGATTATGATTTAAGAAGAATTAAATACGAGCTTCTGGGGATGAGTGAGTCAATAAATTGCATGCAGAAAACGAACATCTTGTGATCAATGTTAGCACTGAGGACACATGATTCGGTCAGATACACCTCTAACTATACGCACTCATTGAGTAGGTATGTGTTATTTCTAACCGTGATTGATGTATGTTAGAGCCATTGCTTGACTTATCGGGAAATTTTAATTAGAGTCATAATAGTTTAATTAAACTTGAAGTTGAAATTTATTTTCAATTTTTACTTCTTGCGTTTATTCAAAATGTGTACAGTTTAACACATATGATACAATGAGTATCTTTGCAACTGAAGAAGCATAGCGATATCCTCATTTAACTAAAAATTGATGCAATCTCTTTCCAAGGGCGAATTTAGCATGTGATCATGCAAAGGGTAATTTTAAATGAGAATGAGCGTTAAAGGAACTTGCCAAAATGCGCGTGGTCCAGGAAGTTTGATCCCTAAACTTTTTTATTTGTAATTTCTCAAAAAATTGTTTTAGTTCTTCATAAAAGTTGGTGTATGATATAAAACTAAGTTTCCATTTCCTAAATTTTAGCAGTGGCGTCCACAATGGAGTTCCATACAGCACCAAATTGCAGAAAAGGCTTCCTTCGTGAATAACAATTTCGATACTAACTGCTAATTTAATGCAACATCGTCTTTCTCAGATGCAGTTAAAGACTAGCAGGAGCGTTGCAGGGATTTTGGTAAGGACAATTATGTTAGTCTGTTTACTCCTAGAGTAAATGTGTTAAGGAGTCATAAGATAACGGAGGGGGAAATTGATAGAGTTTTGGCATGTTCAGCTAATATTAACTTAATCATAGTATTATATCAATTCAAATAAACCTGCTCTAAATAATTTCGTGCATCAGCAATATGAATTTATGATGTCATACTTGACTACTAAAGGTACGGTTTTTACTCCTTTAATAAGTGCAAACAATAAAGGAATCTCTGATTTTGGGACACAGAAAGAATTAGTAGCTTTAATTATATATAACTAAATTTCTAATCATTTTCCAGATCACACATACCCTGAAATTACTTTACTATACTTAAAGAATCGAACATCGTCAGTTTAAAACTACCACCAAAACGTCGGAGGCTTACGAACTAAAACAATACAGTTGATAACAAGTGCGTGTGCAGCCGATTATGATGTTGCAAGGCAGCTGCCAAGCTCCGAAGACCCGAAGTTTTACGACTTGTGGATTCTGGCAAAGATTAAAGCGACAACCTTTATCATCGGTTACATTTATTTCCCTCCAAACTTAAGCCCTAAAATGTACAGAACATTTATCAAAATCTTGGAAGAATTAAGGATAAAACATAGAAACGCCAAATTTATTTTTTCAGGAGATTTTTAACTTTCCAGGTGTACAATGAAAGACGGACGACGGTGTTCTGATCCCTTTCGATCTGTCTTCACCAGCGGTGGATGCACTAGTATCGGATATGTTTCTTAATGAACTCCAACAGGTTAATAATCTATATAGAATTTCGAAAAAGCGAGTTATGACAATAATACTTTTTGGAGACCAACTGAGATTGGTTGGAGGCAAGTAGGCAAGATTCCATCGTTGAGAGTTTTTATAGAGTTTTGTTTGATGCCATCGACAGGTTCGTACCTAAAAAGAAAACTTGCAACAAAAAATATCCCACGAAACATGACAGTCGCTAAAAATAAAGAACAAGGCCTATCAAAAATACAAGTGCACCGGTAGATTCGAGTCTTACAAAGATTATTTTATGCGTCAAAATGATTCAAAACATCTGATAGAATTGAGTTACCTCTTATATGTATCCACTACCGAATTAATGGTGTCTCAAAATATCAAATATTTCTGGTCGTTCATCAACTCCCTAAAAAGAATTCGGAATTCCTAAAAAAAATTAAATACAAGAGTGAATCAGTGGAGACCCCCCAGGATATCGCCAATGTTTTTGCCCAACGCTTTGAGAGTTGTTACTTATGTAACATAGACAGGAAAGTGGGTTTACACTTTCCAGGTCAACTTATTACAGAATCCAGAATGGCATGCAATAGCGAATGAGTTGTTCTTAACACCTACCACTTTGCAAAAATCGAAGTATGTAAGAGGTTAAGTAATTTGGATACGAACAAAACCGCCTAAACTTTTGTGGCTCACTGGCAGGCTCTTTAAGCATTATTTATCACGCCTCATTCAATCTAGGCAAATTTCCATTCTCTTTGGAAGCACTCGTGGATCATGTCTATTTTCAAATCTGGCGCAAAGAGTGACATTGGCAATTATCGAGGCATATCCCTGCTGCCCACGATGTCCAAAATTTGCGATTCCGTTGTCACAGAGGAGCTTTTCGAACGCTTCGAGCATCGAATATCATCTAGACAGCATGGTTTTTCAAAATTCAGGTCGACGGCAACTAACCTGGGAACCTGGGTGTCTTTCAAGATTATCTGGTCGGCAGTGTGGAGGAGGGCTATCAAGTGGACAGCCATTTTAACACAGTGGAGTGAGCGGGGCATCCATAATGTTGAAACTCTAAATTGGTTCCTAAATTCAATGGCAAGTTGCACAAATGTTTGTAAAAATTTCAAGTACCTTTTATCATTTAAAGTTTCGGGGAAGAAGTAGGATCCCAGCAATCTCCCATCGTACATACGAAATCAAACGCTTGTATTTTGATAACATTAACCTCTATGGTCAATAACAAAATGGGGATTTTCAACTGACCACCATCGGCAATTTTGCGACTAAACGATACCGTTTATCGTAAATATGCATTCGTCTGTAAATAAAATATTCCTAAAAAATCTTCTGTTCTCTTCAAATTCCCCTTGACTCCAAAATGAAAAGTTCAGCCTTTGGTCAAATCAAAGTCATAAAGCTTATTAATAAATTGAGGCTTGCATTCATGAAAATTATTTTGTTGTAATACTCGCAAGACGAACGATTTTAACATAATTTGCAGGTTATTGGTAATTTCCCTTCAAGGTATTCTTAATACTTCTATCACTTTTTCTAATATTTCTAACTTTCTAAATTTTCTTCTGTTAAAACGTTCTTTCTGTGATTCCTTTTATATTTAACTACTAAACATCCAGTGTTTTTAAATAATTTTAAAATACGACGTGATACACTTATAGTGTTTTTAGGATGGCGTCGGTAAATATTAAAGTAGCTTCTGGGGGATATCTGTGGTTATCACCGCATATCAACAATCCAGCTTTTTCAACTAAAGAAGGCTTAGACGCGGACATTTTTAAAGATCCAAATCACAATGTCATTTTCATGCTCTACTACGACAATATTATTCTAATGGTTACCAATTTTACAGGACATAGAAGAAGGCTTACGTATTGTAAATTTTTAAATACAACTAAGTAATTTTAAACAAATTTTGAACAAGTTGAAATCGCATATCGTTTAGTTCTTCAGATGTGCATTGATCGACATCCAGCCCTTATGTTTTTATTCTTTCGTTATTCTCAGCTCTGTGGCAACATAATAATAAATAGTTGAGCTAGAACTTTTTGAGAAATTACAAATAAAAATATTTCTATACCGAACAAACTTCTTGGACCACGCTATATATATGGTCTTTTAAAATTGTTTATTGTCGTTGATATAGAATATTTTCGTTTAAAAATATTATAAGATCAGTTATAGAATCCCGAACATTAACAGTGGTTTTTAACGTATTGTGAAAGTGTAATTAAAATATTCTTGACTAAAGATTGGAGAAAGAAATTCAATACAGCCGCATTTTTTTATTTAAATGAATACGATCATTTTCTTCTTTTTAACCTGTATTTATATTGTTAGATTATCTAAAGCTATTTATAATGAAAAAAATCTGTGCGAGAGTGCACACTACAATTTGTTTTAAACTTCTTAAAATTCCTCCGTAGAAATAATTTAATTGAAGAAAGTGAAATGGTATTAAAATTACACGGATTTGACACAGTTGCTTGAAGCGTTGAACTTGAGTTACAAATAGTATTAGTAATAGTGGCGTTTCAGCTCTAATACCTTTTCTTTTATTAGATTGTTATTTAAAATAAATGTAAGTAATTCTAAATACTACCAACTGTTACAACTTAACCATCCTTATAGAAAAATTATTCTTTCAAAACTACTTTTTACCTATAATTAAAGCTTATGTAGGTAAAATTACGAAATAAAAATATTACCAAAATTTTATTTATTCTAATTTAAAAAACAGCTACTACTCAAATTTAACCTTGATTAGAGAGATGCTAAATATCATAAATATAGATAGATCCAGTGGCGCAGCTACACCCTCGCGAGCCCCCGCGAGGGGGGGGGGGCACGAGGTCAAAGGACCCGGCGATATTTGCAAATGAACTCAAGGGGATTTTGTATGTATGACCTTTTTTCAGTTATTTTTCTGTTTTGAAAGAGGGCCCTTCACCGAAAACCACGGGGGGCCCAAAATTTCTAGCTATGCTACTGGATAGATCTACAATATATATATATATATATATATATATATATATATATATATATATATATTCCTTACCGTTAGTTCTTTTGTTTCGCATAACTTTTTACGACCAAGAACCCCACAGAAATCGATATTGCTGTTTCTCATCTACTTTTGCACACATGTGTCGTCTTGTTCTCCAAAGTAGGTAGCATCTAAAGCGATTAAGTTGCACCATAGTACCTGTAGATAGCGCCACTGGTTGCCTATTTGCCTCATGGCCTTTCAAAGTCGAATGACATGACACCTTGTTTGTTTCAGGGTTCAAGTATTTCGGTTTTAATCCTAGTACTCCCCAAGGAAACTGCCTGATAAGCCTTGCCAGGGCAGATACCACGGCAGCAGATGGCGCCTTCGGCCTTGGCCCTTGAACAAACATAGCGTCATGTTTTGGTCGTTTCCCGATAAAATGGTAAAGACGAACCGATTTTATTCAATTTGATGTCAAAAAAAGTGCTTTTTTGCTCGATTCGTGGAGGGATAACGATAAACTGTATTGTCATGATATTGTTTGTTCTCGCTAGATGGCGTTGTTTCCGAATTCTCCAAATAATGCTGATTTACTCAAAAAAATCAAATGGTACGCTATGACTGTTATATCACAATTTATTTGGTAGTACGAAGGACATTGAATAGTGAAATAAAAAAATCCATGTAACACTTAAATTAGGAAGGTTGACGGTGGTCTCTCAAACCCGAAACTTCGAATTGGAAAATTAACCTTGCCGTTTTGTAGACGAGAAAAAGGGACAATGAAAAAGTGGAAATTATTTTCGTCTCTCATTTCATTTAATCCTAAATTTTTGGGAAAATAAAAAACTGGAAAAAAAGAAGGCTCCAATAGAAACTTTAGTAATCTTGCATAACTATAAAGAACAAAAGTTAACAAAGGGAGAAAACAACTCAATCTGATAATCATATAAGCTTTGCAATAAAATAGCAACATCTAGGGCAGGACTCGGTTTGGGCAAAAAGATTAAACCGAGTTCTACCTTGCTTCAGTGAAACAACAAAAAAAAACGAAGAAATGAACTAACAATAAATTAACAGCAAATATACTTAAAATTACCTTCTACAAGAAACGATATGGTGGACCATATTAGGAATACCATCCAAAGTATCTCGATAGCAGAAATGGAGGCTGCAATGCAATCGGCACAGAAAAGATTGCAACTTTGTATTGACAATGATAGTCGGCATTCTGAGTGAAAGGAATTTTCAGTAATTTTAAATATATTTGTTGTTAGTTTATTGTCAGTTATATCATTTCGTCGTTTTTTACTTCACTCGTAAAATGGAAGTATTGTAATCGTGAAAAATAACTCTCCGAGATTTTTTCAGATCTTCACGTTTCTGGATCCCTGGACATCGAAAAACGTGTTTTTTCAATTTCGTCGATCTGTCTGTCTGTCTGTTCGCGGCGTCCCTAAAAAAATACTTACCCAATTCACTTCAAATTTTGGTCAAAAATTTAGAGTCATATGGGGATGACCTAGTAACATTTTGGAATCTTGTTTTTGTGAATAATTTTAATATAACTAAATTATCAAATTAAGTAAGCCTGATTTGACAACTACCGAAGTGTGTTTAGCGCCACCTGCTCGTCAAAGACACTCTTACATCACAGTCGGCTTGTCGGGTCTCTCGATTTTCTTTGTAGATATGAAAACAAACTTATATGTTTCTAAAAATTTACGCTGCTAAATTCAGCATACTCAGGGCAAAGAAAACCCTGAAAAATCTACCTGAGACATTGCCTGTCTGTTCATTTCATGAGAAATCATGATGAAGCACCACTCCTAAGAACTTCTAATAGTTGAATCTTATCAAAACTAAATCAGTGACTATTGCTCTATTGAAATAAATTAACTTTATTTTTTCCGAGTTAAAAGAATTAAGTAACTGCGAGCACACCAATTTGTAGTTTCCTGAACAACTGACCTCACACATCCAATTAGGGTTTTTTATGTCTTTGGCCAATACAACGGATGTATCTTCTACATAGGCCAATAACAAGCTCTTAAAAATATGATAATGCAGGTCGATTACAAACAATTTAAAGATTATGGAACCAAGGATATCTCCCTTAGCTACTTCAGAATCGATGTTAAAATGTTCGGGTTACTTATTATTTACTCTCAGAAATCGTCTCAATTCCTACAAAAGTTATAGAATTCAATTAAGTACTTGACTTCACGCCATATCTGCTTTGATTTATTTGAGGCTTGAGAAATATTATTGCATATTTAGTACGATTTACGCTTTCCTTCTTCTTCAGGTGTCATCTTTCCAAGGAAACTTATTAGTAGGTCTAGTGGTGGTCTTTATAGAACCAAATTGATTTTAAAGACTCAGGAACGTCTGCATGAAAACCTCAAAGTATAACTAAAAGAAATATGGCTATATATTGCCCATTTATAGCACATGTGAAATGTATTGCCAAGTCATCTCCAGTATGTAGATTAAAATGTTTTACTCTAACAGAGTACAAGGATAATAAGTCAAGCATAAGGTAGTCAATTCCAGTGGAGGATAAAGAGCATTGTTTATTGTCCTATCTTAGTTGGTGCAATAAATAAGTTACAGATATTGTAAGAACTAGTTTTGACTTGGTATATATTGTAGTATAATATAATATATTATAATGCTCATCATTAAACATTAGAAAACATTATTGTTTAAAACGCCACATATTATATTATTTAAAATAAGTTTTTCAATAATAGGTTTGATTATTACAATATTTTTGTTACTTACTAAATCTAACTGACCACCCATAATTTTTTTGTGTTATGACAGAAAGAGCTAACAATACATTTATACCCATTTATATTTGAAAATTTCATATTTGTTCTGCACGCCCAATGTTCAAAGATACAAAGAAATGTGGATTTTTCCATGGGCAAGAATTCCAACGTACCTGGTACCTGGGTTAATCATTGACTTTGGAATTTATGGTAATCAAAGTTTCACTTTCCAATCAAGACACTCCTCTAGGACTATCGCAATAAATACAGATACCAACGTATATTTAGCATTAACACGCAAAATTTTTTAATCCTCTCCTGTTGCGTACACTTCACGAAGTCCTGTAAACCTTAATGTCTTACTTCAAAAACATGATTTGTGTAATTATTAAGACAATAAGCACAATTTCAAACACTATTATACCTCAAAGCTATTTTGTCCAAATAAATACCATTATGTGTAACTGAGATAGAGCAAAATAGAAAGTTAGTAGTAGAACTTTTTGTTTGCAAAGTCAATAATAACATTTGATCTATTACGACCGTCAATATGTGTAAGTTATGTTAACAATCAATGTCACGTATTACTTGTTTATTAGTAGCGTTTTGTTTACATGCTATCTAAATCTGAAGACTATTATTGTGATCATAAACAGACAAGAGTTTTCCAAAGCTTTTTATCATCACTTGCACTCTGTGTTTATCAGCAGCCTATTTATCTAAATAACTTTCTAAAATTCCTGAACTTTCCCCTGGTGATTCTACATTGCCTTCGATATAAAATTAATTTAAAATATTAGCATTAGTGTTTCCATTATTATCCCGTATATTAACTTTATAACCACTTGAATAGTTTTTATCTCATCTAGTTCATCTTGAAGATTTTTTATGTGCTGCTGAATAAGCTTCGTTTCTTCTTCTAATTTTTTTTACAGCTCTCAATATCGTTGATATGTTCTTTAATAGTGTGTTTATATTTATTTATGTCTGATGTATAATACTGCTTCTTGAGAGTTTTTTTAAATTTTTTTTAATTGAAATCGTTTTTTGAGCATTTCAGTATGTAGATTTTTGTTTTCTAGCTTTTCAATAAGCTTGATCACCAAACTCTGTTTGTGCTGCGTAGATTCGCTGAACTTTCCCTCTTTTAGTGCATTTAGAGAGAAGAGCTTAGCATAGTAATCCGAGCACCTCATGCCTATTAATTACATGAGTGGTTTTAATCTCATCTTGCCATGATTTATGAAATACACTAAAACTAGTGCCGAATTTACTTGAGCCGAGTTCCTAGGCTTTATATAACTTGAGGCCCTCTCGGCATATTAGCTGGATTTGAAATGTATTCTTCTTTCACAAAGTTTACAAAATACAAACTTTTATCGCGAAACTGCTGAGTATCAATGTCTCTTTATATATCCTTTTATATTCGGGACGATCCTGTTCTAATAGATAAAAAAAAAAACGGCAAAATGTCGGCATTTTTACAACGCATAATTACGCCCGTTTTGGCCTTTAGCGATTTAATGCAATTTAATTGTTGCTTTAATTTGCAAAGAAAGTTAAACTTTTCTTTGTTTATAATAATAACATTTACACCACGCCACACTTACGCCAAACAGTTTTCATTAAATAAACTGAAAATCGGGTTTAGGCACATTCAATTCTCCATTTAAATTTAAGGAAAGTTTAAACACTCAGTGCAAGTGGTCTTAAAGGTTTTTTGCAAATAAGTATCACTGTTCAATATTTTCCAATAACATTTTATTGTGCTTTATCTGTAGTAATACTGTAATAAAAGAATGCATATTTTCTACCTCTGCCAACGCTTACACATAATGAGTAACTGCATTTTAATCAAAAATATGACCTAATATCTCGTATCAACAAAAATATAATAAAAAGCGTCGTAATGAAAATAGACCAAAATCAGCAGCTTTTTCGTTAATAAAACTGTTACATGTTCAAATAAAGAGAAAACAACTAAGATAAAAGCCTTTTATTATCAGAATGTTCGTGGTCTTAGAACAAAAACTGAAGACACAAGATTAGCAGTATGCGCAACTAATTATGATTTTATTATCTTCACCAAAACATGGCTGACAGAGGACATTTGTAACAGTGAACTTTTCCCCTCCAATTACCAAGTTTTTCGCTAGGATAGAGATCATAATGTAACTAACCGTTCCAGGGGTGGAGGAGTTTTGATTGCCTCTTTAGCAAGTAGTCCCTCTAAAAGAATAAAAGGAGTGTCATCACAAAGTGCTGAGGAATTATGGGTTAAGTTCAAGGTGGGTTCTGATACTATCATCTTGGAGTGGTATACATCTGCCCAAACTACGAAAAGTTTATCAAACATTCGTTGATATTAGAAATGACTACCGCACTGCTAAAGCAATTATATCAGATGACTTCAACCACCCAATGCTAAATTGGGATTGTGAGGATGGTATATTGGTACCATCAGAATTTCACAGAAGTACTTGGAGCTAAAACAACTCAACAATATAAAAAATCATCAAAACAAATGTTTAGATGTAATTCTTGCAGACGATTTATGCAATATTACACTGATTAAGGCTCATGAACTATGCCTCTTAGATAAATTTCACCCAGCTTTGGAGATCAGATTTAACTTGGACCGACCACCTCTTTTGCAAACCAAAAATAATGTAAAAATACACTTAATTAACAGGGCGAATTACACAGAGATCAACTAATTCTTAGGCAATAGTAACTGGGATTTTATAGAAACAATGTCCAATATTGACCTGGTTGTAGACAGATTGTACGAACTGATATATGAAGCGATAGAAAAATGTGTTCCTTTAAAATTTGTAACTGAACACAAATATCCAAAATGATGCAGCCCCGAAGTGAAATCACTTATCAATAAAAAAACCGTTGCTATAAAAAATTTAAGAGAACTCAAAACCCAGTTGATAATCAACAATATTCAGTTCTAAGGAAAGTAACCAAATATCACATAGATCTATGCTATTTACTACATATAACAAACACGGAGTATATGATTCCTGGAAATATTAAATATTTTTGATCTTACATTAACAGTCTACGTAAGGATAGCGGAATACCACTTTCTATGAAACATAATAATCAGGAACTCAACAACTCGCAAGACATAGCCAATGCATTTGCTAGTCATTTTAGATCATGCTATTCCGATTATGGAGATGTGTACATTCCCAATACATTGGATATTATGGAGTAGTACATCTGGCCTCTAGAACACTCACACTATCCTTAGTCGAAAACAAGATTAAACTGTTGGATTGTGCAAAGAACGCCGGGCAAGATGGGCTATCCTCTACTGTCAATGAAAGATGTGTGGAATCATTATCTCGTCCCCTTCAGGCAATATTTCAAAGATCATTTAACGAATGCACCTTTCCAATAAGATGAAAACAGTCTACATTATTTCCCATTTACGAATCAGGTGATCGAGATCAGATTGAAAATTACAGAGGAATCTCACTTCTATGCATCATGGGTAAAATTTTTGAATTCAACTGAATGAGCTTTTCCATGAATTTAGGAATCATATAGCCTCAGAACAACACGGTTTCTTTAAAAACCTATCTACAGTTACAAATGTCGGAATCTACCAAGACTACCTGGTATGTAATATGGAAGAAGGAAGCCAAGTAGACACCATATACACTAATTTGGCACAAGGCTTTCGACAGCGTTTGTCATAAATTCTTACTATATAAAATGTCTCGGAGTCTCTGGATCTTATTTGGCATGAATAGCTTCATATTTGACTTCACACAGTCAATGTGTAAAACTTTAAGGCGTTACGTCTGAAAACTTTCTAGTCACATCTGGAGTATCTCAAGGATCCCACTTAAGGCCCGTTTTGATTTTACTATTTGTTAATGATGTTGTGAGCGTTTTCCAATTTTGTCAATGTTTACTCTATACTGATGACCCAAAACTCTTTTCCGTTATTAAAGATTCAACTGATTTCCAAGGGAATCAAAATTATATAAATATGCTAATCAGATGGTGAAATACTAACTTTTTAAACCTTAATGCAAAGTGATTAGGTTTTATAGAATACAAACCCCCGTGATATATAATTACCAAATATGTAATTAAACTTTAGATTCTGTTTTAAGTTTTAATGAATTGGGTATAATTTTCTTTTTAAGTTTTAATGAACATATAAGTAAATTAGTTCTTAAAGGTTATCGGACGTTGAGGTTTATTAAATGAAACTGTAAGCACATTATCGATACTAAAACAATAGGATGCTTATATACTTCACTGGTTCGAAGTATACTTGAGTATGGATCAATCATCTGGGCACATATATACCAATACCACATAAATAGACTCGAAAGAGTACAATCAAAGTAAACTTCATGCTATTTAAACATCATTTTCAGTACTCTAATATACCTCGTGATGTTAGATTAATGCTTGTTGGATACCCAAGTTTAGAGAAGAGAAGAAAGAGAAGCTATCTTATACTATTGTACAAATTAATAATAGTCATATTAACTGCAATGTTCCTTTATTTCAACTTAATTTTAGAATCCCTGGAAGACAAACTCGACAGAGGAGACTTTTTGCTGTTCAGCCTCACACAACAAATTATAGTTTCAAGGCTTCATTGACAGAATGACATCTGTTTATAACGAACATTGTTTAGATATAGATATACTAAACATAAGTCTGAAAACCCTTAAACGAAAAATCTTATTATGATTAAAATGTTTTGTATATTTAATTTAAGTGCGTGCTATTTGAAATATTTTATTTTGTAATGTAGACATGCTGAATAAATAAATAAATAAAAAAAATATCTATTCTTAGCATGCTTAGTGCATATTTTGCTTATTGGCTAATCCGACCCTGATTAAAACAGATAAGATTCACAACTAAATATTTTATTAACGCCTGCCTTAAAAGTCCAAAAAAGTTTCTAATTTCCTACTTAAAAGTTAGGACTTAAACACATTTGTCGAGTAAACGTAAAGGTAAATATTAAACTATTTTAATTGAAAATGATAAGGTTTCATCTAAGAAAAAAGCTTTTACTAAGTAGTAATTTCAGTACCTTTTTACAGTAGTCATTTTACAACCTGTTTACTGCGAGTGTTAAAAACAATTCGAGTCGCTTATAGAAATCTCCTATGTAGGTTTTTAGATCACAATTTCGCTGGACTGTTTGTTTTCATTTCAGTAATGCCCGACGATATCGTAGACTTAGACTAAATGTCAATACTAACATAGAGTCAAACAATTATTCGCTATTAAAAGCAAAATAATATGCCAAATGGAAAATCTCATTTGGAACGCAATGTAGGTTCCAAATTAGTTTTTATGAATTTAAAATTAAAGGAAATAAAAAAGATTCAAGTTTGAAAATCCATATCCAAAATAATTACGTGTTTGAAAATCTATAAAATTACAAAAAAAGGAAATTTGTGTGTGGACACAACATTGAGACATAACCTTTAATTTTTTGTATGCAAAGGGTGATGTGTTTATTTTGTGGCAAACGGAAAATGTAATAGAAATAATGATATTTTGACAAAAATCCAACGTGGGGGAATAAAATGATGTCCTCACAAGAAATAAAAAAATCATAAAAAATTACTTATTGCATAAACCACAAATTTTGCATAAAAATCCAGTTTTATTATATGCATATATATACTCATCTGTACGTAGTGGAATTCTGTACGAATGAAGTTGGGAGTAACGCCGATTTTATCGATTTCTTTTTTCAATTACAGCAAAAAAAGTTATTTTTTAATTTGGCCATAAGCTGAGGCACGATAAATAAATAAAATACATTTTACACAATTACATAACAATAAGTTGCATATGGTAATCAGGATTATGACCATAAGTCTTAAACCAAGAATAAAATATAATTGAAGCGAAGTAAATTCCAAGCATATTGACGAAAATTTTAAAACATTCTTCAAAGTTTTATACCCCAGAACTTCTATCTCGTTGTTAGATTTGCCGAAAGCATTTTACTAATAACACGCTATTAAAAAGTTTAATAATATAGTTATTTTTGTTTCTAAATTTTCTACTAAAAATCCCTAAATAATTATCAATTCCGTTATGGCCATGGATAAAATCCCGATCATTGTGATTTATATTATAATATAACTGGTGTCCCTATTCCGGTGTTTTATAAAATAACGCAGGCGTTATCTAGCCGTTACTCCTAAAATTTTGGAATATAAGCTAAATTCGTTTTAATAAAATAATGTTTGCTATGTGATGAGAACGCATATTGCATTTAACTTTTTAAAACGTAATGCGTTCTAGTGGGGCTATATTAAAAAATAAAACGGCAGTAAATCCCCACAATATGTATTAGTTGCTATATAGAAATCAAACTAGGGTAACGGTGGTACAATATTAAAGCCATTGGTTACTTAGTGCCCCCCAGTGGATTAAATGAAACACTTTCTTTAATAAAGCCTTAAATAACCCTGCATTAACTTTCCACGTAAAGATCAAGAATATGTGATTGCAACAAGATGGAGGTTTCGGCATGATCTAAGTGAGGCATGGGAGTTTATAGATGAACCTTATCTATACAAAGAGGGATCGGTCGTGGGGATACGTTCAAACGCCACCAAGCTCTTTACCCCATTAGTAGTGTATAGTACTTTATATACTACAAGGAAAGATATGCAGATCAGAATTTGGATCAGCAAGAGTCCCTGAAGTAAAAATAAATAAATGTTAATATTTGGCAAGCAGTGTACCTATTTAAACTTATATTGCAAGTTAATAATTAGCCATAACTTGTATTAAGCTTCTTCCTCTCAGTTAAATACCTACATTTTTATTTTTTAATAATAACATTAACCGTTGCAAAAAACATTTTACGACCAACATGTTTTTTGTTGAATACATACAGGGTGGCCCAACGAAAAGGTCCCACCCTTATTTATGACTTTCCTGGTATATTTTGGGAAAAACGCTTGGACACGTCAATTTTGATTTTTAGGGGGACGTCTTTTCATGTATGATTGTATAATACAGGGTGTTCCAAAAATAAGATATCGCATTACACTTGACATTTTTAAATGGAAACCCCCAATTTTTTTTCTATTTTTGGATTCTCCAGGAAGTTTTTAGTAACTTTTGTATAATAGAGTTTATACCTATCTTCAACCATTTTGAAGTTATTTGAATAATTGAATAATATCAAGTATTGATAAATTAAATTCAAGAAAGGGTCAAAATAACGAAACTTTATTATCAAAACGGAAACATTGCAAGGGCTACTGCCCGGTTGTTTAATACGTTACATTCAGTCAAAAATATTAACCATAAGTATGTGGCTAAATTAATAAGAAAATTTGAAGCAACTGGATCTGTATCTAATATTCGCCGGAATCAGGAACACTAAACCATTTACAGTTTTACATTCACATTAAAATTTAAACAAAAATTAGTTACTTAGCTACAATGTGTCAAAAAGTCAATGTGGTAATAAATGTTGAAAGTGGTGTCCGTTTACCTCCATGCAATAATAAATATTTTGCTCAAATCTATTCCTAACATTTTCACACATTTCTGGAGTTATTTGTCTGCATTCCGCCGTGATCCGCTCCCGAAGATCTTGGATGGAGTCTGGCTTCGTACTAAAAACCTTACTTTTTATATGTCCCCAAAGAAAGTAATCTAAAGGACTCAAGTCCGGAGACCTTGGTGGCCACTCAATGGGGCCGCGCCGTCCGATCCACTGATTTGGGAAATGGGTGTCCAAAAACTGTCGTACTGGAGCTACATAGTGCGGTGGTGCACCATCTTGTTGGAAATGAAGAAAATTTTCATTATAATTAACCTCATTTTCTATTATTTCGGTTATTCGTGGCTCTATTGTATTTTCCAACATGTCCAAGTACAACTCCCCCGTCAAGTTTCCAGGAATAAAGAAAGGTCCTACAATATGATTTCCGAAAATGCCGGCCCAGACATTAATTTTTTGTGGGTATTGCGAATGTACCTCTCGAAACAAATGTGGATTCGAGTCGCTCCAATATCGACAATTATGTCTATTTACAGCACCATGTAAATAGAAGGTACATTCATCCGAAAAACAAATGTTAAATAACAAATTTGGGTTATTGTTCAAACGTTGTGTCATTAATTCGCAAAACTCCAACCTTCTATCATAATCGTCTTCATTAAGCTCATGGACAAGTTTAGTTTTGTACGGGTGAAATTTATAGGATTTCAAAATTCTTTGCACTGTTGAGCGTGTAAATCCTGAAGAAGTAGCCAGACCACGAGTACTTTGGGTGTTGTCAAGAGCCACGTGTCCCAAAACTGCTATTTCTCTGGCTTCATTTCTACTTGGACGATTTTCCTGATTCCGGCGAATATTAGATACAGATCCAGTTGCTTCAAATTTTCTTATTAATTTAGCCACATACTTATGGTTAATATTTTTGTCTGGATGTAACGCATTAAACAACCGGGCGGTAGCTCTTGCAATGCTTCCGTTTTGATAATACAGTTTCGTTATTTCGACCCTTTCTTGAATTGAATAAATCATTGCAAAATATTATAATAGAACTAGGCAACTTAACGATTTCAAATCAAAGATAAAGTTGTTCTATGATTTACGATGACATTGACGGATGCTAAATTTCTTGCTGGTATCGGTGATTATTATTTTTTTCCGTATTATCAGTACTAAATTAAATGAGGCGAATTTTATAAAAAAAATTAAAAAAACTTCAAAATGGTTGAAGATAGGTATAAACTCTATTATACAAAAGTTACTAAAAACTTCCTGGAGAATCCAAAAATAGAAAAAAAATTGGGGGTTTCCATTTAAAAATGTCAAGTGTAATGCGATATCTTATTTTTGGAACACCCTGTATTATACAATCATACATGAAAAGACGTCCCCCTAAAAATCAAAATTGACGTGTCCAAGCGTTTTTCCCAAAATATACCAGGAAAGTCATAAATAAGGGTGGGACCTTTTCGTTGGGCCACCCTGTATAATCACATTAAATTACTTTATCACTTCATAGTTTCACTAGTGGATATGAACCTACCTCTTGGTCATTACAATCATGAGTGCTGCTTTTTTACAGGTATATAGAAACAAAGCATTATTTGAGAGGCGATGCTATCGTATTACTTATAGAGCGCATCAAGGGACCAGACAACTAACCTTGAAAAATGGTCTCGGTCAAACTCTTTGATTTTTTTATTTATCCCCTAACTAATTTTTTCAAAAAAAAGGGGGTGGTGCTCGATCAAACAGTTTTCGAGCTATGACGGACCAATGGAGCAATTTTTGGGATACCGAAAAATATTAGAAACATAAAAGGGTTGCTTTACTGTAGATACACTGTATAAAGTAATAATTAGCACCCCTGTTTGCCCCCTTTAAAGATGAATTTTGAAAAATAATCAAACATGTTATTTTATTTGTTTTGAAGACTATATTTACAAAGTGTCATCATCGTAAATTAAAAAAAAATCTCCATACAAATTTTACTACCCTTTTTCATCCCTTTACGGACAAAATTTTGTAAAATTCCTCTTTAGTGCACGTCTAGGGTACTCAAGGAATATTTCCTCCAAATCTCAAATCACTAGGTCTACCGGTTTACGCTAAGCGTAATATATATATATATATATATATATATATATATATATATATATATTTTCTTGTTATGACGTTGGTGTACGTGGATTGAAAACATACTATCATTTAATGCTCCCAACGAAAGCCAGGAGTCACAATGTAATTCAATGTCGGTCGTGGTATTAGCCAGCGGAGTATTTGTTTTTGTGATTCCATTTTGTGCCTTTGCCCTACACGGGGCTCGCTAGTCTAAGGCGGCCTGATGAGCTCTAATAAGAGCGAAATCGCGATCGTCGTTTGACTAAAATGGATCATTGTGTCTGCTGTGATGCAGAACATGTTCCAAACAAGGATCATTTTCTTGTTATGACGTTGGTGTACGTGGAATGAAAACATACTATCATATATATATATATATATATATATATATATATATATATATATATATATATATATATCTATAGATATATATATATAAAAAAGGAGAAATGTTTTCGTTACGGGTGTGTGTACATCCGTTCACTACTATCGTTCTAAAAAGGACAGTTTTGCTGACGTTTCGCCAAAATCACGTTTGGCATTTTCGAAGCTTTCTTTCTCTCATCCGAATTGAGACTGCGGTCTCAATTCGGACGCGAGAAGAAAGCATGTTTTCACTTCAAAATAGGAGGAGTTTATCCTTCGACCCTTTGACCGATTTGGATAAAATTTGTAACTTTGTTTAAATCCAGATATCTTAAAAACTTTTAAAGTATATCAAATTTTTAACCAAAAAGTTTTAGAATTATATATACAATTCAAAAATTTAAAATAAAAATAAGCTTTGCTAAGCAATTTTTGAAAGAACCTGTGTACTCGAAAATACTTTTAAAAAGTTCAACTACATAATGTTTTGTTGGTACATTTGTTGACATAACTGTACAGAGAGTTTCACGATCTTACCAAACGGAAACATATTACCAAACGTTCTAACAATAATTGTAGTACAAAGAAATTCTGGGTGATTGGTCAATCTTGATGCAACAAAAAATGAGAATGTTCCTCACTATCCTCAGTACAACACTGTCGGTCCTCGTACAAAAAAAAATTGTTTTTTATAGGCAACTGTAATGTAAGTAACAAAACAACAATTTGTTATTATTAAAAGAACTTTTTATTTTATAAACCCGAAACTGTCATTGTAAGTATTTGAAACAACTTAAAACTAATTATCAGAAAATAAAATCTATGAAATAAGAAAGTACTATGTACAGGTAAAGATATAATAGTTGTTTTTCTGAAAATCTCTGATTTGAATGATATTTCGAAAATGACTACCCAATCTACGATGCCTTGCCCTATGATACAGAGTGGAAAGCAACCACGGTATGCTGTTACGGTACATTATACTTAGGAGCCAGACCTTCCTGGTCTGTCCAAATATCAAAATTGGTAAATTTCCTTTACCTGGACTTCTTCTCATTATGAATATTTTCTTTAATTAGGAATAGTGAAGTATGGAGTTATTTAGTTACATTGTGTTTTCTTTTACTTTTGTAAATAAAAGGCAGAATTCGGTTAAGTTCCTTCGCAGATTGGTTTTTACCCCATTACCCTAAAGTCCCTTCATAAGAAATCTTTTCTTGTTTCTAGAAAAGGGAAAGATAGCATAATTTATATATGTAACCACTAAACGACTATATGCTAAAATAAAAAGGAATCACTTTTTACTATTCCTGTTAAGGATTAATAGCGAGAAAAGTTCCGGGTAAAGGAATTTTTTATTTAGTAGGCCGCCATTACGATTGACCATATTGGATTCGTACCAATATTTTACCAATTTCTTTCTATATCACTTGAATTTTGATCAAAATTTAAAATCATTTGAATAACATTTTATCACTATATCGCATCTAGTTCTTGAGCAAAATTTAAGACCAATTTAAAAAGAAGATCGTGTTTTTAAAATTTCATTGGGCCGCTATTTTGATTTTCTGATCAAAATTTAAAATCAAATGAATTAAAAGCTTTTTGCCTTGATGTTTTAAAAATTGTATTAGGCCGCCATTTTGTTCTAACGTATTGAATTTGTTCCAAAATTTTACCATTTTATGAGTATATCGCATCTACTTCTTGGGTCATATTTAAAATCAATTGAGAAAATTTCTTACCCCGAGTTTTTAAAATTTAATTTAGCCGCTAATTTCAATCTCCATCTTGAACTCGCATCAGAATTTTATCACTTAATTCTTGCGCAAAATTTGAAATTAATCGAATAAGTAGTATTTCAGACTGAAATTGAAAATATTTTGTTTCGCCATCTTGGATTCGTACCCAAATTTTACCACTCGATTCCTATATTACACTTGATTTGTGTGCAAAATTTTAGGTAAATTTGGTAAGAGAAGTTTTTTAGTAATAGTTTTTTTAACATTTTACTATATATATATATATATATATATATATATATATATATATATATATATATATATATATATATATATATTACGGTTGGTTAAAATTTTATTTAATAAAATCAAGTAATATTTTGTAAACACAAACTAAAGGTTTTCCCATTTTCAAGTATATATTTTAACATAATTATTGTTTGTTGTTTTCATTATAACTTTCTATCAATCAGTGTTAATAAATAATCCTTATTTGGTTAAGTGTTCATATAAATATTCTGCAGTAGTTTAGAAAAAGCAAAAAAACTTTAACTTAATATTTTTTAACCGAATTATTGCTTTTTTGCATGCAATAAGATATTTACAGCAGTGCACACTCGGTACAGCATACATCAATAGTCTAGGAATGTATACAACATGTACTTTTTATGACGCGTTGCTTGAAGCAAGTGATAGTGATAGTGACGGTTAAAAAATATACTGATTTACTGATAATAAAATGGTATTTAAAATGCTACTTTCCTTAAGATATATAATGAGAGAAAATGCCATTCTAATATATTGTTATTAATACTGATATTTATGGAACGCCGTTTTACTTTTTAGTCTGCTATATGCCTGGTATTAATTTAAATTGAATGGGACTTCATTATGGCAATTTATTTTATAATATTATAATAAAAATGTAATTTTAACTGAATCCTTGGAACATCTAGAGCTAAAGCCTTCATATAGATTTTTAACAATCAATTAATTTGATTTAGCTATTAAAATGTATGTCAGGATATTTGGATGGGTCTTTACAAAATTAATTCAATTTTCATTATATTATTATAATTAAAATGCATTTTTTTTATTATAATATAATTTTATTACTTACAAATTTGTTGATATCAATATTTATCCAATATTTAACGAGTACCTTTGTAGTATTTTGTGGGAAACAATATAGCCGATTATCAATTTTTATGAATGGTATTTTCATTTACAGCAATTTCTATGATTATCTATTTTCATTGAAACCAATTTCCATTGATATCAATTTCGATTGAATACAAGCACCTCGAATGCATTTTTATTATCGGAAGTTTCGCCATCTATAGCCTCCCAAAAGAAATATAATGTGTTTGCGTGAGTGTGTTCGATAACTCAAATTAATTTGCGAATGTGTCGTCATACGAAAGAGAAGTCTTCGCGCTCAAAAAGGTTTGTAAAATTCTGGAGCTTCTCTGGTCTGGTATTCTGTGTTCTGAAGTATGAGCCGACTTCTTTGGTTTGCGTATTGCGCTAACATTGGATTGCATTCTAATAATCTTGCTTGCTGATTTTTTAATATCATTTGTGCAATAAACGACGATGATACGGACCGAATTTAAACTCGTCTTTCTCGCGCAAGTACGTCACATCTATGTACAGCGTTTGGGAGTCATTTGAAAACGTTTGTAGAATTTACGCTTCAATAAAATGTTTTTAAAATTATTAAACTAATTATTTTGAATCTAAAGATTTTATTTTCAATACAGTTTATTACGTCCTACCTGTGCAGTTGCAAGCAATAGAAATCGAGATTGAAATTATAATCGATAAACAAAAGTGACAGATATAAGATATTTCAAATTTCCAAAATAATACATTTTCAAAAATGTGGATTGGCGCTTACCGTCAAGCTGTTAAGATAAATTTAAAAAATGGTAATTTAGGATATATTTACTATAATAATAGAACAATATGGTTTTAGCTACTTGTATAGGGCACTTTTGAAACTGGTTTGTATTTTTTAATTGCAAATAAAAACTAAAAATGTCAATAGACGGCACTAGTGCAGCAACTCAAGTAACAAATGTTATAAAATATGAATGGAAGTTTCCCCTGCAATTATTTTACTTGCAGCATTCTTAACTTTTATTTTAAATTAATTAATTATTTTAATCAAAATAAATATCACGAATCCTCACGATGAGCTCTTTAGATAATCTGATATTTGTAAACTTCAATTTTATATTCTTGCTGAATGCTGAAGAGACCGGCGTGGGCATACCGTTGTAAGTGTATCATGGTGTTAATCATAATTTTATAAACAATGGGTATTAAAAGGCGACTCGCATGTTGCGTTATAGAGGCTGCTTTTCTAGAAGCAACAAGGCCGAATTAACTACTTACGATGGTTGGGGCTCATCTGGGCGAGGCAAAGTTTTGCGATGACAAAAACCGGTCAATGGGTTTTACGTATTTGGGGGTCCTTCGGCAGCAACTCAAAATTTACATTCGCTCGCTGATGTCTCTCGGGGCCCCCACCACATATTTGAGCCTTACGCGTTGTGGCCTTTTCAATCATTAAATCCCCGCAAAAACAAGACGCGCAAGCTCTGTGCTGGGGCCACTGCCGACGCGACGGCGGCGGCGCGGCGGGGGCCTTAGTCAGTGGCGGGCCGTTAGTATATGAAGTGGGAGGGCAAAGGCAAAAAATAATATTCGCATGACGTGCGACGTCGATGGTTCGGCAAACTACTTTCAACACTTCGAGATTTTAGTTTTAAATAAATTTGTACAAGCTATATTGTCACAGATTACAAAACAATCTGTGAAGTAACACTTATTTTCTCGGTTAGTGATAGTGTCTGATTCTGATTTTAATGAAAGGTTTATAATTTGAATCGGACATTGAATTCGGATTTATTTTTTAATTTATCAAATATATATATATATATATATATATATATATATATATATATATATATATATATATATATTATATATATACAACCATTATTGTTAAGCCCCCGTTTATACAATGATATAACAATTTCAATCAAACAACACAACCTTTATTTTATTGGTAGGTGTAAAATAAAGCAATGAATGTTCTTCCAGCAAAAGCTGAATCTGATTTTTTATCCAGAAAGCTATTTTTATGTTTTGAAATCTGAAATGCGTGTTTAAACGTTCTATCTGTAGCACCTCCACTTTGAGTTTTTATCTATTTTGTTTTATGATATATCTTACTGTAACAGTGTTGCCGTATCTTCTTTTAGTTCCGAATTTCTGCTATTAACTTTTGTTTTTTAAATGGGACGCCCTATATTTGTTTGTTATTTTGATTTACTATGATATTGTAACTTCAACCATGACGTGTCAAACCAGAACCTTCGTATATCAGGGTGACTAGAAATTGCTTAGGCTTAAATGCATATTATGCCTTTATTTGCCGATTTTTTAAAATACTGCATATTGTTGTGGGGGGTATCATTATATATTACTCGCAAAGGCTAACCTGAAGAGCGACATTAAAAAAAAGATTTTTTAGAAAAAATCGTTTAATATTTAAATGGGCGTAAAAGATGTTTAGTGAATAGACAGATAATTTTATTTTTCTCAGGGTTCTTGGAGGTAAGTTAATAGTTTTTGCCAAATCACAGCACTCTAGATTGAGAAATAAAAATTAGTTAAAAAATAGCATTCAATGTGAGAATTACATATGGTTGTACTTGGAATATCTCAACCATTGAGGTAGTATACCGGAATGGTCCCAACGAATGAAAACACGCAAACATATACAGGGTGTTACAAATTCGATACAATGTCGGTTAAAATAGAGCAAAGTTGCGCAATTTAACATCGAATAATAAGTAGTTGACAAAGTTAGACAATTATGAGTACCTCCGAGGATATAGGTACGTAAAATACCGAAAAATCAGCTATACATATTTTATTTTTTTCAGGCTGCATTTGAAGAGATATCACAAAATAAATTTTATATCTTTATAGCTACTTTCCATTATCAACAAGATGGTGCACATAGATTTGAAATCCGACGTTTCTTTTTCGCGGTCCGATCAACTAATTTTTTTTTAGATACACCTGCGTTTTTTAAAAGCCCTTGATTTCATAATATGTGCGTGAGTACCAGAATGTAAAAACTAAATATAGAAAAAAAATCAGCTTTGTAGGTTAAACTTGTGTAACCTACAAAGCTGTGTGTAAAGAGACCTTGTGAACAAAATTACCAAGATAATAGGGCATGAATGCAATGTTTTTGTTTTGGGGTATTCTTCAATATAACATGTTCTGCATTCCAACATACGACAGTTTCGGTTTGAGTACGTGCAGGAGACAAATGCACCCTGCACCCCCTTTCCCCCCGAGCTAATAACCCAAGCAAAAATTACATTATATAAAGCATTTCGGGACTTTTACCTCACAAACATTCAGAACTTTGTTTTTTTAGTCTTCATGCTTATGTTGTTCCAACAAGAACCTAGAACTTTTTTTTAGTTATCAAATGTTTGCCTCCTCCTCTAAGACGGCATTCTAAATACACCACTGATGTGTTCATTTTTGTAAATCCGTATCTTGATCGACACGCAGCTTTGAAAGTGAAGTGCACATAACTATAAATTATAATAATTACTCACATATTAAAAAAGGGAGACAAACATGAAAATAGTGTCCTAATTATCAAATAAATATTGTAAATAAAGATATAGTGATATACCTATACAACCTTACTACAGTTTGCTTTAAATAGGGTGACCACATATACTCTTTTTAAGAGGAATGTTCTCTTTTTCGGGTCCATGTACTCTGGTACTCTTACTATTTCCATAAATACGACAAATATCCTCTATTATGAGAAATCTGGGACAAATGATCTCTATTTTGCGAAATCTGGTGCCATTTTCTAATTATTTTTGTTATTTTTAGTCCATATTATTATGTGTATTATAATTATTATTGAAAGTCATTGAATTCTGCGAAAGTGATAAGACTTTACTTAATTATTATACGCTGGTACCTATTTTTACATTTCGTCGAAATATACTCTTTTCATTTTAAAAAAATCTGGACAGCCTACTTTAAATCACGTTTAAGAAGCCAAAAAAAACTGTAGTAGAGCATGTCGCGGGCACACAGCTTCCAGGAGAAATTGCAATTTGCCATTACAAATTACATTGTGTGGTAATCTGTGAATTATAGCTGGGAAATTCAAAACCTTGTTTTCTTTATTCTGGTATAAATATATAGAATAGCTTGTTTTGGAATAGGATGTTGGGAGCTAGATACGTTCGTTTTAACTTTTTTTAATTATGATCTGTATTTTGTACGTGGTCACATTTTAAATATAGGGGTGTATATCGTATTCCGCAATGATTTAATAACTAAGTATTCCCAATCGAACAATAATTAAACACGTTTTAACTGTCATTGATTACCTACGAATATGTTTTTCATTATTCGCATCCGACTCGTCATAACGTCATGCACAACACAGTCTTAATTTTAGATGCACTTTTAAATCTTCGAACGCATGCCTAGCCAGAAACTCGGGTATTTAAAAAATTATAGATTTCTGCTCTTGTTGTTCTTAGTTTGCACTAGATCGCTCCACGTCCGATAATTAAAATTGAAACAAGGTGGCTGCATTCAATGAAAATTGATATTCAGAAGAATCGACATTAATAAAAATTCGAAATCAAAACAATGCATATTAAATAAAATCAGTTACCTTATACCCGCTAATCATTTAAATTCCACAACTCTTATACAATTAAATCTCGTATTAACTTTTATTTATTTATTCAAATGTATATTCAAGTATTTTAATTTCAATGGTAAAGGGCCCGTGTTATATCCGTTTGATGTAGTATAAATTACATATAAACGAAAATCAAAATCAGAATAATGAGCATTATTCTATTTACATTTTTAGGGTGTTAATGGAATTGACATTAAAAAGAAATGATATCGTAAGAGATGCTTTAATTTTTTTTGATATGCGATAAAAATAAATTAATTTTTTTTATTACATGAGTTCTTAAATCAGATTTGCCTTCATACGGTTGAAATAAATTAATCTCCACAAAGTCGTTATTGCATTCTAATGTTTTCGGTATTAATATTAATTTAATGCGATCCCGTTTGAAGCGATTACATTTTAATAAGAGTCAATTTATTAAATATTTAAAGTGATTTTTGTATATAGCATTTATTTCATACCAATTTTTATTAACATCGATTTGTTGAAATGCAATAACTAAGGAAAGACGCATGTATATAGAAATTTTAAGTAGGCTGTATACGTGTTAAAAAAGGATAAACAACTACTTTTTTGTGGTATCAATTGAAATGGTCTGCAAAGAAATTGCTTATCATAAAAATGTCATTCGGTGAAATCGGTATCCACAAAAATTCGATATCGGAAGAATTAAAAAGAATAAAAATTGTATGCAGGCAGCATCATTTATATGTTTTGCAAATAAATTTGGTATCAAAGACGCGTATGACTAAAAAGTAAAACGGCGTTCCATAGATATTTGTCTTGTGAATGGTATGCAGCATATTTAATGTCATACTTTCCTAGTACAAGTACTTATAAAGATATATGGTAGAGCAGTCATTTTTTATATGTATTTTTTAAAACACGAATCTTGTTTAAAAATGATGATGGTTCACTCTTTTATAATTTTTTTGCTATAAAGGAAATTTTAAGCATTATTAAAATCAAACCTCAGATCTACTTCAACCTACTACAAGAGAAAAAAGGAATTCATTATCGAAATTTATTTGAGTTTTTTGTATAACCAAGGCAATATATACGTTTTACCTTGCGAAATGTCTTGGAAAGTTTAAACCTGGCCCAGTTGCTAACTTTGACATGTTAATTAATATAATGAGTTTTCCTACCGTTTTTGAGCTGTTTAAACTTTCACCGCTATCTCCGACTAAAGAGCCTGAAAGTCATCGTTTTCGCGAATATGTCAATTCTGGTACAAAATAAGTAAAAAATATAAGTTAGTTTCCTACTGGTAAAGTATAGATTTATCTAAATTCTTTTTTCAGACAAACAGTTTTCGAGATTTAAGGGGGTAAATTGGAGTATTTACTACTATTTGTCAAATTAGATCTTTTGAAATTTTAGTTAATTCTTAAAGCTTTCTGGTTTTTGCCCATCGGCACACCACCATGAAAGTGTAACACGTTATTATAAGGTTTTACTTAACTTTACCTGTCTGTCTATCCGCCTGTCTATTTAGGTCAAAATGTTTTAATCCAATTTACAACCACTTCGACCTTACATACTGAGTTATTGCTTTGTACATATATAAATGTCTGATGATTATATACAAATTTGATCACCTTGACCTTGACCGTGGTATTCGTTTATTTTTTATGTCACTTTTAAACCACTTCCCCTTAATCTAATGCTAGAAAGTTTTGTACACATATATAGGATCTATAACAATAAAGTAAGCAATTGACCTTAATTGCGGCTTTGATATTGCAAATTTGAATTATAACTGCGTTCGCTTGATCAGCACTGTAGATAAATCACAAAATGAAAAGCTGCAGAAAAAAAAGACTTCAGATTCATGATCAACGTTCAAAAATCAACCATTGTACTAAATATTATTAATAACGGGATAGTATATCGAAGTAGTTGACGATGGATAACTTAAAAACGAAACGCTGCAGAAAAAAAAATCATATTCGAGATCAGCATTCAAATATCTATTAGTGTAGCGAAAATCGTTAAAATCGAAGATGGTACCCGGCTCTAGAAAATTACCGATTTTTAGGAAAAAGTGATATTTATTGACGAGAAAATATTTCAGTCAGCTTAGAATGGAGTATATAACCTACGTAATAATAACCGTTTTAATTAACGTTATACCCAAAATGTAGAAAACAGCGGACGGTTTTCGGTAAATGTTTGAGGGAGGACAAGTGCAATAGAATTTGAGTTTTCACTAACATTTTGGAGTGCCATGCTGCCATCCGTAAAATACACTTAAAAGAAAATAATGATAGCTGCCCGTAATGTGCGGAGAGTATCGGAATGGATGGAGGAACATATAAGTTTAAAATCGGAATAGAAGATTTTACCCAAACAGACCGTGAGGCAGACAGACAGGGAAAGTATTTTCTTAAAACTATATTTGCTAAAAAAACAGATGATGTTAAATTATTCACTTCTGCCGTCTTCTAATAAAGTTTGGTGATCATTTCGGCATACGTTTTTCTATCTTGAGCTGTTCTCATTATTTTCTTAACTCCAAGTCCTGCCCTTTCTCGGATGTTTCTCAACCACAACTATCTCTTCCTGGCCACTCCTCTTTTGCCTATATGTTTTAAAATATAATAATTTTTAAAATGTTACTTGAGTTTATCTAATTGTTGCTCTTATGATTTTGCTTTAATTTTGTTGATATATACAAGGTAATCCATACTCGATGGTAGGTTAGAAGTATCTGAAGAACAAAAAACTATATATTTGAAATTTTGACGCCCATAGGGGGCTGCGCTCTAGCTCTTAAAAATAATTTCGCGTTTGCAGTGTTGCCAGATCTACTGGTAACTGCTGTCAATTTTGGAATTTTAAATGGGTCATCCTGTAATTTATTTTGCTTTTAGATTCTGCCAGACAATCTAAGTTTTTTTTTGTATAGGATATTTTTTCATTTCACCTACCGTTTCTTAAATATTAACTATTTAGTGTATTTTTACCAAAACTATGTGATTTAAAACTTCAATATGTTTGTTTCCAACATGTGGTACTTTATTTTTAGCAACATAGGATCGCCGACTTTTATACAGAGCAAAAAATCCAAAAAATTAACTGCAATTAAGATTTTATAAATATGATCAAAAGTGCCTTCTTTTAAATGAAACACCCTGTATATTATTAAAGCGTTGAATAGAGTGGACAAACAGAATTTTTTTCATATAAAGTATTCCTTTACCTATTTTAAACTTATAAGCGATTTTATGAATAATTACTATTAATATTCGACAAGACATTAAAGATCTAAAACGCCAAGTATGCTATGATGTAACAGCTGCAATACGTAACAATGGTGGCATGACATGTCTCACTTTTTAGTTTATGTCAGATTAAGTTAGCGCAAATGGAGAATAATCTTTATTCAAATGCGGATATTTTAAAATTATTTTATATTCACGGCGAGTGTCAAAGAATTGCTGCAAGAACCTGAAGAAGATTTAACGTTCTTTTTCCAAATTTGCCGCCAATGGACGAATGAAATTTCTCAATTGAAGGTAAGTTTTTAAATTTCGAAACTGTGTCTATCCTCATGCTTCAATAACAAGTGCCAAAAATGATTTATGAATAACTCCATCAATATGAAGAATTTTACATAAACATAATAAGCAGGACTACAAACTAATTACATTACAGGCCTTACAACCAGATGATCATCGAAAACGTGTAGATCTTTGTAAAATGTCATTAGTTCATACACAGGAGGGTCCAGATTTGCTGAAAAGAATTATTTGGGGAAAATTCTCGTGCGAAGGAGTTTTAAACCGTCAAAATAATCATTTTTGGGCTGTAGAAAATCCACACTTTATAAAAGAAAAAGGTTGTTTTAATGTATTTTGTTGTTGATGGATAGTCATTTTTCAATATACATTTATAACAAAAATTTAACTTCTGATGTTTCCACCGAACTGTATGATATGTTTGAAGATAGGTGGATAGGACGTGAAGGATCATGGAGTTGGCCACCGGTATCTCCAGATCTTACCCCATTAGACTTTTTTTGTAGGGTGGGGTGGGATTAAACAAATGGTTTATAAAACACTAGTAAATTCAAAAGAAAATCAAGAAAATCGGGTTAGGCACGCTTTTAAATAACTTGATCCATCCAAGAAATTTACTGACAAAATCGGTTCCTTTTAGAACCACCCTTTATATTAAAAGAAAATCGTTGCGTAAGCTGTAGTTACATCATAAAAGACTTTTTAGCGTTTTAAATATTTAAAGTCTCTTTCTGGAATATCAATATTAATTATTTATAAAATCGCTTATAAATTTACATATTTAATGCCTATTTGTCGAATATTATATGAAAAAAAAAATCAATTTGTCCACTCTATTCAACGCATCAATAATATATAGAGTGTTCCATTTAAGAAAGTTAACTTTTAATCAAATCTATAAAATCTGGATTGCACTTAATTTTTGGGACACTCTGTATAAAAGACGGCGATCCTATGTTGCTAAAATTAAAGTAAGTACCACATGTTGACTAAATAATATTAAAAATTTACATTGATTCACATCTGAAGACCAAAATGTTCCAGCTTTAGCCCTGAAGTAGAAAATAAACATTTTCGAAAGCTTGGTTAGCTAAAAAAGCAGTTTTCCTTTTCCAGCCCTCCTAAAGACCCATACCCCAATTATTATTTCTTTTTCTTTACTGTGTTATCAATCAGTCGGGTGCGCAGAGCCTATATTTAAGCGGAGAACCGGCAAGTAATTTTGCAAAGCAAATAATAGTTTTTATGAATGAAATCAAAAACGAAATGAAAACCCTTAAAGAAAAACAGGATGTTATCAACGTCGGTCAATTTTTGCTGCGACGCGGTATCCGAAACATGATTAAAAAGTGGGGTTTCAAATAGAGAACTATTTGATAATAAAAATCAAGTGATCCGACGGGATCGCGAGGGCTCGGCTAATGATAACGGTGATAGTGATGGTTGTTTAGTAGCTATTACGGAAAGTCTGCAAGCCGTACGATATCAAGAATGGGAAAGTAATGCTGAGGATATTTTGGTTACCATTTATACTAAAAAACAGGGTAAAATTGTTTTTAGCTGTGTTTATATCCTACCAGGTAATGAATCTGCCTTGATTTGTTTTACAGACAAAATTTACAGCCTTTTTGATAAAATGTCTAATAACAGAATTGTAATATGCGACGACTTTAATTTCCCTCGAGTATAGTCTGGATAAGCAAAAATTGTTCTTATTACTTGCTCTCGAACCAACATTTACTAGCTCAAAAGACATATTAGACTTTTTTTGGCCTTCTCCAATTTAATGGCATAAAAAATGCCCATAATCGTGTACTAGATCTCACATTTTGTAATGATTTTTTTATTGAAAAATTAATGTAATCTCTAATGAACAAAGATTTGTATTACAAGTTATTAGAATTTATATATATAATTGTTTCCCATCACCTATTTTAAAATATTATAGTAAAACTTAAGTAACTAATTTTAAACCGACAAATTATGAAAATCTTAATGAATACTTTAATAGCATAAATTGGGAGAATATGCTAAACAATATAAGTATTGACAATTCAGTTGATCTATTTTATAACGAAATCTACAAGGCTATACATACATATATCCCAAAGAAGAAAATTAATACTCCCTTCCTACATATTTTAAACAAGACACAATCAAGGTCATCCAAATTTAAAAAAGGGCGCACAAAAAGTGGAAAAGGTCAAAAACTGAGCTAGACTAACTTATTCTGTAGTTTAAGACACCAAAGTAATAATTCGACATAATTATTTAACATATGTAAGATCAATTGAAGCCGACATTCCTAACAATCCCAAACAATTTCGGAAGCTCATTTCTCTTAAAAAATGGTTTAATATTATTCCTAATTTAATTTACTATAATGATAATAAGGCAAAAGGCTCTGATATTAGTAATCTATTTTCACAATTTTTTCAAGGGTTGCTTCAACCCTGCAACCAAAGTTTTTGCTCATACACAGTGAAAGAACCAGTGTTGATAACTAATATACGGGAGACATCACATGAAGTTTTAGAAGTTTTAATAAATCTAGACGAAAGCAAAGGCAGTGGACTCGACGGGATTTCATCGTTTTTTGTGAAGAGATGCGCTTATGCTATGCATTGCATGTACCTCTTTCCATTATTTTTAATAAATCTTTAGTTGAATGTCAATTTCCCAATAAGTGGAAACTAGCCCAAGTGGTTTCAGTTCATAAAAATGGAGAAAAAAATATTATATCAAACTATCATTCTATTTGTAAATCGAATATTTTTAGCAAACTATTAGAATATATGGTTCATCGAATTTTATTAAACTCTGTAAAAAGCGAAATTATTCCTGAACAGCATGGATTTTTCCCAAAGCGATCCATTGAATCCAATCTAACCTTTCGACAAAATGGATATAATGTTACTCAAATTGGCTGAGATTGGTATACATAGAGATCTCCTAAAGTGGCTAGCGTCTTGTATATTCAATCGGTCTCAAATTGTAACGGAAAATAGATATACCTCGCCTGCTTACGTGGTTACTTCCGGGGTATTACAAGGATAACACCTGGGTCCGTTAATATTCATAATTTATTAAATGATGTGAATTTCTTTTTTAAATCTTGTACATTTTTATAATTTTCTGACGACATAAAGATTTTCTCCATTGTAAAAAATATTGGTGATTGTCTCTTAGTTCAAAATGACTTAAATGCCTTTTTCAACTATTGTACACTAAATAAGAAATACCTAAATTTCGAAAAATGTTCTTTTATAATGTTTACAAGAAATTATCATATTTTTTGTACAACTACAATTTCAATGGAACGCTATTAAACAAGTAGATAAAGTTAAGGACTTAGATGTGATATATGACAAAAAATGATTTTTAAAGTAAAGTAATAAAATGTTGGGTTATGTTATAAGGACTTGTAGATATTTGTCTTCTGTACATTCTGTAAAGGTTTAATATTTCGCCTACATATACAGTAGATTAAATTTTGCATGTGTTATTTGGTCGCCTCAGAACGACGTCTATAAAAACAGATTGAAAAGAATTCAAAATAAAGTTTTAAAATTTTTAGACTATAAATCGCATAGAACGTATAATTTCAATGCAAATATTAATCGAGCTAAGGCAAACTTTTGCTCTGTTTTCTTTAGAAAGACGACGAATTCATTCTGATGTGAAATTGTTAATAACTATCCTGAACTGCTATCTTGTATATTTCTAAATATACCCCTCCAAACTTTCGAAACAGCAATGTATTTTCAAACTGTTTTTATAGAACTAATTTGGGAAAGCACTCCCCATTAAATCAGGTGATAACTTTGTACAATGCCAAATTTCAAAATGTTGATATTTGTCATTGGAATCTTTCAAAAAAAGGATTAGATAAATTAGTTCATATTGATTAATCCTTAATTAATATAAGTTAAGTTTTACAACCTGCAAATTGTAGGTGCGATCTATGGGCCCTAGGCCTGTGGGCATCTTATTTGTAATTAAATAAATAAAAAAAAAATATATATATATATATATATATATATATATACATATAGGGTAGTCTTGACTTGATTTAAATTTAATGTATATATATTTAACACAATGTAGCAGTTAATATCTAATTAGGCCCCAATGTTTAAAATATTGCCAATGTGTTAAATACGACCTTAAGCAAACTATAATTTGTGTTGTATAAGATCAAAAGGTCGCTCTAGAATTAGGGCCAAAGCATGCCCTTAGCAAAAGGGCCTACTGTGCATATCATATAGAACGCATAAGCAGTCAAATAAGATAACTGTGTATGTCAACGACATGTCACTCTATATTATCTTCGTATTATATGTTATCGTCCTAAAAATAATTGCTTAAGTTTTATGTTATCCCGAATAAGCTTGAATTCTAAACATTCTTAAAATTATTTTTTTGTCCTTACTGCCCATTTAAGAGAAATTATGGATAAAAAGAACGATTTTTTAAGAGTAATACAAATTTTACTATAAACTAGAAGATTAAAAAACAATGGAACATTTAAACAAATTAATAAATACATAGTGACCTTTATATTATTAAAAAAAAAACACTTTTCTCTAGCTGACACACATTGGTAAGATTGTGCTTTTAAGCTATCAACCACTTCGACGACCTTTTGGAACTTCGCTATTTCTACACTTGTTGATGTAAATGCTGCAGAATTTTTTTCTATAGACATCTCCGCTTTTTGAAAGCAAAATCAAAGTGCCGGATATCTCTGTTTCTCCCTAGCTTTAAGTATTTTCTATTAAGGAAGAATATACCTAAATATTTTTAAGTGGTTTGGTGTATTTGATTTCTTTTTACTTTCCTCGTAAAATGGAAGTTTTGTAATCGTGAAAAAAGCACCCTTCGAGAATTTTTTGGATCTTCACGTTTCAGGGGCCCTAGATGCCAGAAAAAACATGTTTACTCAATTCCGTGGGTCTGTCGGTCTGTCTTACTTACTGGATTCGATTCAAATTTTGGACAAAAAGTAGGGGAAAAATAAGGATGACCCGGTAATATGTGGAATGATACTAAAAAACTACTTATCCAATTTACCTTAAATTGCACAAGACTCAATTACGTAAGAATGAGCTAGTGAAATTTTAGTACGGATCAAAGATGACGAAACAAAATGACAGCTTAATAAATTATTTAAGAAATCAAGTAGTCTTTATCAAGCTGATTATTTAAATATTTTATTGGGCCGCAATTTAGTTTTGCTGTTCTGGATGCATACCAAAATGTTACCAGTTCATTCCTATATAACACTTGATATTTGTGCAAAATTTGAAATAAATTGGATAATTAATTTTTTTAGTAATGATTTCTTAGCGTTTCACTAGGCCGCCATCTTATTCCGGCTTACTGGATTTGTACCAAAATATTACCAGGTCATCCCCATATAACCCTTAATTTTTTATTAAAATTTGTGTATCTAATAAAGTAAATAGTATTTTTTTCTAGAAACCGATAAACACATATTTTTATTCACCGATAAACATACATTTTTATTCGAAACTTCTTTTCATAAGTTTCAAATTAATTTTTTTTGTGTAGCATAAAGCAAAATTAATTAAAAACATCAGGCATTTAGTTGTTAGACATTTCAATTGAATACGGTAGATACTTTTCAGTTTATAAATCTCTAACTATGAATAAGAAATTTAATGATGAAAGTGGTCAGTTTTTGTCTTTTAGTAATTGCGATTCCGATTAGAACTTTTAATAAAATAATTTAAAGTAATTAAATAAAAGGCGATTTCACTTGCGCCGTAATTCAATTATTCGTGCTTCAAATAGAACAAATCACCTAACTACCAAGACCGAAATAAAATTATTTGAGTAGGCTTTCATTTGATATTTTTGTGCAGTTTTCTAATTATTCTTTAAAAATAAATTCTTAATTATTTTCAGTTTATCTAAAAAAATCTACTCGACTCCACACAAGAGCCATGTTTTTATGTGTATTTATATATTTTGGAAAATTCTGTAAAATATGTAGTATTTTAATAATCAATGTGAATTATAAGATCAAACCCAAACCTATAATGTAACAAATAGCTTAATACTAAACGCGAATAAAAACAAAGCAAAAACTACAAAATAAAATTGATATGTGAAAATTTCACATAAAAAACAAACTGTAAAATTTAAAATATTATTAGAAAAATATCACAGCATACAAACAAAAAGAAAGAGGAACTAAAATATGAATCACGCATAAGGGACTGTTCGAATGGGAACAAGAAACGCAAACATTAATAATAATAAACGTCTAGCCTATTTTTAATGGAACGTAAAGAATTATTATGTAAATTCAAGTCAGTTAGCCGATACTTGATGAAAATCTATTATACACTGATAAAAACCTCTATAACTTTAATTTTTACTATATTACATAAAACCATGGCATTTGTTTCGACACACAGTGTCTTCTTCGGATGGAATTAACAGTTTAAATTTCTCTTACAATGAGATATTTACATATACATCTTTCAAAAACAAGACAACAAAAATATCAGAATTTACAAGTAATAAAACTAATAAAGGTTTAACGTTGGGGAATTATGCAAATCTACCTGATCGTTTAGTAATAGCCCAGATGTTTCAAATTTACTAATTTCCATAATTTCCAGAAAATTGAGTTTTTTTGATTTTATTTCAAAATGAAGAACTTTAAAATTGTCATCAAATGTGTGTGATTGTGATGCGTTTAGAAGATGAGTTGCGTAATGTGAATTTTTTAAATTTTCTGTGTTCTTTAATTCTTTTTTCAAAACATCTGCCAGTTTGACCACTATATATTTTAGGACACTCACCACACAAATAACATTCTTCAAAATATCATTTGGATCGATGCATTATTGGAGTTCTGAGAATAAGTAATGTGTTTTTCAAGTAAACAAGCAGGAGCGAAGGTCAGTAAAAGTATGGTGCGCAATAAGGAGATACAAAATTTTGGGACCCATATTTTCCCAACAAAATTTAAGTTCCATAGGATATTTAAACTCAGTAAGAAACGAAATTCGGCTACTTATTTAAAATAATATACCCAGTGGCGGCTCGTCAGGGTAGGCCTCTGAGGCCGCGCCTCACCCCCAAAATAAAGGAAAAGAGAATTTTTTTATATAACTTTTTATCTATTACCAATTAGAAATATACTTTTTAACAGTTTTACAACATAATAACATTAAAAAAAAAAACAAAATATAATCCCATAATAAATATTTTAGAAAATAAATTCTGACCACATCAAAAAACCGACCGTGCAATCCGTGCAAACCCATTCCTAAAGAAAGTGCTCTCGAATGAGGCGAAATAATTTTAGCTTGGAAAGTTTCGACTTCTGACCTATTTATCACGGCCGGTGCCGATGCCGGCGAGTCACCTGATTACGACAGAGCGGGATGGCGATTGCCGATGCACGCGTTTTCTATTGCATTCTTGAGGCGATAAATCTGTAGCTTGGATATGCTTTTATTGGTTATTTAAATCACATGACTAGCGAAATATTCCAACGGCTTCTTTTTACGTGGTGCGTGCGGCTGAGAAAGAAATAGGAAATAGATTGCGATAATCGCTGATTGAGGGCGTTCTGTCTTTTAAGGTGAATAAATACGCGTGAGTAAGTTTTTGTTTTGTTTTGATTTGGTAAGTTGGACCGTTCCATTTTTTGTATTTGCTTTTTGCTTTTGAAATGAATCCTATTCACGACATTATTGCTTCATTAATTGAAACGCCTTTTTTAAGAAGAAGCGAAACTGAAAAGAAACAGATATTAGGTAGCCGTCCGACGCCGAAAATTTTAGCAATATTTAACGATAAGAGGCAAGGTAAAAAATATTCAAGAACTTTTCAAATATCTTGGTACGAAACTTATAGGTGGCTATGCGGAAGTATTTATAAAGAAAGCTTATATTGTTGGCCTTGAATTTTATTAGGTTGTCTTAATAAAATTGTTTATAATGAAAATGTTCGAAAAAACCGTTTATTATTAAATTATTTAATTGATGTTACTATTACTTTGGGTAAACAGGACTTGGCATTTCGAGGTCATAATGAAACAACAGATTCTTTTAACCGTGGCAATTTTAAGGAAATATTTGAATGCTTAATAAAAAGAAATGCCGAACTTACTGAACATTGTGCTAAATTTAGTAATATTTTTACGGGACAATCTAAGACTATACAAAATGAACTAATTGGTTGCATACATGACTATATTCAAGAATATATAAAAAAAGAAATCAATGACACCGATTGTTGTTTTTTTGGCGTAATTGCGGATGATAGAACTGATATAACAGAAAAATCACAGTGTTCGATAACAGTTAGGTATGTGACAAGAGATCTTTAAAAGAAAGATTTTTAGGATTTTTTGACGTTAGCGATAATAGAACAGCAGAGAGTCTTTTTCATTTAATACAAAACAGCTTAGAGCCTTATGACTTTAAAAATAAATTGGTCGCGCAGTGTTACGATGGGGCTAGTGTTATGGCAGGTGAAATAAATGGGCTTCAAACAAAAGTTAGATCTATTGCTCCTTTAGCTATGTTTACTCATTGTTGCGCCCACAGATTAAATCTAGTTTTACAACAGGGAACAAAACTGATTACCCAAAGTCGTATATTTTTTGCCACTTTATTAGGAATACCAAATTATTTCCACTAATCACCAAAACGGTCTTTTGTGCTTAATCAGATAGTAGGTAAAAGAATTCCGCGAGCTGTAGAAATGCGATGGTATACACGGTCTAAAATTTTAAACTTAGTGGCTAATGAATGGGACAATTTAATTATAGTATTTGAAACTATTATTAATGACTTAAGTTCTGGAACAGAATCTATTAATGGTGCAAAAGGATTTCTAAAGCATTTTAATGATTTCGAATTTTGCCTTTTAACGCATATTTATAAACAAATTTTTAGTTGCACTGATGTACTGTTTCAAATATTACAGTTAAAGCATTTAGATATAAATTACTGCATTTCGCAAATAAACCTTGCCAAGTAACGAATTATTGAATTTAGAAACGAGGACCATTTCAAAGAACTTTTCAATATTGCTAAAAAAGCCACTATTCTGCCAACTAACACACGTCGAGGGCAATGTTCTAGCGACTTTGATTTTTTTACTAAATATAAAATATTATATTTCGAAATAATAGATTGTATAATTCTTCAATTAGGGACGCGGTTTGAAAATTTAAATAATTTAAATTTCTTTGCTTTAGTCGATTGCACAAAATATTCGGAATATGTTAAATGCTTTCCAGACGACTTATTAAATAATTTATTAAAAAATTATCCAAACATTTTTGACAGAGATAGATTAAAGAATGAGCTTTCTGTATTGTATAGGGATGAACAATTTTCAAATTTAGATGTCGAAAAAAGTCTAGCTTTGTTATTTAAAGATTTTAAAGCAATTTTTGCGGAAGCAGATAAGCTTTTTAATTTAGTTTTAACTATTCCCGCAACAAGTGTATCGGCCGAACGAAATTTTTCATGTCTTAAACGGATCAAAACCTACCTAAGAAACACAATGACACAAGAACGGCTTTCGGGTTTAGCAATGATGTCAATAGAGCAGGAATTACTGTCAGAACTTAGTGAAGACCAAAACTTTTACGACCAAATTATAGATAAATTTGCAACCTTAAAAGACAGACGTATAGATTTAATGTACAAAAAGTAGTTTTTTTATGTTATTTCATATAACTATTTATTTTAAGTTTTAATAAACTAAATTATGTTTTTATTATCGCAATCACCGCTATATTTTAGTGATAGGTGTACATATTTTACTTGTTTTGTTTACTTTTTATTTACTTTTTTTAGAGTTTATTTTTTTAGTTTTTAATGGTTTAGTAGGGCTATTGGCGATGACCTCCATTAAAAAAAAAGGTCAACGCGTCGCAGAATAATACCTCATGGGTGACGTGGAAATTTATTCACATTTAAACAAAATTAACCTCATGTAGCCTCACCCTTCAATATACTCACGAGCCGCCACTGAATATACCAGAAAGGGAGTATCCAAGCCTAACTTGGCAGCAAGATAGCGCTCCTTACTATCGAAGTGGCGAAATCATTTGTTGTCTGAACGAAAATTTCACAAAGTAGATTGGACAAGGCGGCACAATCTTCTGGCCAACGAGGAGTTCAGATCTGCCTCCAGTGGACTATTTTTTGTGGGGCACATTGAAAAATATGGTTTACAAAGATAAACCGTCAACAATGTTGGAAGTGCGGCAATAAATTATCTTAATGAAACAAATTACGTCTCAAATGATACTCCATTTGGAAATAGCTTATACTAGTTACATCCTTCAAAACGGCGGATATTTCTAAAATTTAGTTTAATTAGTTCTAATTTAGTAATAAAACTTGTTTGTATTTATGGTAATTTTTTGTTATCATTTACATAGGACATAATAATTTGCATGATTCACCACTGTTAAACCTTTATTAGTTTTATTACTTGTAAATTCCGATATTTCCGTTTTCTTCTTGTTTTTGAAAGAAGTATATAAAGATACCTCATTGTAGGAGAAACTTAAATGTAAATTCCATCCGAAGAAGACACTGTGGGTCGAAACAATTGTCATGGTTTAATGTAATATAGTGGAAATTAAAGTTATAGACGTTTTATTCAATTATTATTTAATTAGTTAACCGGAAATTCCCTCGTAATAAGTCCTTCCTTTTATTTGAGGAATTAACCGTAAGATAATTTATAAATGTGCAGGGAGGCCCGTGTATTAAGGGCCTATAGCTCTTCTGGGAAACTATAAGTTATACAAGAAAAAGTTTCTCATGAAACTTGCTTGTAGTAAAAGTGTATTTAATTTTATAATATACAGAATGGAATTATGAATATTATGAATAACGACCTAAAGCGTGTGCTAAAACGGTGGTGAACACGTTGATAAGGAGCTCATTTTCAGTTTTATATCTTAATAACTTAAGTCTTATAACCAATTTTTGAATTTATCTGCCAGTTACGCCAAAACGGTAAGTCAGAAACGTATACTATGTTATATAATTGAAATTGTCATTTAAGTGGCTATTCAAGAATACCATAATCACATTTGAAAAAAATGCGAAAAGTAACCATTTGCCAAATTTAGCAACACTGCGTAGTTTTTTATGAAATTTTAAATTGGGACACTGACTGAAAAAAAGCACTATCGTGTTAAAAAAAACACGCATATGATTTTTTTGAATGTTAATCAACTTCGGAGCAATGGCGGTTAAATAATTGCATCAATTCTGAAGATAATCGCTAATAAGTTTGAAACGGTGCATCACAAATCCATACTCACATATATCGTTGAATTTGTCTTTGAAAGAAGGGTATTCCATTTAACAAATATATACTTTGTGCCGCCACCCTGTTTATAATAAAGCAACAGACCTGAAAATATTATAAAATTAAAGATACTTTTACTACAAACAAGTTTCATAAAAAGCTTGTTCTCGTATATTTATAGTTCGCGAGAAAAGGCATAGGCCTTTAATAAACGGGCTACCCTGTACATATTAATAACTACGTAAGGAACTAAAATGTGTCATGTTCTACTACTACCGATTTTTTAAGAATAACTGAACGACAATATTTTTCATAAAATTAAAATAACCACAAACACTTTCAGGATCAAATTGAGACTAACTAAATGCTCTAAACTAAATCGAAATATTGTTTGGATAGTTAGCAGTCAACAAACATCAAATGACACCTATTAGAGGCACTATTTAACCTCGTCGATATAGATTTTGGATTTAATTATTTCGTATTACTAGGATTTGTTTTAAATATTACTTTTATCAATTAAAAAAAACTTACATTTTTATAAAATGGTGAATGCATCGTAAATATTTCTCGCCTTCGTATTTTATCAAAAGCATCACCTTGAAAATACCCCTTTTCGAAATTTATATCTGGCAAGCCTAGTGCCAATTAAGAGGTTATTTTTCAAAATTACCATCTATCAAGCAACTCTCAGCCTAGAAACATTTGAGGAGTAATATTATTTGTTGATTTAATCATAACCAGGAAGATATTTTTAGAAATTCGTTATTCTATCGGGATGAAATCGCGCCGTCCAGACGTTAATATCTCAAAAACAATAAAATATTTTGAAAAAATGCTAAAAACATCTGGACAAATATTAAGAACCATATTTTAACTGTATAAATTTATTTCTTTCAATAAATGCCATACACTTATCACTGTTATTTTTGGCATATTTTGTGTTTTATTATTATATACAGTACGGTCTAGAAAACAGATGATTTGTTGAAAAGGTTACTATGAGTCTTTAAACTATTCCAAAAACTAACAAAACACCTTTTGAAACCCTTTTACCGTTTAATTAAAAAAAAAATGCCATACACTTATCACTTTTATTTTTCGCATATTTTGTGTTTCGTTATTATATACAGGACGGTCTAAAAAGACCGGTGATTACTAAACACCTTTGAAAACCTTTTACCCTTTAATTAGAAAAAAAAACACCATACACTTATCATTTTTACTTTTGGCATATTTTGTGTTTTGTTATTATATACAGGACGGTCTAGAGAAACAGGCGATTTGTTGAAAGGGTTACTACGAGTCGTTAAACTATTCCAAAACCTAACAAAACACCTTCTGAAAATCTTTGGGTTTTAAATCGAAAAAAAAATTAAATCTATTTAATGTTGAAGCTAGTATTGAAAATATATTATATAAAATTAAATATTTACGTAGATTTTAACTTATTATTTTAATTGATATTGTTTTATGAACAATTAAAAAAAATCTAATTATTAACAAGAACAAGTTTCTGTTAGCGGAGGAATTGGAATTCACTCAAAACTCAAAACTTTAGATGAAAACCATTTTAAAATAGCAGCTTATAAAAAAGTAATAAACTTATAAAATTAATTAATAGTATTATTAACACGTCTGTAGATAAATAGCAAATACATATCAAAATCGGCCATGTAAGTGCTGCTGGCGAAACCGAAAAAAACGCAATGTGTTTTAAATATAAGTGGTCGGGGCCGTTCCAGTTAAGTGGTATAGATTTAGCGTGGCTTAACCGTGGCGCCAGTTTGTGTAATTTTGTAGCATACAATTATCGTCTAATTGCCTCCGAACTTCTGTTACGTTAGATTTTTCTATATTTGAACTCTCAAAATCCTTAGATCTAAAATGTCCGTTAAATCATGCATGTCGGCAAAATTCTAGATGCTACATCATTCTTACTCCATCAAGTTGCCAAGCCCCAGTTAGGGATGTCCGTATAAAAAGAATATCAAAGTTTGCTTTTTTTCTCATTATAAACCATTTAACAGACATGAAGAACATTACTGGTATATGAAAGTTTAGGGTACATCCGAGAACTTAAGCCACAGAGGCAAGAATCTTTTAGTGTATGCGCCAATAAACAGAACAGTAAAATTATAAAAAAATTTAACTACAAATTAACTACACAGACTTTTTAAATAAATATATTTAAATTCAATACAAGGATTTGTTAAGTTGCCACCGAGGAGTTCAAACTTTAACTTTTTTGATTACTACTAGGTTTTTCAAACCGTAACAAGCTTTATTTAAAATTAGGAAAGTTAATTTAAATATGTGCTAAAGCAATTTTAATATAAAAAGTTCAAAGTTTTTTTCAGTATTGACATTATAAATAACAATTTTTTTAAGAAATGGCCGTGTAAAAAAATGCTATTTCAATTTGACGATGTTTGTTGGTGGCGAGAGTTTAAACATTCCGTATTTATAAAATTTGACATAATGGTGCCTAAAAATTAATAAATGGTTTTGAGAAACAGGGCATGTTATTACACTTTTTATGAAAAAATGCCTCTAGAGAGTGTGTTTAGTTTTTCAAAATATCCACTCAATTCGGAAAACAGTTTTCCCCTTTATATTGTAATACGCTTTGAAGTCCCTCAAGGCCATTTTGGTCTAATTTCCTCTTTTTATTATTGACATAGCATACTTATTTAAGATATTGTCAATCATTTTCTTTTATTGTGGCCGATTATTAATAAATGGTGCGAATAGCCTGACTTTAACAAATGTTTCTAGATACTGAAAAATGTAGACAAATAACTTTTCCCGCAAAAAACAATGGTTATGTTGCGAATATACTCTGGAACAAAATTCAGAAATACCTTAAGTACAACTGACAAACCATTTCGAACGTTTTTAATATAGCAGGATTTTTGAAGCGACAGGGTTTAGAATTTAAAAATGGGGAGACCCTAAAAACTATCTAAGTTGCTTTATGAAGCCACCTTATCTATGTTATCAAACAACCTATCCACTCTCTAAACTCGCGATCACAACTACCCACAAGGCCACTAGATGGCGTTGCCTGTCTATTGAATCTTTCTAATGATTCTAGAAATTATCACTACTATAGGGACCTACTAGTCCAGTCTCATAGCTGCTCGACATTTCGAGAGATTCAAAGTTGACGCGCTCGCCCTATATAAAGCCGGCATCACCCGACAGTGGCCAGTTTTAATTCCAACATCGAACGAAGCGATACAAGCGAAATAGTGCTAACGAGTGATTTGAGTACATTGTTTTGACGCGTGTAAGGCGGATACTGTATTGTGGCGTGCAGTCGTGCAAGTTTAGTTTTGTCGTGGACATTCTTATCGGAGAATTAAACTCGTTTCTTCTACCTTGACATAAAAAATGGCGTCTACTTCGGGTAGGAAACGAAAAATTAGTGAAGAAAAGCGCATATTTCAAGAAATATGGACTTGTTAATTAGTGTTAATCAAAAACCCGTCTGTTTGGTGTGTCAAGGAACCCTTTCAGCCTTGAAAGAATACAACTTAAGAATACATTAAGATGCAAAGCATGCCACAAAGTTTGAGACATTCAAAGGACAATTACGGCAAGATAAAGTGAAAGCTCTAAAAAGTCAGCTTCAACGACAGCAAGATAGTTTTCAAAAGCAGAACATTGAAAATGAAGCAAGCGTGAAAGTTAGCTACATTATATCCGAAAAAATAGCTTTGAAATCAAAACTTTTTACTGATAGTGAATTTATCAAGGAATGTATGGAGGCCTCGGCTGAAGTATTGTGCCCGCCTCAAAAACAACTCTTTTCTAAAATTAGTTTGTCCCGAGTTACTGTCGCCAGAAGAATCAAAGAGTTAGCGGCAGACATTGAAAATTCACTAAAAGAACGTGCATCGAAGTTCGTATACGATTCTGTTCCGCTCGACGAAAGCACAGATTTAATCGATACGGCTCAATTAGCTATATTTTTTAGGGGCATTGATAACAATTTTGAAATCACTGAAGAGATGGCTGCCCTTTTTCCGATTAAAGGAACTACAAAAAGATGTGATATTTATAAGTGTTTCATGACAGTAATAGAATTGACAAACTTTTCTGCAGTTTTAACAGACGGTGCACCATCCATGGTAAGAAAAGTTGAAGCATTGCCATTTTATCGTTCATCAACAAAATCTTTGTGCAAAATCCACAAATATTGATGAGGTGGTGAAAGTGATCGTAAAAACTGTTAACTTTTTTACACGAAATTAATGCCGAGTATGGTGATGTGACATATTTTTCTGATATTCGTTGGCTCAGCAGAGGAAAAATGCTAAAATACGTTTTTGAACTCAAAAAGAGAATCGCCTCCTTCATGGAAACCAAAGGGAAACCAGTCCCTCGATTTAGTGACCCCGACTGGCTGCGCGACTTTGGATTTTTTGCGGACATCACGCTGACCTCTATGACTTGAACGCCAAACTACAAGGAAAAGAAAATCTCATCAATAACCTACTTGACACTGTCAAGGCATTTGAGTTTACACTGGATTTATAAAAATCAGTTTCTGAAAAAAGAGTTTACGCATTTTCCTAAACTGAAGAGTAAGCGAGAAGCGAATATACAGGTGTGGATAAATATGTTGCAGAACTAGATTTACTCAAAAAAGAGTTCCAATCAACGTTTTCTGACTTCAAAGATAATGAAATTTACATCAATCTCTTTGCCGGACCATTCAGTGTATCCGTTGAAGACATGTCAGAAAATTGTCAAATGTAGCTTATCGATTTGCAGTGTAATTCGAAATTAAAAGACAAGTTCGACATGGGTCTTCTTGATTTTTATTCAAAATATGTTGATCCAAACTCGTTTCCTGAAATCCGAAAACATGCCCAGAAAATGATGTCTCTCTCTGGGAGCACATATGTGTGCGAACAGCTGTTTTCTCGTATGAAGAATGTAAAGTCTAGAATAAGGACGAGAGTTACAGACGCACATCAGGAAGGAAGTTTTCGGGTTGCAACTACAAAAATAAAACCAAATATCGACACACTTGTCAAAAATAAACAATGTCAAAAATCGCATTGATTGATTAAACTTTTTAACCAATAAAGATTATTACACTTTGTTAGAGATGGGTGATATTAGATTTTATCTACCGATAGTTCGATAGTATCGCTGTATTTGCGAGAAAATTATTGAAGAGCAAAAAAAGTACCCACTTTCATATAGTACATAAATTGCGTATAATATGTAATCCATTAATCAATAGCTATCGATGGTCTCGGCTAATATCGATTTCATCGAAGAACTATCGGCATTATTGCTTACCTATCGGCACTTATCGATGGCTATCAATATATCAATATTTTTGATTTGCCTATTGTTTATCGATATGTCGCTGACCTCGACGATAACTATCGATATATGGATAAAACGCCCATCCTCAGTACTGTATTCCTTAAAAAGATCTGTATTTACATCGGCAATTGATAATATATTTTTAAGCCACCTGAGATCTTTCAAATCGCCTCGAGGAAGTGAGACCTCTGTGTTTTTAACATAAGTGGTTCTACGTGTTCGGTTAGCTGCTTTATCTCGGTGGGGAAACTAATGACCCCGCCGTTGATAGTTTAAATGATCTTGTTGAACTGGATTTTTTTGGTTTTACTATAGCTCCTACTACTTGAGAAGATGCTGCATGTGTTGCCTGAGATTGTTTTGCTTTAACTAACAAATTTGTATTATCCAAAAACTTTTGGTTGTTACCCTAAGAGTTTTTTAAAACTGGGGCTTCAAAAATTAGTTTAAAAGAAAACGCATATATCCACAGTCGGCCAAGTTTACGAAGATTTTTGTTTCGTTAGTTTTTCTGGGCCATGAGGTCCGAAAGCAATCTGAGGTTGAAGTATTTGGAGAAATATATCTTCCCGTAGCTTATTATAATTTAAAGAGCTAGTTATTTCCTCATTTAACAATGGGGAATCAATGAACCACAGTTAATTGCTATTCCGTTTTAATATTACAGTTCCTAGGCACTGTAATTTCTTCTAATAATGCAATCTTTTGTTTATTGTCTTTTAATGTATCAACGCCAAACGAATTCGTTACATCTGCTGTTGTAGAATCCATATAGGAGACGTGATTGTAATGGGATTGGCTTCGCTGTTAACTGTATCATTTCCTCATCTAAAATAATGAGAAACTCTTAGTAGAAACAATAACACAAAAACAACAAAGCCTAATCATAGCGATTAGTAGGGCTAGTTTTCGCGTACCGTCTCTTATAACAGCCTAGTGGAGTTAAATTAATATGAAAAATAGTAGTCCGCTTGAGGGGGACAGATATGTTTTACGAAGACCTTGTACAGAATGGCGAAATATTCTGGAAACATCTCTGAATATCTGCGCTAAAGCCAGCCATGTGCTGTGTGAATGCCCGGCAGCTGCCAGGATCAGGATCTCCATATTCGGTAGGGATATTCTGCTGCCAGAGGACTCGAAGAAAAAGGACTTGATAAGACTCATTGAGGATTTATAGTTGCTTGGGAAAGTGTAAATATAGGTATGAGCCAAAATAGACAACAGAGTCGCAGTGGAGGATCGGTTTGATCCACTCACTTTTAACCTAATCATCTGCGCTAAATTGTAGGCTTCTGTCCCACCCAGTCAATTTTTCTGACTACGCCAGTGGTTGGACGCCGACTTTTAATAAACCACTGCCCTATCGGAAAGGTGCTCTCATAACGTTTATTATTTGTTCATCTTTTTATGTAAGGTGCGAAGCAGAGCATGTTGTTAAAATTATGTTGAATCAAATAACGAGAAAAAGCGCGTAAAATTAGATAGGTAGTTTTTTAATTAATCATAAACTGTTATTAAAACAACTATACTTTATTAAAAGTATATTACAGCGAAGAATATGTACATTAAAAACTATATAATCATTTTTTAATAATCATTAACAAAATGGGTTACAGAGGGTAACTGATTATTAAGTATTAATTATATTTACCACTGAGTTTATAATTGCAGATTATAATATTACCAATAGTATTTTAACATTTATAAATATACAGAATTTAATTTTATGCTTGTAGATACTTTAAGTACTGTAATTTTTATAACTTTAGAGAAAAAATATGAAACTGTGTTTATTTGTCTGCTATTTTACCTAATTATTATTAGTTTATTAATTTACACCGTTGGGCGGAGTAAACGGGTCATGCAAATTTTTAGGTAAAATTTAAATACGAATATTTTTAAAACCAGACGAGATATCGAAATGCAGTTTTCATCCATGTGTTGCAAATTATATTGCATTTTACCGATGTTAAGCATAAAACTTACCTGAGCTAAAAAGTTAATTATACAAGATGTTAACGAAGACTGCAAATTTTCCAATATTTGATTTGTTCCTAAAATTTACAAAACGATTTTTAGGATCTAATTGCTATATCAGCTTAATCCTTGCTGTCATTATAAAAAATGACGTTTGATCAAATTTTTAATATTTTTTGAGATATGATTTTTTTTGAAAAATTAATTAGATTTTTCTTACATATTAACCTGTATTTTTTTATTAGCCGTTTCATGTAAAATTTTCTTCCTAGAAATCCTTTAAGTCTTAATTTTTTTATAATTAGCGTCTGCACTACACAGAAAATATACAGGGTTTGCGAAAAATATCTTACGTAGAAACCTATCTCCCTCTAAACTTATTATTTTTAAAAATACAGGTATCGCTTTTAGAGCCAAATTTGCCAATACCGGGTGACACAGGAGACAGGTAACTGACTGCAATAATTCTAATCTTAAAAATTTCATTTTGAAATTTGAAAGTTATATTCGGTTTTACCGGAAGTTAAAGTTACCCCTAATTTTTTATTTTATATAGGACCCTGTATATTTTTATGGAATATCGTATTCAGCCAAACATTAGCTTTTTAAGGATATTTTACAAGTTAACTTTTTTTAATGGCGACTGAACAGCCATTTTTAAAAAATTTAACATTGCCGCTTCATGAAAAAATGCAGACACTTTTTACAAAATAATTGTTTTAAACAGTCCAAACTAAGCTTATTTTTTTATTTTTTTAGAACACTTCGATTTAAAAATCGTTTTGGGCAATAACAGTTATTTTTTTTTAATCTAGTTTTAACCAAAGAGCAATTTACTCCAATATTTTAAATGGCACCTTGTATATTTTTCACAGTCATATTCCCAGGAAAGTAATCTTTTTAAAGATGTATCAGGTGTTAACCTTTACTTTCCAAATAACTATAAAATAGCAATTTATTTTAAATAGGCTGTTCAGTCGTCATCGCTGAAAAGCTAAATTTAGGATGAATGCGATAGTCCATAAAAGTTTACAGGCTCATATTTAAATTAAAAGAGTAGGGGGTCACTTCCAATAGAACCGGTAGCAACTTTTAGTTGGTTTCGTTTTCATAGAAATATTGCCTCATATGAAGTTATAGAAATGTCTCAAATTTCAAGTTGTATTTTTAAAAATAAAAAAGTTAGAGAGAAAATAAAAACTCCATTTGGAGAAAATATTCAGTATTCCTTATAACTTAAATAAAAACTTTTAAATAAGATCTTTAGGACCGCTAGGTTTTTAGTTTTTTTACACACCGTGTATTTTTTCTGCGTAGTGCAGAACCTGGTTTTTAAAAAAAAAATTGGCTTAAGGGCTCTCTATCAAGAACACTTTACATCAATCGGCCAATAAAATATTACAGCTTAATATGTAAGAAAGTTCTAATAAAAAAAATCATAACTCAAAAAATACTTAGAATTTTAAAAACGTTTCAAATCAGTTTTTAAAATTTCACTAAGGATTAAGTTAATCTCCCAACTAGAACTCAAAAATCGTTTTTGTACATTTTCGGATTAAATAAAATATTGGAAAATTTGCAGAGCCTTGTTTAACACCCTGTATAAATAACTTTATAGCTTAAGTAAGTTTCACGCTTAAAACGGTAATATGCAATAAAATTTGCAAGACATAGCTGAAAGCTGCATCTCAATATATCTTGTGTTAAAAACATTCGAATTTAAAATTTAACTAAAAATTCGCTTCTACCGTGCCGTGTATATTTATCTTTTGTGAGAAATTATTTTAGGGCCAGACTGGATTTCCGAATCGACCTGGATAATAAACAGATGCGGGCCATTCGAATATTTAGATATTTTATAAAAATCAAAACATTAGAGTTAAATATAAAACAATTATCAGGAATATCTTTAATGGTTACAGTCACTCTAAAAATGATGAAAAATTGAAATAGCTTGAAATACCTTATTTAGAAAGATTATCAGACATTTTTGCCGATTAAACATTGCAATTGACAAGTATTAGATTATTAGAATTTTTAAAAAATAATTTTACAGTTATTTGTTGCATTATTGAATATCTAGTCGTTTTCAATAATTATTCGCATACTCTTTCAGCAATGAAGTTGACACTTTGAGTTATAATCCAAAAGTCTCTTACAGAGATTGTTTTATATTACGTCGGAATAAAATTTGGAATATTTTTCACAGATTGTTCGATATATGGTTTATAGTAGATTTGGAAGGTTAGAGAAAGTTGAATAGTGAAAACATTGAAATTATTTGTATAGTTCTTTGTGTTTTCCAAATTTGGACTCCCAATACCCTCACAATTTTATCGAAAATTACACTGAAGACTTCTATTCTAAATTTGTCGACTGTTTCTTGTGGTGATTCGTCTTCGCAGAGCTTTTTCGCTTCAATTTCATCGTTATCGTAAGCTTTGTTTGGATCATTTTCTAACAAAGCTTTCGATTTAATTCCTTCAGCAGTTTTTCTCAAAAGTTTTTGTCATTTTTTCCTTTCTCCTTCTGCTCCACTTATTAATTTTCTATTATATAAAATCTAAAAATATGTAATGCTTTCTATTTCACGCACTACCAGCCATAAGAGCTCGAACAATTTTCGGCCAAGGTGTGCATTACGGACTTGACTAGAAAAAATAAAGTGTGAAACAGATACGTGAAGCCTTTCTTCACACTTTTTTTACTCACTTGTTTCACAATATACTATGCGATATCATCTAATTTAAAGCTGACTATAGTGAAAAAGACATGGATTTCAAAAATATGAATTAAAAAAGCCGATATAAAATGTTTGATACAAATTGTTATTGTCATATTCAAAAGGCTTATGTGATCATATTGTTAATCCCTTGGTCTAAATTATATAAAAAAACTGAAGGTTAAGTTTGCCCATCTTACAATCTAAAATTAATCATTGGGTGATTACACGTACAATACGATGTCCCCAAATTTTAAAATAACATATTTTAAGGAATAAATGTACTTATCTTTGTAAATAATGACCCCAACATTAAAAAAAATATATCTTTCGACTTTTTGTATCTATTGCTTAGAAAATAATGTGGCAATAATGGATTTTTGTCCCCTATGTTAAAATCGCTGTATTTTATCATGTTGGCCGCGGCCGAAAATAAATGCCAATCTGTCAAAAGTGCCAGTTCTGTTCAGACGTGTTCATTTGGTGAATAGTTTTGTTGTGTTATTACTTTTTTAAGTAAGTAATTTAATAGTAATTATAGTTTTCACATAATGTCAATTTTTTGTCCAATCAGTTATGAAAAAATAGGCTAAATTGAAATAGCCCATTTAAGTAAGGCCACAAGCACATAACAAATATTAAACCTGTAAATTTTTAAGTGGCCCATGTAAAAGCTGTTTGTCCTACCTAAACGCCACTAGCAGCGGTTTTAATAAGTGGAGTTATGGCATATGCTCCATTATTTTTATTCAGTCTTATTCTTATCAGCCTTAGTCTTAGTCTATAGGCTCATCGGGCTCCGCCTGATCGTCCTGTAGGCAGTCCGGGCCCGAATTATTTTGTTACAATTTATTATTAATATGCAGTTTCTACTGATTTAAACATGCCCTCATGGAAAACTTACTATATACTTATAATATTAATAAATATATTAGTAGTTTACATCCACAGATCGAATTTATACTTCACCACTGATTTTAATGCTTAAGTATGCAGTCCAAAAAATCGGTAATTTGCCACTTAAACGAAACTCGCCTCGAATAACAGATTCCACCACATATTTATATACAATATATATATATATATATATATATATATATATATATATATAAAATATATATATAAAATATATATATATATATATATATATATATATATATACACATATATATACATACTAGCCTCGCTAATATTTTCCTACTTTTGATTTACTACTCTTGGGTTATGAGTTTCGCCACAGGTGCCCATGTGCTGCTCCGTGGTAAATAGAGTATTAAGTCCGGCCAAAATTTCGGATGTTGTCTTGATAAGCACAAATATCGGTTTTGCTCCTGTTGCTGACTCTGGTGTTGTTTTGTGTATTCATTTTATCGCTAGTTATACTTGTCTTTTAACTAGTTGACTGTACTGATAAAGACCTTCAGTCAGAAACACGGGTCTATAGTTTGCCAAATTCCATTGCTTTAGCGGTCATTCCAAAAAATCCCATTTTCTATTACATACTAGTTCTTGCCGCGCTAATATTTTCCCACTTTTGATTTACTACTCTTGGGTTATGAGTTTCGCCACAAGTGGCTATATGCTGCTCCATAGTAAATAAATTATCAAGTCTGGCGAAGATTTCGAATGTTCTCTTGGTAATCACAAATGTCGGTTTTGCTCCTTTTGGTGAATCTGGTGTTTTTTGGTGTATTCATTTTGGCGCTAGTTGTAGTCGTTATCTTTCAACTAGTTGGCTGTACTGATGAAGTTCCCACTGACGCAGCATTCGTCTTTCATATAAATAGTATAAATTGTAAATAAAATCATGATTCGTTTTTAACCTTCTATACTGTTAGTTTAATTTTTGATGTTATAAACAAAATTCGGTAGGATCTGGCAACGTTGGCAGAACAAGAGAACTCTAATTGGCAACGGTGGATCCCAATCCTTTATCCCGAAGAACAAAGAAGCCCATGTGCATTCTGACGTCATCAACTTGGCAGAACACGCATCTACGGAAGGAACACATAGTGATGCCCCTGGACAACTAACTGCTAAGAACACGACGAGCGATGTTTCTACTCTGTTTGTAAGTAACGAATCATCACGTTTATTTTAAAAACAATATTTAATTAAATACCTGTTCGACTTTTCAAAATCGATCTTATATTTTATTAAGTAGTAAAATAATCAATTATTCTGTTAATTGATTTTTCGATAAACTAATCAATTATTCTGCTGATTTCTGTATTTATAAGTGTAACATCCGTATAATTTGTGTATAATCAGTTATTCTGTTAATTGATTAATTATAAAATATTTTTTGGAATTATTTTGATCTGAGTTATTCTGCTAACTGATCTCTCGATTACATTTATATTTTTTAACAAGAAATATTACCCAGTTTAATTTAATTCGACTAACTAGTTAATAAGAACTGTTTATCTTACGTTGGTTGGCATACTACTTTACGTAGTGTCTATCAACATAAAATTTTGTAAAATATTTTGTGTTTCATATCCTTTTTATATTATATTGTGCTAGTGTTTAATGTGATATATTGAGCAAATATTCCGAGATTTTTTCTATTATCCCCGAATTCGAAGATGATCAAATCTTTTTACAAACCTTCCTAAATGCCTGCGAATGTGCATATGATATGTCTACGGGTAAGCAAAAAGATCTTTTAATGATTCACATAAAAAATAGGTTGCGAGGGAGAGCAGCGCAGCTGATAAGCTCCCGAAATTCACTTTCTTTTCTAGAGATAAAGCAATTACTTAATTCTCACTTCGGAGTTACGTGAGATCTATTTTCGCTTATTCAGGACTTATAAAGAATGAGACAACTACCAAACGAATTGCCTCTGACTTTTCTTAACAGACTTCAAGTCCTAAATGCTAAAATGCACGCCAACATACAAGAATCTATACTCGTACCCAATCAAAAGGCAGCCAAAATAACATTAATCGAATCAATATCGCCAGCTCCAACTATTTTATTTTGAGTCCTAGAAACTTCTAGGCCTAATCCGCCTACTAGGCCTATTCAGACTAATAAAAGACCTAATATACAATCCCTTAAATGTCATAACTGTGCTCGCAATGGTCACTTAGCAAATGAATGCAGATCGCAACAACTATTTTAAATTTTTTCACGACTACAATACTTAGGTAAACACTGCAAACTCGTCTTCTTTCTAACAAATATATTTCAATTAAATAGATGTTTAATAATATAGCTTCTGCAATTCCATTATTACAAGTTTTTGGCACATATGTTTAGAAATATAAAGGCCAAAGAAAAAAGATAGTTAAGTTATAGTTAAGACGTAGTTGGGTTATTTTGTATATATCTTATATTTAAATTAATTTACCAAGTTTTTATATTGAAGTTATCTAAATTTCACGATAATGTTTTGATATAATGCTACATTCAAGTTCAGATTTGATTCGTAAATTTTGGGGAAGTTCCTTTATTTAAAGCTGTAATATCATAAATTACAATATATTTACCATTTGAGATAAAATTAAAATTATATTTGGAACATAACATTGGAAAAAATATTAAGTGTAATTTATTAAAATATCTAAGTACAAATTGCTATAAAACGATATGCTGAATATGTTTTCCAGGTAAGTCTATCTTATAACTATTTAACTAACACACTCAAAGTACCGAAATAACTGATTACTTTGTTTAAAATACTTTTTGTGCTGAGTACTTCAGGTCTAACCGCCGATGTTAATAAGTATTTAACTACCGGTAATTACTCCCTATAAATAATAACTTCATAAAATTAGAATTTTCTACACTCTATAAAAGGATAGGAAAACTATAGACTTCAAGCGCAAGTCTTTCTACTGAATGATAAAAGAAGAGAGCAGCAAACATCTTCATTTCTTCCGATCGCCAAGTATAAATACTGCAATAGTGACCTAATTTTCCTTAGTTTTACTATGCGCTCAAGGTGAATTAAATATTTCAATATCACTTTTTTTTTATGGAAAAATTAATAATTTATTTCAATGATGAAATGATAATGAAATAGATAGATACGCGTGTCTTATAGTGAATATTTGTATGTGTGGGGAAATTGCGCGTATGATCACTATACATTTCTTGGATATTACAGCATTATTTATTCACAATGAAGGTAAGACTTCTACAAAAATAAGAATTAATAATAAATAAAAACTATTTTGACTACATTATCTTAAAAATAATTTTAATCGAAAACATATTATGATTATTTTATATATTGGAATACCAAATTTAAATCCCAAATATCTTAATTAGCTTCTCAGGAGAAATAATCTGCATAATGTATTTGGGATTTTAATTTTTTTCTTAAAATTTTTCGCCATTTTTTTCTTTAAATTAAACATTATTATTAAAAAGACTATTTTTAACTGGTTTTGGCTTTCCCATGGACTTTTTTAAAAAAAGTAAATACAAGTTTGCCTTTCCCAATGTTAATTTCAGTTTACGGGAATACTAATTAACTTTTTCAAACCGTATGATATTTTCTTAAATTGGACTTTGTCTCCTGAACTCTGTAAAGGATAATATTACTTTTGAAATTTTTAATTAAACCTCGAGTCGGTTTTTTAATTTCGGAGAATTATGACCCATAGAGTGAATAAGTTTAATTATGTTTACTTCCCTTGTAAAAGAGAAGTATTGTAATAGTGAAAAAAATCACCCTCCCAGGTTTTTACAGATCTTCACGTTTTACGGCCTCTTGATAAAATTTTGGTATAAATCTAAGATGGCCAAACACAATTAGAATATTAAAAAAATTATTATTAAAAACGACTTAAACAATTTACCTGAAGGTTTGCTTAAAAATAAAATATTATGTAAAAACCATGTGGTAAAATTTTTGGTACAAATAAAAGATTGCAAATTGGCGGCCAGGTAGAATGTTAAAAAAATATTATTACTAAAAAACTTCCTATCCAATTTACCTGAAATTTTGCACAAAAATCAAATTTTATGTAGAAATTAACTGGTACAATTTTGTTACAAATTCAAGATGGTGAAACAAAATGGCGTCTTAATAAAATATTAAAAAAACCAGCCTGAAAAATCTACTTTTTAGATTGATTTCAAATTTTGTGCAAGCATTAAGTGTGGCATAGAGATGAACTAGCAAATTGTGATACGAATTCAAGATGGCGGAACAAAATAGCGACCAAATAAAATGTTTGTAATGTTGAAAAAAAATCCCCCTCCAAGGTTTTACATTGCTTCAAATTTTAGCGTTTCTATATGCCCAAAAACATGTTATCTCAATTTTGTCTGTCAATTTGTCGGTCTATCAATTTGGGGCATACCTAAAAAAACAAAATACTTGGTGAAATGATAAAACAATTATCCAAATTCCCTCAAATTTAGCATAAAAATCAAGTATTACATAGAACTGAACATCTTGGTATGAATCCAAGATGACGGTCTAATAAAATTGTTAAAAAATCAGCCTCAAACAACTACTTATTAGATTAATTTCAAATTTTGTGTAAGCATTAAGTGTAAAATAGAGATAAACTGGTAAAATTGTAATACGAATTAAGAAAGGCGGTCAAATAAAATGTTTAAAAAGTCAACGTAAAAAAAAATTCTTATTCAATTGACTTCAATTTTTTAACAAAAATTTTATGTGATATAGGAACGAATTCAACATGGCGGAACGAAATGGCGATTTATAAAAAATCAGTGTAAGAACGTATTCAGTTTATTTCAAATTATGTCCCAAAAATCAAGTGGGGCGTAGGTAGAAATTAGTAAAATATTAGTAGGAATACAATATGGTGGAACAAAATCGCGCTAAATATAATTTTTTTAAAAGACAGTTATTGTATATGTGTTACTAAATGACTATGTGCGGGACTAAGTTAGGTCACACTATTTCTAAAAATAGGAAATATTCATAACGAGGGAAGTTCCGGTAGAGGAAATTTTCCGATTTTTACAAACTAAATTTTGTTAACACAGAAATTGCTTTCACTTAAATTCCCTTTTTATGCACTTTTTAAGTAAGGTTTTACTCAGTTGAGTATGTTTTTTCCTTATTAGTATATTAATCTTCATATACCGAATTTCCAGAATTATTAAAACCTTTATACAGGGTAAGGCACCCCTTACCTATCGTCTCTAACTACTGAATGGTACTTTTCTTTTAAATAAACCTTGCAGGGTATATTCAGATAAGATAGAGCTACAATTTTAAATTATTTGCAGGTATAGAGGATGCGTCAAAAATATTTAGCATATAAAAGTTACATTTTTAAATAGACACTGTATTTTATTGTATATTTGAACTCTCCAATAAAAGTTAGATTAAATTTTAAGTTATTATATTAAATTTATTAAAGGTTATCTATACCTAATAATGGCATCACTACAGTTACTAAAAAAATATGGAATTTACTAAAAAACTGTTTAATTTAGGTATACAGAACCCGGAATTGCAGTTAAATTGCAATATCTTTAAATTTAACTGCAATTTAACTGGTTTGCCTGCAAACGCTTTTTGCAGTTTATAGGTTTATATTTTTTTTGTGAAATCTAAGTTTTATATGGTATTTACAGGCAGTAGAACAAAAGTATTATTTTTTTCACGAACTTTGTAAATAGAGAGAATATGCAAATCAAAAATTATTATAATTTTAAGTGTATGTACTTCCTCTACTTACTACTTCTATCTATCTAAATGAGTTATAGAAAATGTAACTAATTGCCGAAATATTTAATAAGAGATTTATTTTTTTTAGATTTTATTTTTTTCTTTAAAATGTTTCCAACATATTCCCAACTAAGTTAATCACTTTTTTTAAAAGACTTTTTAATCGTTTTGAATTTTTTATGGACAAATTCAATTAAAGTGAATGAAATTATGGTTTTTCAAACGTCAGTTTTCTTTCAGATGAGTACTAATTAACTTTTTTAGATAGTATTATACATTTTGTTTATTTTCTTATATCCAACTTGAGCTCCTGAATACTGTTAAAGAGCAATTTTCCTTTTTTTATAATTCTAGAAAATGTTATTTTAATGTTATAAACGGCTTTTTAATTGAATGCAAATATTAAACATGAACGGAGAAATTTTGTCTATTTTGTTAAACTGAATTTAATTAACCCATTTTATTTAATTATCAATTCTAGGCATTTCTTAAGAGAAATTCGACCTAATTAGCTATCTTCTTTCTTTCTCTGTAGTTATTCATCTAACGTCTTTTACAAAATGGCATTTCTTAAAACTTTTGACCTTCCAAACCAATAACACAAATAAACCATTTATCAGGTTTGTATAAATGGCAGTGAGCTAAAGACTAAAGTTAACAATGCATTATTGCATTACGTAAAAATGTATTCAAGATATTCGTGGGGATAAATTAAAAAAAAACAGGACTGTATTTTAAAAAAATAGCTGGCTGATTAATAGGCCTAATAATATAGAGGGTTTAAATTATTAACAAAACAGACAAAATTACTCCGTTTATGTTTATTAATTGATTTCATTTAAATCCGTCTAAGCATTAAAATCACATTTTCAAACGTTATAAAGAAAAGCAAAAATACCCTTTATAGAATTCAGATAGTGTCGGATATAAGAATATATATATATATATATATATATATATATATATATATATGTATATATATATATATATATAATAAATACAATAAAATCTAAAAAAGTTGCGCCCCTGAAACAAAAATGACCTGCCCATAAAAAATCCAAAACGATTAAAAAGTTAGTCTTTTAAAGAAATTTATTTGTGGAAAATGTTGAAAAAATCGGATATTTAAAAAAAATAAATTTTCTAAAAATTATTCAGTTATTGAAAATTTCTTATAACTCATATATTAAGTAGTAAGTAGACACTTAAAATCAAAATAATTTCGCTATTGAGAAAGTTCGTAAAAATACTACTTTTGTTCTATTCCTCGTATATAGCAAGAGTAGGCCTACAAAATGTAAAAAAGCATGTGCAAGGAACCCATGTAAATGAAAGTTGAATTTTAGGAAATTGTATTTTCAATTGCAATTTAGGGTCATATATACCTCAGTATAACGACATTAGTTATAACGTGATCAGGTACAAGCAACGCCCTTGATAATTGTAACTTTAATATGCGACGTATTTTTTACACACCTCGTATACTACAAATAATTTAAAGTGATATCTGATCTTCATATATCCTGCAAGATTTATTTAAAAAGAAAGTACCATACAGTAGTTAAAGACCAATGGGTAAGGTATGCCCCATTCTGTATAAAGATTTTAATAATTAATAAAGATATTCTTGGACACTGGGTACATCAAAACCTACTGATAAAAAAACCACTCAGTTGGGTATAAAAGGAAGTGAAATTGTTAACAAAATTAAGTTTAAAACAATAATCAAAATTACTCAGTCTGTAGGTAATTTAATAATTTTTTGAAATAATAAAGTAAAGTAAGAATACTCTTTACAGAATTCAGGGGACAAAACACTAATTTAAGAATATAAGAAAAATATTATAAGGTCTGAAAAGTTAATTAATACGCCCCTGAAGTAAAATTAACACTCGGAAAAGCAAAAATATATTTACTTGTTTTGAAAGAAGCCAAAACAACTTTAAAAATATTCTTTTTAATATTGGTGTTTAATTCAGAAGGATAAGATTTTGAAAAAATACGTATTTAAAAAAAATTAATCAGATATCAAAATTTCGTGAAAATATTTTTCTTAAGAACACACATAAAATAATTTCAGGATTAAAAATTCTCGCTCTTGACAAAGTGTAAGAATACTACTTTTGTTTTACCCCTCGTAGGTATCAGATCAACGCAAGTCCTTTAACGTAGATACAACAAAAATATTAATAAAACATAAGCCTGCAAACAAAATGAACAAACCGTTTGTACACAAGCCATTTTTTTACAAGTTTTATCCATTTAAATGTAGATTGAATTTAAAAAAAAATTTACTTCAATTGCACACTAGCCTGTGCCATTTCTCTAAGTTGTACTAATTTTAATAATGCAAAAACCAGAATGTCAATCGTTACAAATATCACCCTCCAAGTTTTTCCAGATATTTGAAGTTTTGAGACCTTAGATCTCGAAAAATTTGTTGTGCCCGTGCGAGGCTGAAAAACTACTTATCCGATTGATTTTAAATGTTGGTCAAAAATGAATAATATGAAGGTGGAATGGTAATATTTTGGTAAAAATGCAATATGGAGAAACAAAATATTTTTAAAAAATCATTATTAAAAATGTAGGTATTATTATGATCTTACACTAAAATCAAGTGCGCTATAAGAATAAACTAAAAAGGAAAAAATACAATTTTTGTGATGTGAAGCCATTATGACCGAACCAGTACCAAAAAACTACGTATCAAATTGACAGTTTTGCACAAAAATAACAGGGATAATCACGTCATATTTTAGTGCTAATTCTATATGTGCAAAACAAAATGACGGCCTAATAAATTGCTGGAAAATTCGGTAAAATTCTGTTTTCTACTTTTTATGTCGGAAAAAATAAACGACATAATTTATTTTTAAAGGCAATGTAAATAAAGCTATGAAAATAAATACTAATAATAATAAAAAGAAACATTAAAAACAAATAAAACATGGGTAAATTCCCCTTACCCACAACTTCCTCTTACAGAATTCGACTCACAAATAACACATTTTATGTATCCATATAGTTTTTGGTAATAACTAAAACAAAATGAAATAAATTACAGTTTACAGAATATGATAAACTCTATTATATATATTTAGTGGAATTCTGTACTAGTGAAGACCTGGATAAAAGCGAATTTACCTGTGTTTAAGCAACACTTGGTTTTAGTGTATTAAAAGCTGGCAGATAAAAAAATGTGTTATTACTCTACTAGTAACTGTGCATGACGAAAGCTTAATTAAAGAATTGAACTTGTAATCACAACAATGCAAATTGTTAAAATAGTAATATCTCTATCGTTTTTTTTTGAAGATGGTAAACTCATTCTGTCGGACTTGCATTGTCTTTATTATTTTGGTTTCACAACGTCTCGAATAGTAACTTCTCCAATCGTTTTCCGACTAGAGATAGTTCCTATTCTAAACGTTGTGAAATCAAAATAATAATATAAAATAAAATGCGGCATTGCGGAATGAAACCAATTATATAATTTAATTTATTTTAAAAAATAGAGCTTCTTAAGCTATATATTGTTTTAATCTACTTCTGCTACTAGGTATATAAAATAACATATAAACACAACAGCCTAATTTCTAATTTTATTTAACAAGATTTCAGTCATGTCAGTAATGAGACTTTCAGTAAGAAATAAGCACATTTAAAAAAAAATGATTTGTTTTGAAGAAAAAAATCAAGTAAAAATATTACTATAAATATAATTCATTTATATATTTGATATTTTGCAACCGACCTGATCAAAAGTTCTCATATGGATAACCTAATCCTATAACTGGTTTTTAAGATATTAGGTGTTTAAATTTTGCCCAAATCCCATGTGAATACATGGGGAAACATGATGACACAAAATATGCTTTTTACGACATATTAAACATATAGTACCTTTGAAAATAAAAAATATATATATGAACATAGGTCTGCAAATGCTTTGTTGCTTGCTTGCTCCCTATATTTCGTAAGAATAGCGTTTTGGAACCTATGTTTATATAAAAGTTTTTTTCTTATTTTGGAAAGTGCTATACGTTAACATGTAGAAAAACTAATCTGAGGTCATCGTGTTTTTCCAATATATTTTATATGAGATTTAAGCAACGTTTATAATAACAACCTGCATCTTAAAAACTATTCATGGAATTAGATTGTGCTTCTGAGAACTTTTGATCAAGGCATCGAGAACTGCATTATATCAAAAAATTTTAAAAAACACTTATATTTACCATAAAATATGTAAGAGGTCTTTTGACTAAGTAAGATTCGAGACACCTCGATCAGATTTTCAAAACAAATACAGCCATATTCACTAAAGAGGTTTAAATTTAAGTTCTCGAACTTGATAGTTATATGTTTATGATGGCATAAGTAACAGTGGAACAAATAATTTTTCTAAACATCACAATTGCAAAATATTGTACATTACGTGACATAAGCAAAAAACCGGCAAACTGAAAATTTTTATTTATGCATGGCAACTACATGGTAATTTCCATTGTCATCACTTCTGGTTTCGTCACCTTTTACTTGTGTTATTCTTGTTTGATTATTGGGATTAAATTGCTCATTTATGTATATATATATATATATATATATATATATATATATATATATATATATATATATATATATATATATATATATATATATATATATATATATATATATATATATATATATATATATATATATATATATATATATATATATATATATATATATACATATATATTCTTAGCCCTTCATAGATGGAAAAATACGATGTGTTTTCATTCCGGGTGTACATCCGTTCACTACTATCGTTCTGAAAAGAACAGTTTTGCTGTTGTTGCGCTAATTCCCCTTGATTTTTTGTAATTTTAGATTTGTCGATTATTGTCTTCCATACTGTTGGTAGTTTTAATGATTCGCCTCTTTTATTTAAATCGCCTTGTTTTTTCTATTTCTATGGCTTCTCGGATTATTCTGGTCTTGTAATGCTCGATATTGGCAATATTCCTACACCCATCGAAATTTATTTTGTGGCCGGTTTCCTGATGATATAGCAGTAGGACCAAGGTTGTTTGTTTGTTTCTGATGCTAAATTTATGCTCCTCAACTCTTGCTGATATTCGCCTGTTAGATTGACCCACGTACAGTTTTTCACAGTCCTGGCATAGAATGCTGTGTACTCCGTGGTTTTCCAATTTGATTTTGTCTTTTGGAAAAATATCTTCCTGAAATTATGCAACCTGCTGTCGAAAAAGTTATTCTTTTGTCAAAAACTCGAATTATATGAGATATCGTTCTCAAAAGAGACGATATCATAGCAAGCCTAGATGTCAAGTCTTTATATTCTAGTATTCTCATCGACGAAGCATTGGACAGGATTGCTATGAACGAGGATTTCCAGGCATATATAATATTGCCTTAAAAATACTTATTTTTCATTTAACGGGCAAATGTATAGACAAACAGATGGTGCTCCAATGGGGTCCTCACTATCACCAGTAGTTGCAAACTTATTTATGATATACTTCGAAAAAAAAGCTCTTGAGAAAGCAAGTTTGAAGCCCAAGTTATGGATTCGTTATGTGGATGACATATTTATTATATGGCAACATGGTCATACAGAGGTCGGAAACTTTCTAACTCACGTAAATTTAATACATCCCAGAATACAATTTACCCTACAGTTAGAGGAAAACAACAAACTCCATTTTTAGATGTTCTGATCACAAAACTGCATAACGGACATTTCGAATATACTATGTACAGAAAACCAACGCATACCGGCAAATATTTAAATGCAAGATCGCTTCATCACCCAGCACAAATTCAAGCTCTGGCCAACACTCTAATATCTAGATCCGTGCGATTAACTGAAACACAGACGAGAAAAAATAAACTTAATATAATATCTCGTGGTTTAAGAAAAAATGGCTATACAAATCACACCATAGAGAAAGCTATTAATACACAGGGTTTCCGAACAACGAACACAACAAATTATGAACCCGGAAGGTAACAAGTAATCTTACTGTATGTAAAGGGCACAACAGACAGAATCGGAAGAATTCTTAGAAAACACAACATACAAACATTACACAAACCCCAGACAACCACAAGTAAACTACTTGGAAACCCAAACGATAAAATCAAATTGGAAAACCACGGAGTATACAGCATTCCATTCCATTACATGGGGAGACTAACCACAAAATAAATTTCGATGGGTGTAGGGAGATTGCCAATATAGAGCATTACAAAACCAGAATAATCCGAGAAGCCATAGAAATAGAAAAACAAGGCGATTTAAATAAAAGGGACGAATCATTAAAACTACCAACCGCCTGGAAGACAATAATCGACAAATGTAAAATCACAAAAAATAAGCGCAATTAGTGCAACAACGGCAACATCCACAAGACAAGAATAATGACCAACGGCCACTCAAATAACTTTCGGTCCCGGGTGGAGGTATAAAAGGATGCTCGCAGTCGCTAACACGAACGGATACCCGGAATAAAAACACATCATATATATATATATATATATATATATATATATATATATATATATATATATATATATATATATATATATATATATATATATATATATATATATATATATATATATATATAAATATTACGCGCCACCTGATTTAGAATTGTGTCCAAGATCGGTGTCAAGTTTTTGGAAGAACTAAGAAACACGATATTTTTTTGTCAGTAAGAAAAAATAGTGTTAAATATATAAACCTAAAATTATTTTGCTTGTTTTCTTGAAAATGAATTATTTAAATACGAAATTTCTTCCGTTACATAAATATGATGGTTGATCATTGGGAGATAAAATGAAAGCAAAAGTATATTAATATTTTTTCTAAAAGTTGTACTAAACAATTTAACACACGAAATTTTAAAAATGTCAGATTAGAACGACTAGTTTACGACTTCATAGAAAAATTAGAAAAACAATAAAACTTTAAATCGTAACAAAAGTTCGACAGATAGTATATCCAAACAGGGCAATTTTGCATTTCGTAAAGTGGAAAATAAAAAATAAAACAAAATCCTTATTAACATATGCAAAGTCACCATTCTCGTAAGTTAAATTAGTCATTCTTGGATCAAAACGTTGATAACTAAATAACCATCATCTACAGTTAAATACCACTTTTACGCCTAGTTATGCCCAGTAAATAAATATATAAATATATATTTAGAGTCTCATGCTGATCCTGACTCTGCTAGCCATATTATGTTTGGTTTGATATAAGAAAAAAGCTGTGCTGCATAAAAGTGTCAAGGAAGGACTTTATTTATTTAATAATACCATTTAATACCTGTTAGGTAATAAAACAAAAAGTTTTAGTTGGCGCATAAAACATGTTATGCAGATAATATTAGATGATTTTATTTATGGATTATTCAGAAGAAAATTTTTAAGATAACTCGTATTTTTATTTGGAACGACAACGAAATGTAACGGGTTCAAAATTATTACGGGTTTATGAATAGCCTCTTGACTCCGGTATTCATACCAATTGCAGCTGATATAATGGTTAAAGCACAGTTTTATTAATCTGTGGTTAAAGGTCTGCTCAAACCAACGCTGTATCCCGGGAGCGGTTGTGGTGAGGGAACGTGCTCTTCATTTATTGGCGTATTTAGTAGAAGTTGCATGTTAATGTCAATTGTTTGTTCGTATCATGTATAATTATTAATTATCTTCATTAAAAAAAGAAGCTCTTTTGCGATCAGAGCCGCTCGTTATTAACAGAATTAGTTCCCGCACCATAACCGCTCCCGTCCCGTTGCCGCCATCCCAAAGCAGAACACTTAGTATTTATAACTAAAAAAAGAAAGAATCCATCTCTTCAAAACCTCGTCACAGCTCTGTGATGGAACCCTTGCTCACGACGGGGCTTGGAGCTTTAGCCCCCATAACCCCACCCTTAATACTGGCCTGGTCCCACGATAGATTTAGTAGGCCTTATCCAATATAAAAATACCTGTCTTTGTGTTTATTGATGACTTCCGAGCTACAAAACATTAACACAAAGAACGTAAAAAAAACCGTTAAATTTGTTTTTACCTAGCCCTTCTCTCGTATAGAATTCCACTACGTACAGATAACGCAATTTCAGAAGGTCCTATAATTATCTGGTAATAACGTTATTCAGATTCTATAAACTGTGATTTATTTAATTTTTTTTTAAATATTGCCAAACATTTAAATAAATGGATCCATAAAATGTGCTATCTCTATGTAGTGGAATTCTTGCAGTAAGAGAGAAGTTGTAAGTTAAGGCGAATTTATTGTTTTTTTTTTTATTTATTTTTTGTATTATTATGAACTATTATTACTATTTATTTTTTATAATTTTATTTACATAATCTATAAAAAATAACGTACGTCATTTATTATTTACCTTCATAAAAAGAAATTTTATTCCAGGAATTGAACTGTACTGATTATTTAAACATTTTATTAGGGCGATTTGTCATGTCGGATTCACACTAAAATTTTACCAGTTCATCCCTTTTTCACACTTGATTTTTGTGCAAAATTTAAGGCAATTGAAAAAGTAGTTTTTTGGTATTGAATTTTTAAACATTTTTGTAAAGTTTGAGGTTCATTCGTTAAGTAGTTTCTTAGTGATTTTTTTTTACATTTTATGAGGTCGCCATTTTGTTCTGCCATACTAAGTTTTTACCAAAATGCTACCAATTCATCTCCGTATGCCCCTTCATTTTTTACCAAAACTTGAAGTTAATCATATGAGTAGTTTTTTAGTTATGCCGCGTATAGATAGACCGACGGAAATAGGAGAACATGTTTTTTCGAGATCTAGGGAACCTAAAACGCTGATTTTCACATAGCACCCGAAACTGCTATGAATACCAGGTCCAGGAGGCTAGTCTTATTGTCAAATATAATACAACCTTGTTTTTCCTCAATCTAGGTATTTGCTGCAACATAAATATAAAGTCGTGTCTTGCTAAAAATGGCCTAACCAAACCTCAACAACTATGTACTTTCAATATTATTAATGCATTTTGGGTTGGCGTTGTTTCCTATCTTCTCGATATTTATTTATTTTTGTAAGCTATCTTAATAAAATATTTGAGTATCAAAATATTATTAAAACCCATGTACAACCTGTCGAAGTAACTTATAATTTAATTGAATACAGAATAAATATTTTTAGAATTTCTAAAAACATATGGCCAGCGCAGTCAGGATCGGCATGATATGCTATATATATATATATATATTTATTTACTGGACATAAGTAGGCATAAAAGTAGTATTTAACTGTAGGATGATAGTTATTTAATTACCAACGTTTTGATTCAAGAATGCCTAATTTCACTTAGAATGGCACCTTTGGATATGTTAATAAGGACTTTGTGTCCTTTTATGAAGTCGTAAACTAGTCGTTCTAATCTGGCATTTTCAAAATTTCGTGTGTTCTTAAGAAAAATGGTAAATTGTTAAATACAATTTTTAAAAATAATAATAATATACTTTAGCTTTCGTTTTATCTAAAAATTAAAAAAAAACTACTAATGATCAACCATCATAATTACGTAATGGTAGGAATTTCGTATTTAAATAATACATTTTTAAGAAAATAAGCAAAATAATTTTAAATTTATATATTTAACACTATTTTTTCCCTAGTGACAAAAAAATATCGTGTTTCTTAGAAAGGCGGAATGAAATTTTCAATATTTAATCAGTTCTGAAAATTACAGAAAATCAAGTTTATCATAATTTTATAAACCTAGCTAAGATAGGAGCCTCTAGTATCCCTGTTACTGACTCACTGAATCGAACGCATTTTCAAAATGTTGTGCTTTTATTAGTCTAAGTCTACAATAGCTTGAATTTTTCAATCTTTTTTCAGTTTAAACGCATGATTTTGTCCCATGAAATATCAACTGAGATAATGAAAAAGTGTTTTAAGGCTCTTAATAATTTAGGAGCTTAAACACCCCATCCCTACTGATCTACAAATTAGAATAAATTATAAGAGGTATTATAAGAACATCAAATAAACCTACAAAAATTGTAAAAAAAGTATAAATATTGTTCTTATAAGCAACCACATTTACTCGTCCTTTCTTATGTACTTATTTATTCTACCATACTTAATTAGAAATATTTGGCGTAGTTTTAAACTGGGCAGTGTCTGCCCAAAAAATAATAAATCACAGTAATTCCTTATATGAAAAGATATTAATATTTATTATAATTAAGAACAGAGTCACTACCGGTTCTAGACCCAAATTTTATTGATGTAATATTTCATTAGTGTTGGTTTAGTAGTACAGTAGAACGAAAATGGAATAAATATTTTCTAATGCAAAGCATTACCATTTTAAATATATAATGTACCTACTAGGTTTGATGTCAGTAAAAGGAACACATTTGTACGGGGCCGTAGCTATAAGTAGTGATGACTTTAATGAGCTTTTTTTAATACGCCCAATAATAATAACTACCTAACAAATATCTGTGGTAAAATATAAACAATTTAGAAATATGATTATGACAAAAACAAAAATAAATGTGTAATATTCTTGAAGAAACCGATTAAAAATGAGAGCTAGAATCAAATAGAATAGGGTAGGTACTTTGAAAGTACACAAAATATTTTTATGTAGTAGAAGAAATATCACATAATAAAAAACAGATTTCCAAAAATATTAAAAAAATATTATTATCCTAATATTAAAGTTATATTTTTGATATAGGTACGCATGCTTATGGCCAAATAATACTTTAATATAATACAACAAAGTTCAAGTTAGCAACATTTCTCTAGCAACGATGCTGGCAACGAATTTGGGTAATGATTCTGAAAGTGCAAGCTCAGCACCCACTTAAAGTAGAGCAGCAATGATAATTACCTTATTAATCGAAGTGTTTTCCTTTTTATTTCCCTCGTAAAAGGAAAGGTTTTTACTGATCTTAACGTTCTAGGGTTCATAGATGCCAAAAAACATGATTTTTTTCAATTCCTCCGGTCTGTATATGTGCCTGCCTCTTCGCGGCATATCTAATAAACTTTTTTCCCGATCGACTTGAAATTTTGTCAAACAATTAATGATCACTTGGGGATGAAGTAGTAACATATTGATAAAAATCCAGTATGCAGCAACAAAATGGCGGCCTAATGAAATATTTAAAAAATTATTACGAAAAAACTGCTTATCCAATTTGCATCAAATTTTGCATAAAAATCAAGTATGACGTTGAAATGAACTAGTAAAATTTTGGTACGAATCCAAGGTGGTTAATGTGGTGCAATAATTAAGTGTGATATGGAGATATGTTGGTAAAATTGTGGCACAAATTCAAAATAGCGGCCAAATAAACTGTTAAAAAAATTACCTAAAAAACTTTCTTATTAAAATTTTGGACAAAAATCAGACGCAAAATAGGGATACACTGGTAAAATTTTGATACAAATTTAAGATATGAAGGAACAAAATGGCGGTTTAATGAAATTTTAAAAAATCCGTGAAAAAGAACTACTTTTTCAATTTATTTTATATTATACCCAAAATGCAAATGTGACATAGGAAGAAAATGATAAAATCGAATCCAACATGGTGGAACAAAATGGTGTACAATAAAAATGTTTAAAATGACAATATATATGTGCGACTAAATTACTATGTTCGGAATTAAATTGCGTCATATTTCACTCATAGCAAGGGAAGTTCCGGGTAAAGGAAACTTACCGATTTGTATATATTGTAAGTGCAGTGATGTATACTTATGATAATAGCCAAAATAAGGGTTTTATCTTATGTTTAAAACCAGGAAGTCTGGCACTTACAGCCTCCGATAGTATTTGCATTTACTAACGACTAAACTATGGTTTTATTATAATGACGATCCCCATAACAACTACGGTTGTAATACAATTTCCAAAATCAAAGGATAAAGAATGTAAAACACCACAACAAAATTTAAAAAAACGTATTTCATAAATCAGAAAGTATGCCACTTATATATTCTGATGGTTTTACCCTATAATCATATAATCAAACTACAGTATAAATGCATTGGCCGAAATCAGGAGATACAAATGGCAGAAACACCCCAAGAAAATAAAAAAGATCGTATTATTTAAAACAGGAAGTGTGCCACTTACAGCATCTGGTGATATTTACATCTACTAATTAGTAAACTATGGTTTTAATATAATGACCAAAACCATCCCTATGAAATAAAAAAATCGCATTTCTTAAACAAGAAGTGTGCCACTTACACACTGGTGGCATATGCATCTAATAATACAAAAAAATACAGTTTTAATACATATTCCAAAATCAGGGTATAGACAAAAACATTCCTATAAAATATTAGAAAATCGCTTTTTTTTAACTAGAAAATGCACCACTATTATTCTCTGGTGTGGTTAAAATTTTAAAAAACCAGAAAGTTTGCCACTTACAGTCTTGGTGGTGTTTGCATCTACCAATTATTAAAGCATTTCCTTAACTAGGAAATGTAGCACACACGTTGATGTTTGCTTCTAATAATAATCAAACTACTCTTTTAATACAAGGCCCAAATCGGAGAATAAAGGAAAAACATCCCCGTAAGATAAAGAAGATAATGTTTCTTAAACCAGAAAGTGTGCCGCTATCATACTCTGCTAGTGTTTGCTCCTAATGATAATCAAATTAGGTTTAAAAAACAATGGCCAAAATCAGGGGATAAGAGGGGTAAAAAGACCCAAACAAAATAAAAAACCTTAGAAACTATGGTGGTGTTTGCTTCTAATAATAATCAAACTACTCTTTTAATAAAAGGTCTAAATCAGAAGGCAAGGAGGGTAAAACATCCCCATAAATTAAAAATATCGTATTTCTTAAACCAAGAAATATGCCATTTACACACTCTAGTGGTATTTGCTTCTAATATTAATCGAACTTTGCCAAAATCTGAGGATAAGGGATTAAAAATATCTATGAAATAAAAGGAAATCATAATTTTTGACGCAGGAGTTATGCCACTGAAAAACTTTGGTGATGTTTGCTTCTAATGATGATCAAACTGAGACTTAAATAAAATGGCGAGAATCAGGGGATATGGAGAGTCAAAATATCACACTAAAATTGAAAAAAAAAAGTTTTAGTTAAACCAGAAAGTGTGAAACTAAGATACTACGGTGGGGTTTGCTTCTAATAATAATCAAATTACTCTATTAAATCAGAGGATAAGGAGGGTAAAAATATTCCATAAAATAAAACAACAACGCTCTTTAGTGGTATTTGCTTCTAATTTTAATTAAACTACATTTTTTTACATCCCTATAAAATAAAAGAAAATCGTATTTTTCAAACCAGGAAGTGTGCCACTTCCATACTCTGTGGGTGTTTGCTTCTAATGCTTATCAAACAAGGGTTTAGAAACAAAAGGATAAAAACACCTAAACAATAGTCAAATTTCTATAAAATAAAACAGAATTATATTTGTTAAACCAGGAAGTGTGTGTTTGCTTCTAATGATAATCAAACTGGGGATTAAATACAATCACAAAAATCAGAGGGCAATGAGGGTGAAAACACTACAATAAAATTTTAAATCATATCATTTAAACCAAGAAGTATGCCACTTGGAGACTAGGGTTGTTTATGCTTCTAATAATAGTCAAACTGTCTTTTAAAACAAGGCTTAAATCAGAGTATAACAAGGATAAAAACATCTTTATAAAATAAAAATTAATCGTATCTTTTAAACCAGAAAGTGTGCCACATGCATACTCTGGTGGTATTTGCTTCTAATATTATTTAATATATGGTTTTAATTCAAAAGCACGGAATAAAGGAGTAAAAACATTCCTACACAATAAAAGAGAATCGCATTTTTAAAACCAGGAATGTAGTGTGTCACTTGCATATTCTGGTGATCTGCTTCTAAGGGTAATCAAACTTTGGTTTATATATATTTGTCAAAATCTATGTTAAGGAGGGCAAAAACAGACTGCACAATATGTAATTGGGACACATCCTGGTTTAAAAACACGATTTCCTCTTATTTTATAGAGATATTTTTACCCCTTACATACTGATTTTGAAAATTGTAGTTTAAATAATATTAGAAGCAAATAACATGGAAGTGTGTAAGTGGCACATTTCCTGGTTTATGTAATACATTTTTTATGGGGATGTTTTTACCTTGTTTATCACTTGATTTAAACTCCTATGTTAATGGAGGATTTTGGTAATTATTAGCAACACACACCGTAGTCTCTGAGTAGCACACACAAATTTCTTTTTTATTTATGAGGATGTTTATACCCCTTTAATCTCTGATTTGGATCATAATATTAAAACCGTAGTTCAATAATTAATATATGGATATATATCTATAGGCTGTAAGTGGCTTACTTTCTAGCATAAAAAATTCAATTTTCTTTTATTTTATGGGGAGTTTTTCGATTTATCTGTATATTAATGAGACAAACGAAATTAAGTGTTAGGTGATAATAATATATTTTAAAATTAAAAATAAATAAGCCTAATATACTGCGTTTTAAACTATATATTAAAAGCAAGAAATATCAGTATGCTGATTTAAGTAAAATATCTTAGTTTTTTTAACTCATTTTGTTGCGGAGGGCCAATGCCAGAAGAAAATTTTTGGACGTGCTAAGATTCCGACTATTAATTTTTTACCTGTTTGGGGCTCCTTCGTACTACTTCCAGTTTTAGTTTCTCTGGCAGTGGCGTATTTACGAGAGCGGCAAAAGTGACAAATGCCCCTCCAGATTTACTATTCCAAGAAAAATGTTTGAAACTAAAAGTTATTTTATAGTACATTACCATGACTTTATAAATTAGAACCTTTTTTTTTAGTGCTGAATTTTCATGGGAGTTATGGTTATATTGTGTTAACAAGGCATTATAAATACGCCACTATTCTGTGGCACAAGGATACAAAAATAAAATTGAATTTTTATTTTATTAAACTCTTAAAAAAATGCTTACATACCATTTTTTCATAATTAACATTTTTCAGTCAAAATGTGTACATAAGTACAGACTATAGTGTCATTTAATCTTTCTAACTAAAAAATTCATTACGGAGGAAATTTCACGAAAAATCCATTTTAAGGATTTTCTACAACTTCATATTCACAAATTAATGAATAGCAATATTTTTTTACTTTCATGAACTTAATTTGGAGATAATTAAGTTCAAATATCTTTTTAAAATAACATTTATTTACTAATTTTTCTTAAATAAGCTGGACCTAAATATCCTCACTTGACTTTATAATATAACACCTCGAATTGATATAATTTTCAAATATCCCAAAATTATTAACCGCCTAAACAATTTCACAGTAAATTTATAAAATTTTTAGGTCTTATAAAAATTTATTTTTAGATAATTCTTATGATCCTGCTTTCAACATGTTTAGGATTAAGTAGGTCAGAGTATCCTAGATTCAAACGCAAAGGACAACCCCAAAACGGCCCGCCTCGTCACCCACCTCCACAACAGTTTGGTAAGAAATGGGGTAAACCGTTACAAAAAATTCCACCCCAATTTACGCAAAATAGACCGTATCAAGGGCCCTCTCTGCCTACAAGGGGCAGTAGACCACCGAAGCCACAATTGCATCTAGTTCCAGGCAAGTGACATCTTAGCTTTAATTATAATAATATTTTATTCTCCTTGTAAAGGTTACTTAATTTCTTTTAAATAATACTAAATAATTTCTAAGTTAATCTAGTAGTACATAGGCCTCAAAACTGAATTATAGTATTGACAAATGACCGGCTATTTATACATTGATCACTTATAACATTTATGGTTTGGTTACTTATATGGTCATTTTTAAAAACATCTGAAAGTATGCCTAAAAGATTGGTTTTGTCTTAAGCTTTTAATTGATACCAAACAAAGTTGAACTGTTAAATAAAAAAGACAAATAGAATTTTTTTTTTATTTAACAGTCATTTATAAATGTGTCGCTTAATAAGGTAAATGACCGGCAATTTTAGGTCATTTATACAGTAATTTTCTAAAACTGGTGGATTTTAGTCACTTTTAAAAATGATCAGTCATTTATGAAAGTGGCCCGATCATTTAAGGTCACTTCTACGTTCACTTTTGGTAAGTGGCTTATCTAACGCCCAACATTGCTAAATTACAATTATTATTCTTTAGACTCTAAGACTCAGTAAATTAATTATACCAAAATAATTTGTTTTCATAAAACTCGTTGTTAATATCCTCAATTGCACAGTTTGTGCATTAATATTGTTTTATACAAAATAGGAGATATCCGTTATCATTCTTTTTTTTAAGTAAATCAAGTTTTTTAAAATTTCCCTTATTGATTACAGTTCCATATTAAAACTATTTTATGTCGGTCAGTCTGTCTGTCTGTCGGTCGATCAGTCTATCTATGTGTCTGTCGGTCTGCCTGTTCGCGGAATAGCTTAAAAATTAGCTTTTTTGGAAAATGTACTATAACTGTAACTTATACAATTTTCAACATATATAATGGGAACTTTCTATAAATATAGGCTCCGTAAAGCCAAAATACGGAGTTTGTAATTTCATTTGTTAATGAATTATGACTAATTGTTTTCCCGGCAGACATTGTTTAAATAATCATTCTGCTGCAAAGAGAGCAGATAGGGAGCTGTATGACAGTTTATTTTATTTGCCGTGACTAAGAATGGGCGATATTAGATCTTACTTATCAATAGGTGATAGAACATCACCTATAGAAAAAATGTATTTAGTACTTATTATCGAGTAAACGAAAACACTTAATTCATAAAAAACGCAAACTGAAGATATTTAATACCTGAGTCCGTTTTACGGATATTATACACGTAAAATGTTCTGGATTTTTCCTTATAGTCTAATAAAGATTTAACATTGGAAACTATTTAGGTCCATTTGATCATTTAATAATGTGTTGTATTTTTATGTTTGTTTATTTCCATACTTTCTAGTTAATTAAGTGTTTTACTTTTACGTTCGACCTGTAAAATTTCAAAGTTCTTATCGAAAGTGTGGTTTTCCTAAATTAAATATTTATCTTTATGCGTCTGTAACTAAATTTGTTCTAATAAAATTTTTTAAACGTTTTTCCTGTTTGTCCAATATAAAATTTTGAACAGGTTCCACAATTTAACTTATAAACACCGGATTTATTCTGTTTTTTCGATTTCTTCTTATTGTTTTTGATATATCTACCAAATTAGAACTAACAGCCTAAAAGCAACAGTTTTTTACTATTTTGTCTTTGATATTTTCATGATAACCGTTATTAACCGTTATTTGTCTTATAATATTTAACTCTTTAGTGTATCTTTCATTGCTTAGAGGTATGTTGATCAATATATAAACAAAACTATTATATGCTGATATTTTGATATTTTGTCTTAAAGGATGATTAGAAGTATTCTGTATGGTAGTCTCTTTATGAGATAGCTTATGGAAAATCTGAGACTCGTGTTCATTATTCTTAATAGTTATTGCTAGGTCTAGAGAATTAATTTCATATTTTTTGTCTAATTCGACTGCAAAATTTATAATATAGTGTAGCTTATTTATATAATCTAAAAATAATTTAATTATCCGTCAGTAGCAGTAAAACATGCTAAAATGTCATCAACATATCACCTATACCAATAAATGAAACTTTTCATGAATTTTAAATTCTAAATGCCACATAAATATGTCGGCTAAATTTGGACTTAAGGGGTTTTCCGTTATTAAACCTTCCTTACATATATATGATCTCGTTAAATCCAAAATAATTTTGATCCAAACAGGTCGACAACGCCTCTAAGATATCCATCCTGTTTATAAATTACATTAACATTATTTTTCAAAAAGTTCCTCAGCTAGTATAACAACAGATGGCAGGCACTATAGTACAAAATAAATTTTGAACATCAAAGGATATCAGCTTCGTCTTACTTGGAACTGTTACATTATTCATTGTACTTATTAATTGAAAGCTATTTTTTATACCGTATTTAGATTTAAAATTACAATATTTTATTAAAATTATTAGAAAGAACTGCTGCTGGTGCTGAAATATAGGATACCAATGGACTAATTGGCATATTATTTTTATGTAACTTAATGAAAGAGTATAATTTTGGCGCATGAGGGTTCATTAATAATATTTGATATTTCTCTTGTTCGGATCTTTAACTACATTTTTTACTAGTTTTTCGAAAAGTTCTGACGGATCAATATTAATGTTTTTAAAGTTGTCGGAACTTAATAAGTTGAATGTTTTATAAATATATTGATCTTTGTTCATAGCTATAATAGTTTTTGCTTTATTTGCTCTAGTACAAATGATATTATGTATGTTACTTTTATTAACTATTGATTTTACTACAGAGTAATCATTAAGGAAATGACCCTTAGTGTTATCGAATTTTTGATTAACTATTATATTTGTATTCAGTATTCTTAAGTTTCATATATTGTACTGCCAATTCACACTTAACTCTTAATTGTTCCCTACCGTTTTTACTATCTTTTACATTAGGATTATAATTAAAACCTTTCTTTAACAAATTACATTCTTCGATTGTAAAATTCACATCAGTAAAATTAAAAAATCTACGTTGGAATTTATGATGTGGGAATACAACGTATTTATTATTATTAATATCAATATAATCTTTATTACTTTTTAATTTATTTAATTTATATATTTCCCTTAAAAACTTTTTATGAATAATACAATTTTCTTGTCGACTTGTCGAAATTATTATATTCTAAACTAGAGAGCCCATAACTAAGTACACTATGGATTTCCTTGAGATTAACTTTGTAAATGTCTCTGTTATTGTATTGTTTTTCGGTCTTGACAAATCCACTTTTTTGGTCCATAGTATTGAGCTGATCTAGCTCACTTGCTTTTGCTGTTATATAACTATGAACAAGGATCAATATATTTCTGAAACATTCGACTTTTTAAGTTTTAAAAAACTAATTTTGTTCCGACAAAACTTTTTCAAAAACTAATAAAAAATGTAATCAAAGTCACAAAATGATGTGACGATTAGACCAGTTGTATCCTATATTTCAGCACCAGCAGTAGTTCTTTCTAAAAAGTTAATATATATTTTAATAAAATATTGTAATTTTAAACTTAAATACACTATAAAAGATATCTTTCAACTAATGAATAAAATCATTAATTTAACTATTAAAGTAACGCAAAAACTAATATCACTTGATGTTCAAAATGTATTCCCGAATATACCGCCATATGATGTTATAGTATTAGTTGAAGAACTTCTTACAAAAATTAATGTTAATCGAATTTATAAACAGAATATCTTAGAGGCCTTGTCCACCTGTTTGGATCAAAATTATTTTGAATTCAACGAGACTATGTATATACATAAGTAAGAAAGGTTTAATAACGGGAAGCCCTTTAAGTCCAATTTTAGCCGAAATATTTATGGACCATTTAGAAACTTTTCTAGAAAATGTCCTTATTAAATATTTAATATTTTATTTATTAGCTTAGATACGTTAATAATATTTAAGCTTGTTTTACTGATACTGATAGACAATTAAAATTGCTTTTAATTTAATAAATTAAAATTAAAATTAATTAAATATTAAGAAAAATAAACACGAGTTTCAAATTTTGCATTAGCCATCTCATATAGGCATTACAATACCCAGTACTCCTAATCATCCTTTTGCACATAAAATATCAGCATAGTAGTTTTGTTTGAGCCACATATATCTAAGCAATGAAAGTTATACTAAAGAGTCAAATATAATAAAACAAATAGCGGTTAATTATGAAAATCTCATAGATAAAAGAGTATAAAATAAACAGTAAAAAAAGGATTACAGTTAGTTTATACTTTGACGTATACAGGAAAGATAAAATCAATGTTGCTAACTTTTATAAAAATAAAGGTGCAACTGTTGCTTTTAGGACTAACAACAGCCTTGGTAGATATATCAAAATTAATACGACGAAAACCAAAAAACAGAATAAATCGGGTGTTTACAAGTTAAATTGTGGAACATGTTCGAAATTTTATACTGGACCAATAGGCAGAACGTTAAAAAAAGGATTAATGAGCATAAATTTACAGAATACATAAATATAATTCTAATTACTCTAAACATTTAATTCAGGAATACCACACTTTCGATGAGAACTTTTAAATTTTGTAGAACGAAAAAGTAAAAAACCAGATCTGAACACTGAATGAGCTCTAAGAGAGTCAGGCGGGCTTTTATACCGGACTTGCGCTCGCTGAACCGTGACTCTGTGTTAAGATCGGTTTCCACGTGTGATGTAGACCATAACCCATATATCTATTTAAATGTTTCGTATGTTTAAATAATTCAATAGAATCTCTAATGTTTCATATATAAAACCCGGAAACCGATGCTAGAACCTTGGTTTCCCTAACATTTATAATATTGCCAGTGTTATGCTGGTATTCAGCTACAGCAGATTGAACAATTAGTTTCTTTTTAATACATCGTTCACATTCCCTTGATCTCTCTAGTCTAGCTGATATTGAGCATCTTGTTTCTCCCACATACACTTCTTTACGGGAGCAAGGAATTTTATAAATTCCTTCTGTTTGGAAAAGTACAATATCTTTCGGGGATCGCAAGCCGGTATCTCTCGGTAATCTTAAATGCTGTCTTAAATTCTCTAAACGCTGGTAAAGTTCCTTTTTAAAGTTTTTAAGAGGACCGCTTATGGTTTTCCGGCTTCACTCACCGCATTAGGCTATATTAGTGTATATAAGTGATAAGTATATATTTATTTTACCGAAGGAATATTATGGATTCAATGAAGTGACGACTTGCACTTAGAAAGTAACAGTGCTGTAGGCTGCAGTTTACGTCGAAAAAAAATATATATTATATAATTTAACTAATTTAGATTACTCACCTGTCGGCATTATTGATAATGATTTAATATAAAATATACTAGAAATAACATAATATTTAAAAATAACTGTCGGTGATTGCCTGCACACCACGTAATAAAATCCATGATAAACAAATAATTTTTTAATTCCTAACTGTTTTTTTTTGCAACATCTTATTATTGGGCCTCGTATTTCTGGGACATATTTTTATAACCGAGTAGCAAGCAAGTACGGCATACCCCTATTCAGATAAAACACTGCCGGTAAATCCTTTGCAGCTTAGTATTCGTTTAAAAATTTGTCGTCAGGGTCACAACACATACCACATGTGTTTGCTGCGAGCTGCTATTAAATGTGCCGCGAAGAAAATGTCACTTGGCAGTGCGACAACTGGTGCTGCTTGACGTATTATCTGTCGAAAGGCGAATTTACGAGAGAACGTAGATAATATATTATGACATGGTATTGTGTAAACGCTTTGCCAGAGAGAAGAAAACCATACACATAAAAGTTAAAGCTGAATTAAATCTATTATTTTATCAGATTTGTGAACAGTGCCGCAGCTTTTAATAGCAAACCGCCAATGTCTTTACGCATATTTGGATAGATCGTGTCGTAAGAGAGCATAGTTTGGAGTTTTTAGTTTCGCAAACCTTTAACGTAAAAGCTAAGCAACAAAAAGAAAACGTAAAAAAGAAAATTTCTAAATGGTTTTCATTAACGATCCTCTTGTTGGTATGTTAGAGTGGGGTATTATTTGGGATTAGGATCCAGTAAAAAAAAAGAAAAGTCTTTTTTTTATTATCGACGTTTCGCAACTTTATTGTTGCGTCCTCACAACACTAAAATTCCAAAAAAGAAAAACATATTTATGGATTAAAAACATTAAACAGTTATACCCGATAAAAATAAGGTCAGTTTTATCAAAATGCAATCAATAAATAAATAAAATGTTTTAATTATTTAGTTTTAACTGATGTTTTAACCCATAAATGTTTTTCATTTTTGGCATTTTAGTATCCTGAGGATGTAACAATAAAGTTGCGAAACGTCGACAATTTGAAAAAAAAATACTTTGGTTTTTTTTACCTGATCCTAACCCCAAATAATACACCACTCTAACGTAAAGAAGAAAGAAGCAGGTAAAAGGAATAGAACTGGGCGATTACTTTAACATTGAATTAAATATCACCTATGTTTCAAAAAAAGTATTCAACAAAACACGGAGACACACGCATAGAAAAACAACGTTTAAAGTACATGATTGGCCTAATTTGCATTGTATTCCACCCTTATGAATTCGGCATTAAAATACCAAGCTTGCTATGGGTTATCTATTAAGATGCGTAGAAAATAATGCAGGAATAAGTGTATCTAAGCGATCTGTACACATACACATTTTGGTTATAATTTTTACAATAGTGACAACGTACATTTATTCTGTTCCATAGTTTTAATAAACGTAATTTACCAAACAATATTTAAGTTAAACAAGTAGGGTGAAAACCAAGGCAATATAATGGTTGAGTATTTTATAGAACCTTGATGCCTATTTTCGTTTCTGAACCGATAATGTACTTACTGCTTTCTAGCCAAAAAATTAGTTGGAAAAACATTAATGAAATTAATTAAATATTTACTAATCATGTATGCCTTCATTTAATAAACAAACTGAATATTTATTTTCAGGATTTAATATGCACATGGGCCAAATGCAACATACTGTAGTCAATGCACCAAAGTTTCAACAATTCCCCCAACCGCAAAAGTATCAGCCAACGAAAATGAAGGAATTTTTCAAGACTCCAATCCAGCATCACAAAGCTCAAAATATTCAGGCTATTCCAGGGCAATTAATTCAGTTTCCCCCAGAAAAGAAGGTCGTCCCCAACAATATACGTAAGTATATTGTATAATATGTACCACATTGCATCATGTACATTTTTACTGTTTAAATCAATAAAAAAACATATTTAAAATATACGTATACTACTTCGTTTTTTTACTTTTGTTCCTATAAAAAAGTAGGCATAGTATAAAATTGTTTTAAAAAAATTAAATATAAATATTTTTTAAATTTGTGTCACAATATAAATTAATCAAACTGATATTGTCAAAATAAATTTATATCTATAGGTCAGGGAGGAAACTCTTGGTCCGTACAAAATAATGAATGCGTAAATATGATTGTTTGTTGGTATTTTTCAGATAAGCAAGAAAAACCATCGTTCATTTCATCTCCAAGTGTTCCCACAGCAGTAGAATATGATTATCACGTACAAACCAACAGCATCCCAATGGCTGTAAACACAATTAAGCAAGTTGGCGAAAAAGGTATATTTTAAACATTAATTTGAAACTAGCTAGTTACTCATTTCAATAAATGTTTTGGCTGCCTCATACAGATGCATTTACAACAATAATATTGATGTACTAGGTAAACGATATTTACGCCAATCACATTGACGCATATTATCGCGCATATTGAGTCTATGCGTGGATATCTTCTTCGTAATTAATTTTGAGATTTAAGCTAAAACTTTGGCCCTCTCATGCATATGTATGTCATTTTAACATGTCCACATTTTGATCTGTTATAACTTCTTTATTTTTCAAGATATCAATGTGGGGATAATCCAAGTTTTCTCATAACGTTACAGAAATATGTAAAAAGACTAAATTTTCAAAGATATGAATATCTTGTTTTTTTTTGAGGACCCTGCATAAGACCAAGGTGTGTAACAAAGAATCTCTTTCTCTCTTCACCACATTGCTCCACCGTTCCTCTCCATTTGCTCGTTTATTTTTAAAGATAAAGATAACACTTCATATTTTTTTAAAACATTTTTTAATATTATATAAATTTTGGTAACTAGCGTTTCAATTTGTTTTTTATATCGAAAAAAGTAAACCCAATAAAACTTTTAGTTTTATTTATTTTTGGACGTTTAGGAGCTCTTCTGTCTTAATAATGGTTGAATGTATGATTTTAACTTAGAAAATGTAATGGAGTTTTCGATATCTTAAGTCTTAAATCAATGATTTCATAGACTTTTATTATTTGGTTTAAGATATCTTTAATGAAGATAGAATTATCTACGTAAGCTGTTTTTTGTATAAACATTCCTATTTGATTTAATTTTGATTCCAGTGGCGTTGAATTATTTGATAACATGTTTAAATTTACCGTATTTTGATTATTTTGTTTAGTTTAGTTCCGAAATTATTTTATCGTACTTTTCCCCATTGTACATATCTAACTTTCCCGTTATAGATTTGAAAAACCATCCTAAACCTTTAATTAATCATTGTTTTACTATATTCGGACGAGGTATAATTTCTCGTACTTTTATGTCAACACGGTCCTGCATAAGCTTGAGAATTTTAAACTAATTTTAAAAAATTAGTTTACTGAATGTGTCTGTTAATTTTTAGGTTTATTATGTTTAGGTCATAATAATGGATAAGAGTATGAGTGAATTTTTGAAGTTTTGCGTTTCTTAGATTAAAAGGAATTACACCGGGATTATCATTTAATTCTCTCACGGTAATTTTAGGTTAAAAGGTTAAAACGAAAGCATTAGTTAGTAAAACTGTATCTTTTTCTCAGGAGACGTTTTATGTTACTTAAGTATACTTTTTCATGGGAACTAGTTTTAGCCGTCTTGTGTTTTTTATTAATAGAAATGAGTTTACTTGGTTTTGAGAATTCATTGGCATCTTTTTGCCGCACATGTTTTTTTATATATACGTCTTGTTCGGCGTCGAAAGTTTCGGGGTCATCTCTATTTTCGTTAATTTTCCTGATAAATTTTTTTTTGGCATCACTTAGTAATAATTGATCGATATTAATATCAAACGAGTCGTCAATTGTTATGTTCCCATTGATTACTTTAGTCAGTTTTAGTTTAGTAGAGGAATCTATTGGGTTATTGTTGGCCAGAATGGCATATATCATTTTTTGGGAAACAGTGTACTTTTAAATACTTGGTTAAGCAAGGGTTGAGTGTAGTTTCTCAATCAATCTATTTGATTGGGGGTGATAAGGGGAACACAAATGAATTTTTATTTTGTGGAGTTGTAGGAGTTCAGTAACGACCGAATTCTGAAACTCCGTACCGTTGTCAACAATGGGTAATTTATGATGAACAAAACAGAAAAAAGATTATCTACGATTTCTGTTGAAGCAAGCGATTTTAAAGGATATGCTTAAGTGTAGTTAGAGAAACTGTCTATGATTTTGAAAATTTATTTTGCTGTAAAGTATATGTATCTAGGTGGACAAATGGCTTGGCCGGCGTGGGAGTTACATTCATTTTCATTTTGACTGGGCTGCGGTCATATTTGCACATTTGGCAGATTTCGCAATCGTTTATAAAAGATTGTATTGAGTTTTTCAAGTTGGGCCAATAATATCTAATTTTGATTTTTTCTAACGTTTCATCGATTCCTCGATGTTTTGATTTGCCTTCATAATAGTTTTTGATACAGTTTTTTCAAAGAGCGCTTAAGATTCATGGAAAGCCACCCGTAGTTGTTTCTTATCACTTCTGAAAAAGGTTCATATGTATCAGGATTTTCGAAAAAGACATAATACAGTTTTTTGGGTACCAGGAATTATTTTATTAGATTCAAAATATCTCGTTCAAAGTCGTTTTTAGAAATTTGGGGAATTAATCTACGTCTATTTTCGAACAAAATCATAATTTTATGTTTCGCAGGGGAATGTATAACCTCTTGTATGAGCAGTTGGTTGGCACCGTAAGTGACGGCGATATCTAATATGGGTGCACCGGCGACGGGGTCGTGTGAAGCATTCGAGTTTACCGTGAGGTCATCACCTGGTTCGGCCTCCGGGATGTCTAGAGGTTCGTCGTCCACGTGAACTATTGTAGATATTTGATCTATATTATAGCTCGCCTTTTTGCTGCTTTCGGTTTTGAAGATTTTGATTTTTTACGGCATTTTCGTTATTTTGGTATAAATTTTGTGTTATTTCATTCGTATATTTACCTAGGTTAAAATTTTCGTCTATTTCTTTAGCGTGTAACTCGAGTCGCGATATCGCGTCGGCAGTGGCATTAAGTTTGCCCTTTTTGTATATGATTTTCTAATCGAATTCCTCAAATTTGATTATCCACCTAACCAGTTTAGAACTTGAGTCTTTTAACGAGAAGAGCCACTGGAGAGGCTTATGATCTGTAATAATGTTAAACTTTCTACCAACTAGGTAGGGACGGAAATACTTTGTCGCCCAAACAATTGACAGACACTTTTTTTCAATAGTAGAATATTTTTGCTCGGAATCGTTTAATGTTCGCGATGCATAGGCTACGAGCAAGTTTTGACCGATTGGGGCTTGATTAAGGACGCATCCGAAAGCGACATTGCTGGCGTCGCAAGTGAAGTTAAACGATTTAGTGAAATCATGATATTGTAATATCGGCTCATTCATAAACAGATTTTTACGAGTATTAAAACAATTGAGAAATTCTTTGTTTTGTATAATTTTAGCACCTTTTTTAAGGCATTTTGTAATCTTTGCAAAATCATCAATAAAACAACCAGCAGAAACCTAAGAGACCCAATAATCCTTATTCCTTGTCCTTATTATAATATATATTTATAAACAGAATTTCCCATAAATTAAGGGAATTAGGATGGCTTAACATGCAGGATCGACGAATTCTACATTCGTCGTATTTTTTCTACAAAATTATCAAATTCAAATGTCAACCCTAACTTCATGAAAAGCTTAGATAATGCACTGATGTTCATAGCTTGAATATTCGTATACAGTTTTTGCTAACAATACCCTTTCACAATAAAGAATATTTTAAGAAAAGTTTTTCTTATCAGATTGCTTCTCTATTAAACAAGTATAAAATAACTGACTTTTCAATAACAATAGCATCATTTAAAAGACATTTTAAGCTTAGGCTACTTTCAAAAGATGGTCCCTAGGTATTTCTAGTTTTTATTATAGCTTCGTATTTAAGTACATTATAAATATCATATATTTTTTGTTCTTATTTTTTTTTATTGGCGCATTCTTTCTATGCAGAAATGGTTTTCTCTATATATTAGATTTCTTTCATATATAACCTTCATATACTTTTTTCATCCTTCTTTTTTTATATATTTTTTCTTATCGTTTCTTCATCTTTGTTTTTCTTTTAATTCTACATCTCTGTCAAGTTATATATTCATTTAACTTCAATCTCTAGGTCGAGCTTTTATTCTAATTTCTCATTTTCATGTAATTACTAAACTACAGTTATATATTTAATCTGAACTGGCCTCAGCAGCACCTTCCATTGTGGAGGAAGCCGATTAGTGCCAATTATTCCAATTACTATTTTATAAGCATAATTTTTTTTTTGTAACCATGAATGTGATTTGGAATAATAAACATGTTTATTATTATGACTATGACTTGTTGTCTCACAGTATTCCTGTGGTTGTATTTTATACTGACGGGATTATACCAAGTCAGTACAAAAAATAAAAATAAAAAAAGGAAATGGAAAAAAAATAACTATTGTGTATTAAGAAATGATCTAACTATGCTACATGTTTTCAAAATGACCGATTTCTGGATGTTCCTGTGAATGTCTGTATTAAGTCCTAATTGAGCCAAATGCGGTGTAAACGTTGTTGGGGTGAGACCTGTTACTGATATGACGAGAGGAACAATGATGACTCTTTCTTGTTTCCACAGCCTTTTTACTTGCATTGCCAAGTCGGTGTATTTGGCGATCTTCTCACTGTATTTCGCTTGGATGTTCTCGTCGTTGGGGACAGCCATGTCTATTAAATAAGTGATTTTCTCTTTTTTGGATTGGAAGGTGATATCGGGTCTATTTGCGGGGATTGTTTTATCTGTGTGGATGTCAATGTCCCAGTAGAGCTTGTAGTCTTATAGATGTTAGTGTATAATGGTAGTAAGGGTCTGTGTTCTCCGTTAGTTTGTATGTTGTGGCTAATGATTGACGTTGTGTCTCGCGGTGTATTCAGTTCCGGTCATTATTCTACATCCACTCGTTATGTGATCGATTGTTTCTCTCTGCTGGTGACATCTCCTACACCTCTCGTCTTCAATGGTTGTGTCCTTGATGATGTGCTTTCGGTAGTTTCTGGTTGCTATGACTGTGTCCTGGATGGCAAGCAGGAAGCCTTCTTTTTCAGGGAACAGCTGCCCTTCTTGTAACCACGTATATGAAAGCTTTTTATGTATATAATCTTGCTTTATGTGGTATGTCTGCTGCTTGGCTCGTTTGAGACAGATCGAGCGGTGTATAATTCTTGTCTGCCTTCACTATTGCCTTGTGGAGGTTAGTTTGTTTGTTGTGGAAGAATTTTCTGAGTTCGTAAATTTGTTTTTTATTTAGCGATTGTATATCTATAATTCCCCTTCCTCCTTCTTTTCTCTCGATGGTGAGTCTTTCCTTGCATGCGTTGGGATGTAACTTCCTGTGTTTAGTGAATTCAGTGAGTGTGTGTGAGTCTTGTTTTAAATCCGTCTTGAGCTCTGATTTAATTTGAGTGTGGTTAATTTTGGTACTTTGATGGAAGCCTAGGTATCTGTACGTTTCTTCTTTGAGCATGTTATCTATAGTTTCATTGTTGATTGTTTCCCCCGTAGGGTGGTCTTTCCACTGTCCCTTGTTGATATGAAATAACTTGCATTTACTTATACCAAATTCCATGGGACATCCCAGGGTAAACGTTTCTGTGATTTTAAGAAGTTCCTTTAGCTGTGCCTTGGTGCTTGCATATAATTTTATGTCATCCATGTACAAGAGATGGTTTATTTTGTGTAGGTTATTTTTTTTGGTGTTTAATTTGGAATCCGAAGTTTATGTTATTCAGTGTGTTTGAGAGTGGATTGAGACAGAGGCAGACCACAAAGCGCTGAGCGAATCTCCCTGGAACATACCTCGTCTGATGTAGATCTCTTCGGTTTCGATGTGCTCTTTTTGTGTTCTCAGGTTGATTTTAGTTTTCCACGTACTCATGATTTGCATAAGAAATTGCCTGATGTTTTTATTGACTTTATATAATTCTAGTACTCTGGTTAGCCAACTGTGGGGTATCGAATCAAAGGCTTTTTTATAATCTATGTAACCAGTATGAAGGTTTCTATAATTTTTCCTGGTTTGTTCCATAATGACGCTGCCTATAATGAGCTGCTCCTTGCATCCTCGGCTGTTTTTCCAGCACCCTTTTTGTTCTTCCGTTAGAATGTTTTTGTGTGCTAGATGTTGTTCTATTCTCCTGGTAATTGTGGCTGTGATGATCTTATATAGGGTTGGAAGGCACGTAATAGGTCGGTAATTTGACGGGTCCTTATTGTCTGAATTTTTGCATTTAAGGTATGTTATTCCTTGGGTGAGAAAATTGGGGAGTGTGCTAGGTTTTAAAATAATTTCATTAATTTGGCGAGTGAGAGCTTCATGTGTGGAGGTAAACTGTTTGTACCAGAAGTTATGAATGTTATGTATTCCAGGACATCTCCAGTTATGCGTGTATTTGATTGTTTCTGCAACTTCTTGTGTTGTCATTGCAAAGTCCTCTTGTTCCCCTAAGCATTTGTGTCTGTCTTCTTCCGCTTTTTTTTCCAGTATTCTGTGATCTCTTGTTTGGTCGGTGGTTCTATTACTCGTGCCTCCTCATTGCTCATGATTTTTTGGTAGAACTGTTTTTCGCTTTTTTGAAACAGGTTGTTAGCGTCCTTTCTTTCATTTGATTCTTTGTATCTTCGGAGTCTTGCGGCATACACAGATAATTTTTGCTTCAGAGTGTCAAGGATTTCTGTAAGCGTGTAATCAGGAGATGCAGATTTGATTTTCTCTACACTTTGTGTGATACGTTTTGACTTGTTGCCGTTCATGGATTGGGTAAGATGTCCCAATTATTTTCTAATTTTGTTAATTTTGTTTTCGATCCTTATCTGCCATTTGAAATTTGGTTTTATATTGTTGGTGTTTCTGTGGCATGGCGGGAGTTTCTGATTGTTCTGTGTTATCGTGGTTATAGCTGCTGCGAAGATCACTGTATGAATGTCCTCAATTGTGCTCGCATTCGTTATGTACTCGGGAATTATGTGTCCGTTGATGGTCTTTAGGATTTTATGTGTATCCCGTTTGAAGATTACACGAGGAATAGGATCTCTTGTTGTAGGATCGGAGCCTGACCATTTGTTCATTTCTACTTTGATTGCTTGTGTGAGAAACGGTCCGAGGTTTAGCTGTGTGTATGGTACTTTGTGCGATGATTCACTTGTCCTGTGTGCTGTATGGTGCTTGTCATCTGTCGTGGGTTGTTGCTGGGTGCTTTGCCCCTACTGAGCATTGAGTGAGGTTGCAGATCCTCTTGCACAAAGTTGGGCTAGTTTGTATGTGGGATCGGTTCGGCATCTGCCACAATGTTTGGTTGATGAATGTTTAGTTCAGCAGCTACCATAGCTTTGATGTTTTTCAATGCGAGTAGGGTAAACTTACTGGTCTTAGTGGTGACTCTTTTTTGATCTATTACTCTCTATTCTGTGATATGTGATTTGTACTCTGGATATTGTGCTATGAAAAGTGTATGCAGTTTATGTCCGTATCCTGATGAAATTGTCCCAAGTTTGGTAGCGGTGTAGTAGGAATGCATCACCGTTCGATTCATTTCATCTGTCCATTTTAACCTCTTCCTTGGTTTACCTGCCTTGGTAGTTGCAGGTAGTCATTACGATATATCCGCTATTGTAATGGGCTCAAGTTGTTGTGTTTGGTTAGCATCTGTGTCAGATTTATTTGTGTATCCATTTGAGCAGCGCATGATCGGTTCGCTCGATTCTGTAATGCGGCTCATGCATTGCCCTGCCTTTCCCGCCTTGCTGGGTGCCAGCTTAGCCGGCAAAACACTTTCGGTGGGTCTATTTTCCTTTGCCTGGTCGTGATCGTTTCGGTCGAGCTGTCCTTTCCCGCAGCGTCCTCGACCGTTACGCTGCTCGCCCGATGCTTTGTTGTTTGGATTGATATTTTGTGGTATGTATTAATTATTAATTAATATTATTATTATTATTATTATTATTATTATTATTTGTTTAGTAGTATTAAGTATTGGATAGTTTTTAACAGCTATAGTTTCATCGGGGTTGGCCATAACGCCTTCTGGGATCACTACGTGTCCTGAATAAGCAACTTCCTTTTTTAAAAATTCCTGTTTATCCAACAGGATTTTAAAATGGGTTTCCCTCAGTCGTTTGAAAACATCGGTTAATTTTTTTATGTGCTCTTGAAGAGAGCTAAAAAAAATGATATGTCGGCTTCATCAACTTTGATTTGATGAAACCAACTTGGCAAATCGAGAGTTGTAAAATATTGGCTTTTGCCAAATTTATCTAAAAGATCCGTGATGTTAAAAGCGCGAAAATCGAAAACCACCCTTTATTGTTGCACCTTCGATGCGTCCACCCAAATGGGTGCAGACCAAGGTGAACTGCTAGGACGAACAATATTATGGCTTAACATTTTATTAATTTGTTTTTTGACCTCCTTATTATGAATAAATGGACACCGATAATTTTTTGCATAAACTGGGAGTTCATCAACGGTTCGAATGTGATGTTTAATCTTATGAGTAAATTAAAGAGGTGTGCCTTCACGGTAAAATATATCTAAAAATTGGTTACACGAGTTTATTACTTTACTCTTTTCCTTAATATTAAGGTAATCTGTTTTAATTAAGGAGAGATCTAATTTTGTTTTTGGTGAATCATCGAAATTGTTGAAATCAATATTTTCGATGTCTCGCCTGCAGGGTCTCGGAAAAAGCTTTCCCGTTGCGTCTACTGTAAGGCATTCAGGAATTTCACAATTATAAATTTTTTAGTAAGGAATTATAATTCCACCATTTTTTATATTAGTTTTAACGCTATATCTGTTGTAGATATTTACACAATTAAGCTCTGTTTTGCTCTTATGAAGACAATTTTATTTTAGAATATAATGTAGGTAATCAAAAAACCTTTATCATAATCCAAACTTGCCTGAAGTAATTTATTAAATACGTCGTGAACTTTAAATAAAAAGAATTTGAGATTAATCTGTCTTGGTAAAACGATGAAAGGGTCGTTCTTTACATAATTTGGGAAATATTTAAAGGCACTAATGAACGATTTAGTCGATCTTAAATCGGTCAAAATTTTAAGATTGTATTCAGGAAAGATGATATAGGGCAATTCGTAACAATTAGTGGCGTTTAGTGAAATGACTTGGTTTATAAAATTTGTTCGCTCTCTTCTGGGGAATCTCGAAAATTTTGATTACGTGATTCGTTTTCAGTCTGCGACTGTATTTGATATGAATTAGAGTTTTCACTTAGTGGATAGCTCTGCGATTACTCTCCGGTATTGGTATAATGCAAATAATTGTGAGAAAAGTCAGGGTCATAATGCTTGTAATTGTAGTTCAAAGTAGGAATTATACAGGTTTCAGTATTATACAGTTCTTCCAATGTGTATTTGGAACACATTGGATGAAACTGATTTTGTTAATAGAAAATACTGGACGTCTTATCCCGTCTTTGAATAGAATTTGTTACTACACTCATTGGTGTTGGCTTAGATAATGGTTGAAACTGATTGGGTTTAAAAACATTTTGTTGTGGTCTATTAAAATTGCCACTATTATTTTGACTGCCAAATGGTGGAAGATGATTAGATTGTGATCTAATGTAAGGCACGTTCGAACTAAAATTTTGATTTTGATTAAATGCTCAAATATTCGGGGTATTTCTGTTATTGCCAAAATGTTTTAGTTTTGTTTGTGATCAGTTTTGGAAATATTTTACATTTTATTCTTGGTTTACCGATTGTATGGCCTCGGTCAAAGACTCTTGACGCATACACCTAATAGTTGTACCTAGCGGTTCCCTAAGACCTGATAAGAATGTTTTTAATGCCAAGTTTGGATATAATTCTCGTTTGACTTGTACTGCTTCTACGGTTTTGTGCGCATTTATGGAACTGCATACAAAATTAAGTATTTCTAGACATTTACCACAAAAAGTTTGCAACTATTTGTATGAATTTTATCGTAACATTACCAAATCTCTATTTAGGCAATTTTCGTCGCGTCGATTGCGTTTCTATTAAGGGTGTCTGTTACTTCTTGTAATCGTTTAGCAGGTGTCTTATTTGAAATAAGAAAGTTTACATCAGCCCAGGAAAAACGCAACATCCCGTATAAATAAAAACTAAGTAAAATAAAAATTTAAAAGAAACCAAGAAATATGTCTTTTTTTTATTTTTATGGTTCTCCAGATAAGATGATATTTATTTTAGACAATACTGATGTAACAGGAGCATATGCATCTTCGTTTATGCATGTGAATGAATTGTATCGACACGCATCGCATCACGCCCAGTGAATTGCTGGCGGAAATTATATTATTGGATTACTACAATGTTACATAAATATTTACCTAATTATTTTTAGGACCCATACACACAATACCAGCTCCTAATTTAACTCCAGCTGACAAACCAAGCAATATTGATCTACGCAAACCACAGCAGTATCATCAACCACAGCAACAGCAACCTCAGCAATATCAACCGCAGCAACATCAACCGCAACAACCCCTCTATTTAGATGTAAGTTGAAATATAAGTTAGAAGTTATCTTGCTTTATTCCTGTTAAAACTAAAATGTTTGTTTAAGTTTGTTGTTGACATATTTTTTATTTAGCTTCGCAATGCAGAAAATCTCCTCATGTTTCTGGACTATCTTGGACATACATATAAAATTCGCTATTGAAAATACTGAAATTGGGAGAGTTCTCTTTTACATCTAATTGTTTCATATTTAGTTTAAATAAGGATTTGATAATTAGAATACAAATGATAATAAATATCTATGCAAAAAGTATTTTCTTACCGTCTTCCAGCATAAAAACATAACTTTAATAAAAATCTCCTAGCTTTAAAAAGCCTAGCCCTGATTATATAAAGTATTATAATAAGATGCTGAGGCAATGAACTGTATCGCAGTTTTATTAAAGGACGAAGATAGAATATCCAAGTTGTTTTATCTTTATTGGATAATCAGTATTTTTTATATTCCATTTTTTCTGTTTCAGAAAAGTTTATCTTTTTGTTTGTTAAAAAACTGAAGACTTATTTTGTTATAAAATTACGTACATTTTAAGTTTTTTTATTAAAAGACGACGTGTTTTCACATTGGCGATATTTTGTATTTAACTTAACATCTGAATCGTTTGCTGCACTAATGACGTTCCTGACGATGACCTACATCCACCGTCACATTACAGATAACATGTGATTTATGTGTAGTAGCAAAATCGATCATTTAAATTCACTCCGATATCTTCTTAATTATCTACAAGGCTATTTCTATGTTGAGAGAATTTTGAAGATAACCTTTTTCTTTGTAGGATTATACAACTAGAGAACGAAACAGAATTAATTTGATATCAACTGATTAGGTGAATCAGCATCATCTTGTATTCCGGGTTACAATCCAAGAAGTGTACTTTTATGGACATGTTAAATTTTCAACTACGCCATCGGACTCTAGAGGTGTAGTTGTAGTTTTTCTTGTCTCCATGGTTTAACTTACCAAACCTGAAAATGGCCATTTCACAACTTTTTTCTTAATCAAAATCAAACTTAACTCCTGACCCCATGGATGATTATTGTTACTGCCTTATTCTTGAGGGTAAATCATCAGGCCATTTACTAAAGCAGTTCTTCACAAAATGAATGTACTTCTGGCCTCGATCAGACTCTGTAAATGGCCCACCATCCTTGAGTTTGATATAGAATATAACGAACTGACGTTATATACAATATCAGACACAAATTCTTGAAGAGACTCGCTGAACTTTTTAGTCTTAATTTTAAGGTAATCCTCTGATTTTCAAATTCGAGCTCTAATGGAATAAATTCTTGTCTATGACTGACTAATGGAATAAATTCTTGTCTATGACTCGCCTATTTTCCAATGCGGGTCCTCCTTTGATGTCGAATTGTCTCATATACAGTGAGTGGTTAGTGGTCTGATTTTAGTAACATAAATTGGATTAATAGAATTACGTATTTCTATTTGCAAGGGATTCATTTAATGATAAACCTTTCTTGTACAATGACATTAACTTCATTAATTACACAATAAAATTCTACTAATTTAAATAACTTTTATCATAACGCTATCTATAAACTAACTCCCAGAATTACATATTTTCTAAAAATTTGCCACGATCTTCCCGAATATTTTTGACTATATTCGGAGATACAATGACGGGTTTGTTACTTTGTCAGTCAACGCAGTACAAATGTTTATTGATCCAAATTGTAGTTTTCGTCCGATCGCCATCGTCATAATATTTTGTAATTATACAATAAAAAGAAAAAATTATTATTTTTAGGAACAACCGCAGATCAACCATCAGTATCAGGTAACGGAACATAACGAGCAAATGCCAAAGCAACTGTTTAGGGATCAAATTAATTCCCAAAGCTCCTATAATCCTTCACAGGTCGTTCACTTAAATAATCAGCAGCTGGACCAATTTGGAAATCAACATGCCGACCTTCAAAGCAATGGCCAAACTTATCAAAACATTCAGTCGGTTTACTACGGACAAAATAATCTAGGAGTGACGGTACAAGAAACTGGAAATCATGGCATTAACATCGGGTTCAGTCAACATCAACATGATCAGCCTGGAGATGATATGATGTTGTCTAACACCAAACATTATCAAGTTAGTACGTTAACTAGAATATATTAGTCTTATAGTAGGAATGGGCGTTTTATCGATAGGTCAGCGACATATCGACTAACAATGGGTAAATAAAAAAATAGCGATTTATCCATAAGTACCTATAGATATCCGATGATATTTATAGGTAGTTGATAATATCGAAAGATACCCGAGAACATCGCTACAATGATTTCTCTCTCTGGCTTTGTGGCAAATATATCCATATGTAGTAGCAGATACCGAAAGGTAGCAATGATCTATTGATAGGTAGGAATAGCTATCGGATAAATCGATAACTATCTACCTATCAATAAATAAAATATAGGTGCTATCGATAGGTAAAATCTAATATCTTATATAATCTGATATATAAATGGTTGAATCATAGCCAGCTTACTCACAAAATGAATTTACAAAATATTAAAAAAGGATTATAAGCATGCCCTGACAATGGCAAAAACCAAGGCTTGTGAAAGATTTATATTGAAATCTAATAATCGAACCAAGGCAACCTGGCAGTTAATAAATTATGAACGAAATATTCCAAAAAATAATACCAACCCCTTAGATCCAAAGTATTTTTTTGTTTTTTTTTACAAATATAGCAGGTAATATAATTAAAACCCTACCGCAGATGAATTGTGATTCTTATGATGTTTCTTCACTGGTGCCATTTCATCAGAAGATATTTTTCTTGGATCATGTTACTCCATCAGAGGTTACATTGTCAATCACTTCAATAAAGAATTCAGGTGCAACCGATGTGTATAATATAATTAGTTTTGTATTAAAGTCTATTGTTGATTATGTGAATCTTCCACTTTCGGAAATCTTTAATGAAAGTATTCAGGACGGTATTTTTCCAGACTGTTTTAAGTTGTCAAAGGTGGTGCCATTACTGAAGAGTGTAGATGATAATGAGCTTAATAATTACCGCCTTATTTCCATAGTGCCATATTTTTCAAAAGTCTTTGAAATAATATTGAAGGACAGGCTCAGCAAATTCTTTGAAACTGATGATTTATTAAACAGCAATTTGACTTTAGAAAAGGATATTCCACAATTATGGCTGTCAGTGAGGTAATGAACATATTCAGGAGTCTTGAGCAGGGACTCCAATCAGCTGTTACACTATGTGACCTCACCAAGGCATTTGACTGTGTTTCAATCACGCCCTCCTTCTACAAAAATTAGAAAGGTATGCCATTACGTAGTAAGCCTTTCAATCTATTGGGCTTGTACTTAGAGATACGACAGAAGTGTGAAGAAGATGGTTTTCATCGTTCACGATATTGTTAGGTGAGGCATGGTGTTCCTCTAATCCGTTTTGGGCCGTTGGGCTCTTTTATTTTTGTTATTTATATTAACGACTTTTTCAGTTGTGTACATCAAACTCATTGTTCTCTCTATGTGAACGATTCGACAATTTTCATAAGTTGCCCAAAAAGGTCCGATTTGGATAACCACATCAGGGGTGCTATGGTGGTAGCTAATACCTGGTTTGCCTCAAATTACTTGAAGTGTAATGCAGAAAAGTCACAGACGTTGACATTTTCAAGTTCTGCAGGTTCGGATGATCTTCAACCAGTCCAAATGCTGGGTATTATGCTAGATGGTTCATTGTCTTGGTCCAGTCATGTAGATATGCTTTGTGGAAAGCTATCAAGTATGATGTTTCTATTAAGGCAGTTTAAAAAATTGTCGACAACTGCTTTGAGAGCAGCCTATTTTGCCCTGTTCCACTCTCGACTAGCGTATGGTGGAGATATTCTTCTGGAGTAATTAGGGTCTTTAGACTTCAGAAGCAGGCAGTTAGGGTTTTATGTAGTGTTGGCCCAACTGAACATTGCAAACCTCTTTTTATTGCCTCCAATATATTAACACTTCCCTCTTTATTTATATTTTCCCAGGTTTGCGACATACATAGGAGAAAGTATCTGTTTCGCATACATTCTGAAAACCATAATTATCAGACACGTTCCGCTAATCTAATAACAGTACCCAATTTAAGACTTACAAAATCGCGGAAAAATTCAGTAAATCTTAAACTTTACAATGCTTTACCACAGATATATAAATAACTGAAAATCGATGTGTTTGAAACTAAACTTAAAACTTTCCTTGTAAAAAAGGCTTTTATTCCATCCACGCATATTTACAGGAAGATTCCACTGCAATATATTCTTTGAACTCTATGTTAGATTTCACCGTTTGAGTATTTTTAGCAATTTTTTAAGTGAAAATTTTTTACTTATTTATTTTTTTCATTTATACGTAGCTTTTTTTTCGCATATTTTTTCTATGTTTTGTTTATTAATTTTAATTCTGATTGTATGCTTGTTTATTTTTATATTTAGCTGCGTGTGACAGGGTAGTATTTTAAGTTTTCCTAATACCTTAATTTTATATTAAACATGTTTGATTTGCTATAATGGTCTATTTAACAAATGTAGTCAAATAAATAAAAAATAAAAATACCCTTTAGGCAAATTCCCAGTTCACATACTAAAACCCGATATTTTTTAAAGATTAGTTACCACAAAATTTTCATCAATTTTAAGTGTTAAAACCAAAAGTTGGAGTCTTCCGATTAAACCGTATGCATTTGTAAGTTATAAACTAATATTCAAAAGTATCTCGATAAAGATGGCGTAATGTTCATTTTAAGGGGATTTGCTTTTTAGAAGTCTCTTCCGTGTAAAATGTTCAATTTTGCATTGTTTGGGCTTTCTTCTAATTTTAGTTATGTATAAATTTCAACTTTTACTATTATTTTCTTGATATGGGCAATTCTATTAGCAAAGAACTTTATTTAGACACGTGTTGGGAAAATTTCTTAAAGCAACCGTGAAAACTGAGATTACACTGGAAAAGTAGTTATATCCAGGAGGATTTAATTAAAGTATACCTTTGTAATTTGCAAACTTTAACTCTAAGACCTTTTAAATTTATTAGTCCTTATTTAGGTGACAAATTCTCACTTTTCGACGGGACCACCAAATCAAAACTTACAGACCCAAGCCATCCAGACTAGTTACGAACAACAGCAGCCCCAAATCTTGACCCGATTTCTACAGCCGGAAAATGAATATGTACAACAATACACCCAAGAAAACATTCAGGTAAGTTATGTTGATATACATCTATACAATAGTGTCTCTGATTGTGTATTGTTTCCTAAACTAAGATAGGTAGCCAGTGAACAGTGTTAATATCGAAAGTCTAACAGTTTTATAATATATATTAGAATAAGAAAAAATAAATATAGGGCTGATCAAAAGTCATAGTATTTTTATACATCATATAAAATAATTGAGATCTTCAAAATATTTTTTTTTTAATTATTGCTCTTTGTTTTTTAAACGATCGGTTAACTTGCTAAGGTTAACTAGAATTGATTTAAACTTATAGTCATAGATAAAAAACTTTACACATATATGTTATATAATTTTAGGTTCTTCGGTCTCCACAATATATCTCGCCAGGCTCAACCTCGAGAATTCATATCTCATTTCAGTTTTTTCTAATAAAATATACTCAAGCACCAAAAATAAGTTATTTTTATTTTTATATATTCTATGATTGAGATACATAATATTTAATAGATCAGACACAATATTGCAAGAAAATTTTAGTATAAAAAAAATGTACTGATATGATATTATTAACGTTCATATTGTAAAGATGTTTTCATATCTAGCAGAGTTAAATCAAGACTCATATTTCAAGTTACACATAGTCTACTATGTGTACAAGTTCTGATAATCCTGCCAGTTAAATGTAAAACATTCTTGAATTTTTCCAAAGAACATGCCAGAAGGTATACTAAACTGTATGTCACAGTCTTTAGGGTAGCGCTGTCAAAGAGTGAAATAAAATAATGTTCAATGAAAATACTAGACATTTTAGCCATTGTGCTAAATGGTTTTTGCGCGTTAGTTTACGCAAATTAAAATACGATAAATGTTTAATACTTTTAGACTTTTTATGTAATTCGGGAATACAATTCACGTTTAGTGAAACAAATATTAAAATCAATTATTTGATAGTTCAAAGTTGGGTAGATAAAGTAAGATACCAAAAATATGTAACAAAATGAAATATTCTCAAAAATTCTAAAAAATAATGGTTCTATACACTTAATTAAAAGAGTCAAGATAACATTTTTTTATCCAACAATGTTGTATTTAAAAAATATTGTTGGTTAACTATTCTCTATATAAAAAACTTATTTATTAACTTTTTTAGCACAGAAGCACTTACTTGTGCTACTTTCCAATATTTATTTAATGAGGTTACATTTAATTACATCCAAAAATTTTCATGTAATAAGTTTGATATTACCATCTAGTACCCTTTTATGTGCTTTCTGAACATATTATTAAATGGCTAATTTCGCTAATAAATGGCTGCCACGTATTATATATTTCAGGAACAAACGTTACATTTCAAATTATTTATTACTCGTTCCTCAATAACTAATTTTTCTTTTTTTATAACTTGTAATTTTTTTTTTATTAGCAAGGTCAGCTGTACTACTTTTTAAATTTTCAATGATCTTTTACTTGTTTTGAAGAAAATAATGTTTCAATTATTGTATCGTATCTACTATTATTAATAAACTAGTTTTAAAAACAATATTTGACTTATTCTTAGCAAATGAAATTTAAAATACTGCCCTAACAAACATAGCTATAGTGTACAAAGCGACAAAATGGGCATAAACCTTTCTTTCAATCTTTCAGACTACTGATGATAAAAATCGGAATGTTGAACCTGAATACCATTCTTTCAACTACGATGAACAAGCTCATCAAGCTCAGGCCAAATCAGGTAGAATTTAATTTTTATTTTAAGGGTGTCTAATAGACCCAACCCTGATCTTTTTGGGTGACAATCTAATAATTAGCAATATTGCAGGTCAGTCAACAGGTTTTGTAACAACAACATATTCTCTCGGAACTTCTGAAGAAATCGTAAAGGGTCAAAACATCAACTCCCGAAGTTCAGCAGTCGATCCATTAACCCAAGCTCAAATCGTTCAAAGTTATTTTGATACAAGGTAAGTCATTCGGTTCTACGAAGTTAATTTTCTTTTATTCATTGCATATATTTGGAACACCCTGAGTATCGCCTTAAGAAGCCTCTGAATCTGATACCTGTCAAGATGAGTTATGAAAATATTGATTCTTTTATGTTGGGCAAAATGGCACACTGCCTCCGCCATTTTGATTTCTCTAAGCAAATTTAAATAAGAACAGTCGTGGAATTCAAACGAATCATTTGAAACCTAAATAGTTATGCACTGTAGTCCAATTTAAATTGGAACCTTTTTAGATCTTAATAATTTTCTTATTTTTGACCGATTTTGATGATTTTTGGATATGTTGTAGCTGCATTACTCCTGAGTCTACGAAAATTTCCCAAATAATTTTAGCAACTTAATTTTGTTTATTTTTAAATTTCACTTTTACTTGAAATCGCATGCGAGAGGTATATTTAATCGGCTAAAAAACTATAATTTTATGTTTTGTTAAAATAGGTTACACTACTTAAAAATCGATATTGGCATGTCCCAGAATTTCAAATATCTTCAAAAAAACGATAATTAAAAAATTAATGGATTTATTATTAGACTCGAGAAAACTGAACATATATTTATCTAAAACAACTAAATAGCATCAACGACGATTTATAAAAACTCATGATGAATATGACCCCCTGATTTTCTACAACACTTTAAAAAAGTAAAAGGTTGTTGCGTGAAGTTTTTTTAAACATTAACGTATTTGACTTGTGTGGTACTAAATTCCACAAATAAAAAAAGAGAAGAAAATTTATTGACAGTAAATATTAACATTTTCTCTGAGATTTTGAAATATTTTGTCTTGCGATCTTTTTAAGCTGTTAAAGATTCTTAGAGAAACATTTAATTATGGAGCCAAAAAGTTAGTGGCTAAGTTTCCCCGAAAAAATTGAAAAGTTACTTTTTAAATAATTTGCTCTTAACTAACAGTTATGTGCGAATAAACTCTAGTTGTACAAAAAAAGATCTGCCAGAAGCCTTGCCAATATTGAACGAGTAAGAAATTTTATTTAAAAGGCTCCAGCTTACGTTTCGGTTGGCGTAAATTATCTAAAATAACAAGATTTGTAAGTGTTTAACCTTTTAGAAAAATTTATTGTCAAAAGTTCGCGGATGAAGTAAAGCAAAAAAGTATCCAAAGATATGAACTTTTATTACGAAGAATCACATGCCGCGCCGCAAAAATGAAATATGGTTAAGCGATTAAAAAATCTTCATTCTACGACAACCAAAAACTTTCCAAAATAACTGAGTATATTTTGCAGATGATATGAGAAAGAGAGACGTCATTTTTGTAGATAGGAAGATATCTTCTGAACTTTATCAAGAGATATTTTATCTCAAATGTTACCGAAAATCGAATACGTTTGTGATAACTACATATTTTAACAAGAATATGCACCTGCACATATCTCTAACAGTACCATTGGCACCATTAGGTATCATTTGGCCCCCAAACAGTCGGGACCTTATCCAGTAGATTATACAGTGTGGAGTGTCCTGGAAAGAATTGTTTACGAAGATGCAGTCATTAACATTGTTCAGGAATTAAAAAAAATAATTATGTGCTGACAAAATCTTAAACAAGATGTTGTAGAAAATGAAGGAGGTCATATTCATTTTCTTTTAACAAAACCCAAAACTATAGGTTTTCTAGCCTATTAAATATACCCCTTAGGTGCGTCTTGAACTAAATTTGAAATTTAAAAATAAACAAAATTTTCAAGTTGCTGGTCATTTTCCAAAAACAACAGAACCGTTTTAACAAGAAATCCTAAAAATATTGTAATCACCTGATCATTGCAACGACCTTAAAATCAACATTTTAGAAAAATGTGAGCTTTTTGCGCACCCTGTAATAAAAATTATTTAAGATTATATTATTATTATATATATATATATATATATATATATATATAATATATATATATATATATATATATGTATATATATATATATATATAATATAATAATAATATAATCTTAAATAATTATGCGAAAATAATCTTTTCTAAATATTAAATAAGGCATACAACTTTTCTGAGCCTTATGCCCGACCACAACGACAACTGATATAACGTTTAGTATTCTTAGACAGAAAACCTTGTTGGGGTCCGCCATGTCTTAAAACATGTAGTAGAGTCACCTCAAGCGCGCGTGCAACGCAAGCACGCACGGCGGCGGCGCCGGCGCCTCTCTAAGAGGGCGCCAAAACGAAGATTTGAAGCTGCAATGGGAAAAAATAAAAAAACATTTACTTTTATACAACTCGAATTTTTAATTTTTAAACAATTTGCAACGAAAATTTCACTAAAAATTTTCTGCTGAAGAAAAGGAGATTCAATCCATCTAATATTAATTCAATATTATCAATTAAGACATTAATTATTATCCTTAATATCAATGAGGATTGGTGTAGGAATTTACAATATTAAAAATCTCCTTTACTCCTTTACCCGGAACTTCCCTCGTTACGAATATTTTCTTTTATTAGGATTAATGATGTGTGACTTTAATTTAGTTCGATACATTGTCACACATATATTTTTATTCGGCGCCGTTTTGTTCTATGTACCAATTTTCTACCAGTTTCTACCTATGCAACATTTGATTTTTGAATATTATGTAAAATAAACTAAATAAACAATTTTTACTGCCATTTTTTAAAATTATCATTAGGCCGTCATTTTGATCAATCATGTTGAATTCATACTAAAATTTTTTCAGTGTACATATATATAAATCTATTTCTTGTGCAAACAGAAGTCCACTGAATAAGAGGTTTTATACTTCATCTTTTAAACGCTTTATTTCGCCACCACTTGAATTCGTACTACAATTTGTATCAGTTTATTTCTGTACAATAGCTAATTCTTGGACGAAATTTGAAATAAAACTAATAAGTAGTTTGTTCAGGTTGATTTTTTAAATTTTATTAGGCGTCATTTTATTTTGCCGTCTTGGATTCGTATTAAAATGTCACCAGTTCATTCTGATTCTTGACCTTTGAGGTAAATTGGATAATTAGGCCAACATTTTGTTATGCCATATTGGATTTTTACCAAAATACTACCAGGTCATCTCCAATATGACCCTAACTTTCGACAAAAATTCAATCTGGTAAGTTTTGTAGCTATGTCGCGAACTGACAAACAGACAGACTTATGAAATTGAGAAACATGTTTTTTCTATCTAAGGACACTGAAACGTCAAGATCCCGGGAGTGTGATTATATTTTGCCGCCATTTTATTCCGTCATCTTAAATTCTGCCACGATTTTTTCAGTATTTCTATAACACAATTAATTCTTACACAAAAATTGAAATCAATATAATAAGCTGTTTTTTCAGGCTAATTTTTGAGAAAGTTTATTATGCCGCCATTTTGATTCACCATTTTGGATTCATACTAAAATTTTACCAGTTCATTCCTACACACAATTGGATAAGCAGTTTTTAAGTAGAATTTTGTTAACAATTCGCTAAGTTGCCATTTAGTTTCGCCTTCTTGAATTGGTACCAAAATTTTTCCGTTTGATTCCTACGTAATACTTGATTTTGTGCAAAATTTCAGGTAAATTGCATAATTAGTTTATTTAGTAATAATTTTTTTTTTCACTAGATCGTCATTGGGTTACAAATGTATAACATTTAAGTTTTTGAAATTTCTTTGCAAGATTAAAATCAAATATACATGGATATTTCAAAAAAAGCGCCAGCGTTTAAAGGGAGATTCTTCGTAAGAAAATAAGATGCAAAGTTCATATGAACATGGGACCGCAGATATTTCAAATTTAAAAACAATTTTATTTAGTTATATCGAAAGAATAAGAGCTATCTGATTAAGATTTGGAATAACCTCATAGGTATCTAAGGGCTATATTTTTATAAAATATTCAGCAGTCTTTACTTTAACCACGGTAACCAACCTTAACTTTCTTAAACAAAATTGTACGCCAATTATTTTTTCAAAGACTCTTGGCTTTATCGTTTAAGGTAAATAGAAATACACAAAACATGTCTCTTAGTATTTTCCGATCAATAAGTCCTTTTCGAGAAAAAAAATTCTATTTTGATCCATGCCTCTGGCACCTCTGATTTAGTTTTAGTTGCAGTCAGAACTGCTCAAAACTCTACAAAAGTGATTCTTTGGATCATTTGAAGAAAAAATAGGGCATTTGCGCACAGTTATTTATTAAGAAAATTTTTCTTGGAAGGATCCAAGGGATCACTTTTGTAGCGTTTTGAGCAGTTCTGACTTCAACTAAAACTGGACCAAAGGTGCCACAGGCGTGAATCAAACTAGAATTTTTTTCCTTTATGTAAAACTTGATTACTTATATTCTTAATTAAAACTAGCTGATTGTAAAATATCTTATTAAAATGGCATTGCCAAGAGTTATTTTAAACGTCAGTTAAATTTATTGCGTAGCTATTTTTATGCAACCCACTCTAATGCTTTACTTCCCCCGCCCCCTTAAATTTAAACTTTCCTGCGCCCATTACTCCAGCTTTTAGAAAACTGTCACTTTATATATATGTAAAATTAGACGAAATAACGTATGTCTGGCTTTAGTACTTGACAAATTCAGTAGTAACACCAATTCCCCGAGGAATCTGTTTACAGATAGAACCTCAGTATAAAGACCAGATTAGGATGATTTGATACTAGTATATAACTACATCAACTTATACATTGATTCTAGTCAGTTCTACACATTTATGAGGTGAAATTTTTTACCGTACTAGCCTCTTACCTAGATTAAATTACATCTTTTACTTCCTCCAGGTCAGGAAACGACGTAGAACCGGATGCAAAACCAAGTGGGTCTGGGAACTTCGAAAAAGCGGAACCAAATACGTCATTCTTTAGCTCTTTACCAAGCAAAGAAGCCGCAGAAAGACTAGCCAACCTACAAGCAGCTGGAAAAGTTAACAGCAATTTAATGCAAATTGCAAATAAGAATAGGAGTCAAAAGGAAAATGGTAATTTTTTTTTGTTCACGAACTTATTTTTCATAAGTTTGCATCTATCATGTCCCGTAATTAAAGTATTTGTACTTTTAAAAGACAATAAAAATGTACTTAGTAAGTAACTTTATACCGACTTATTAAGAATAATTGCTCTGTGATAAAACAAAGGCGACAGGTTTTCAAAATTATCGTGTTTGCTTTAAAACAATAAAAATATATGTCCAAATCATTATTTATATATATATATATATATATATATATATATATATATATATATATATATATATATATGTTTGATTTTGGGGGGGCTGCAGCAAATAATTACCAGTAGCAACAAAACTTAAAACAGTCGTTTAATTTGTTGAGAATGCATTAAGAAAAAAAGTAATGTTTTGAAAAAATAATATTTTTTTATTGTCGTTAGATATAATTTATTATTATATCTACCTGTGTAAAATTTAAATATCGAGGACAAAAATATTTATGTATACTATACGGAATAAACAAACTATAATAGCGGTGTACTAATTAAAACAAAAATTATTTTAGGAAATGAAATGTCTACCATCTATGTTCCAAACGACAGCCTCTCAGATGACAAAAACGACTCTGATAGTAGAGAACAATCAGTAGAGTATGAGGACTATGCCCAAGAAGACGAAGCAGCTCAATCAGAAGAAAACTCCGGATTTGGACAGAAAACTAGATATCGAAAATAATATTAGAATTAAATCCCATATTAAAATGGTTGAACTCAAATGGTTATTTTCAAATTTTATTTTTTTTTTGTAACCTGTGAACCTTTTTAATATTCTCGTTGAAATATACAGTAAGGATCAGAGGTCCTTTTTACAAAAAAAAACGTTTACTAAGACTCTCTATTTTTTAGCCATAACTTAGAAATAAGAAATTAGTTGTTTTAGTTTATTTATTTATTTATTTACCGTTATGTATTTTATATGCAAATTATTGTTCCTGCCCTCTTTTGAGGATTGTTGGCTCATTTTTCTTATTAATAAGTGTGAATCATTCATAAAAAATATAATAATTAAATTCTTATATGTTTTGTTTTATTATCACATTAACATTGGATATAAAAAACGGGTTGCAAATCTTTACTCCTTTTTTGCAAAAAAAAACAATATTTTAAATGTCAATTAAAAAATCATGATTCTTGGGATTAGACCATTGTAAAGGTAATAAGTAATACACTGTATATATAATTTGGTATTGATTCAAGATCGTGGCTATTAAGCCAACCTAGTTAGGCAATTATAAATATGCTGAAATAAGCTAGCATAGCAATAATGTAATGATCTAATTGTAATAATATGCAGCAAGGATAATGAATCAAGAAAAAGATGTCCAACTATATACGGGTTATTTAATTGCTCTGCTACATGGAGATCCTGCCACCCTGCCATAGCTATGGCCTGTGTTGGTTTAAAATAGCTCCCAAGTAGTAAAATATCAGTTTATCAGGATATTTTTTTGAAATAATATAAAATGGGGAACAGTAAGTCAACAGAACAAAAGGTGCAAGAAAATGGTATCGTAAATTCCAATTTTATAGTGCAAGAGCAGGAATTCAATATAACCAAAGATATTAAGGTGATATTATATCTGATTCTACCCAGTTTGTTGACTCTTATATTCATAAAGCTAATTCGGGCTTACCACAAAAAGGTTATAAGACAAGTTCGAAAAAATCTCGCAGGAGCTCTTTCGGCATGTGTGTCGAAAGCTGACCTAAATACAACATATGTCCGGTGTGCAATTCTAAGAAGTAGACACTAACGCAGTGAATGATATAGTGATGGTAGAAAAATAAACAGTGTAATTGTGATTTTGTGATTGAATAGTGCCTACCATGGTATGATAGCTGGAATAAATAAAAACGGAAGTCGATATTTTATATACAGCATTTATCTGCCTATACTGCATATTTATTCTATAATTATTAAATATTAACAAAAGAGTTAAGTCCATGAAGAAGTCTAATGAAATAGTGCAGGTATTTTTAGTAAAACAGTATAAAGAGGTCTCAAACCAAGCTAAAAGGATATTAAAAAAGAAAATACCTAAAACTAAAATAGTACAAGATAATATACGAGATCAACTGACTTCAGTTATTCAATGAACTTACCTTACTTTCTTGCCACTCAATGAACTTACCTTACTTTCTTGCCACTCATTGGGACTCTTTAGATGAATTAGAACGCAGTATTTGCAAAAAACAATTTATTGAAGTTAGATATAAAGTGATTGAGTCCTTTCACGTAAAATATAAAATTTCCATAACGCCGTTAGAAAAAATAGATCCATTGATCTTAGATAAAGAAGAACTGTCTAATAATTCTGAAAGCGATTCAGGAAATTTTGAAAAAATGCCTTTAAGTTCAATTGAATTTTTAAACTTGGCAAGCAAGATCCTCCTCAATTCTTGTGATAGTTCTCCTAACAACCTTAGATCACTTGGATGCCTTAGAATTGCTAAAACCAAATTCAGTTGAACATGAAGGTAGTGCTGCCGCTTGTATAAAAACCCGGTTAGTAGGTATAGCAAGAGATTTAATTAGTAATGAGCAAACTATCAATGAAATCATTATTAAGCTTAAGTCTGGAATTGAAGGAGAAAGTACTCGTCTATTGTCAGCAAAAATATTAAATTGTAAACAAAATAATAAAGAGCCTGCCTCAGAGGTTGAAGAATTGGCTTGTAAACTGAAACAGACATATTAATGAGGGTGTGCCTTCTGAGGTAGCCGAATTATACAGTGGAAGCTACAGTTCGCTCACTAAGTGAAAACTCTACTTCTGACAGAGCAAACCTAATAGTAGAGCCTGGTAATTTTTCGACTATCCGTGAAGTCATAACCAATTGCGTAAACTCTTACAATTAAATCTGCTAGCAATGGAAATATTTTTCATCTAAGACCAAATAGATTTTCCCCTCAACCAAGAAATCAAGTGTAACACTCATTTGACAGACGAAATAACAACTACGGAAATCGCGGACGAAGCCGAGGTTATAATCGGGAGCGGTATAACAATAACTTTAATTTTAGAGGAAATTACAGCTCTTACAACAATGATAACAGAGCTAATACATTTAATACAAATAATAAGTTTAATACTAGTCATAGATGACATAATGTACATTATATGTCTAATGAAAATGAACCGGAAAACCAACCCAACAATCGGCCCTGTTGGGAGAAATGACATATGTAAATATTTATAGCTTTTTTTAGACAATGAGATCTCAGGGACTAAAAGTGCATTTCTTATAGATACAGGCGCAGATATATCAGTTTTTAAAAGAACAGAAGTACATCTTGATCAGGTTATAGATTGCTCTAATTCAAGCAAAATTAAAGGTATCAAAAATGATATATCAAATTATTTAGGAACAATGAGAACTAATATTTTTATTGAGCAGTTTTCACTTAATCACCAATTTCATATAGTAAATCACGATTTTCCGATACCGTGTGATGGAATCTTGGGTAGAGACTTTTTGGTTAAATATCAAGTTATCATAGACTATTCACATTTGGTTATGACTTTAAAAATATAAAATCACGGAATAAGCATTCCTATTTTTAGTAGTTTGGAAGACAACGTTATTTATATTACACCAAGATGAGACGTTAATAGGCATATTAATCAGTTAACAAAATTAAAATCTGATGCAGTTATAGAAAATAAAGAAGTTTACCCAGGCGTGTTTATAGCGCGGACTACAATTTCGAAAGAGAACCGAACTATTAAAATTATAAACACAAATAGTTTAAATATCATATTACCCAAATTAAAAACAATTAGTCTAGATTAATTTGATATTTATAACATTGAACGAGAAATTAAAAACCGACTTTCTCAGCTTATGTCAGAAATTAATCAAGATGTACCCGAGTTTGTAAAAACTGATTTATTTAATTTATGCAAGGAATTTTCAGATATTTTCGTGTTAAAAACAGATAAGTTAACAGTCAACAATTTTTATTAGTAGAATTTGAAATTAGGTAATAATAAACTTGTGTATATAAAAAATTATAAAACAACGCATGTATTAAAAGAGGAAATAAATAAACAAGTTCAGGATATGCTGCGTAATGATATTATCGAGCCATCTCTTTCAGAATATAATAGTCCGGTATTATTGATCACAAAGAAAAGTACACACAGGCGTGGCGGCTCTGCATAGATTATCGTTGTGTCATATTGTTGTCTATAGCTTCTGCAGTCATTACCCCAAGACAGATGATGTTAAACGATTTGTTGCATTTTGTAATTACTATAGATATTTTATTTCAAATTTTTTCGCCATTACATATCCACTAAATAAGTTAACAAAGAAAAATGCGACATTTGATTGGACAGGCGAATGTCAAAATTCTTTCAATTTTTTAAAAAAAGTTTTTATTAAACTTCCGATATTACAATACCCTGATTTTTCCAAGAAATTTATATCGGTTACGGATGCATCAAGCATTGCATGTGGGGCCGTACTTTGTCAAAATTTCGATGGTGTAGAACTTCCGATTGCCTGCTCCTCGCAGTTTCGCAAAAGAAGAATCTGATAGACCAACTATTTTAAAAGAATTAACAGCCATTCATTGGGCTATTAAATATTTTAAGCGTTATTTATACAGACAAACCCTTTTGGTCAAATCAGAACAGACCCCTTGTTTATTTATTTTCTATGAAGGATCCAAGCTCAAAACTTACTAGAATGCATTTAGATTTAGAAGTATTTAATTTTGAAATTGAGTACATTAAAGGTCAAGACAATGTCACTGCTGACACACTATCAAGAATAAACATCGAACGTTTAAAAGAACTTCATGAGAATACAAGCTCAATTTACGCTATAAAAAGATCAATGTTTAAAAAACAAATGGATGACACGACAAAAACCAAATCACGTGATAAACCTTTACCTAAGAAGAATGAGCGCTCGAAGTAAACTGCTAATCACTAATGACAGTTTTGCACTAGAGCAAATATTGTCTCAGCTAGAAAAAATAGCTAGTGATTGCAATTTTTCTAAAATAAAATTAAATATAACAGATAAAATATTTACACAGTGCACTGTAAATACATTCAAAGAAAAGGGTAATAAAATATTAAAAAACGTAACATTTGTACTTTGCAACCCTCAAGAAATAATTAAAAGTAAAGAGAAAAAGGCCGAATTAGAAGCATCTACAGTAGCTAAAGCTATTTTTTAACATTTTATTCTTATATATGGTCCCATGAAAGAAATTAGGACAGATCTAGGAACAGAATATAAGAACAAACTTTTCCAAAAAATTTTAAATTATTAAACATCACTCACAAGACGTCCACTGTTTACCATAGCCAAACTATAGGAGGCTGCGAAAGAAACCATCGTGTTCTTAATGAATTCATGAGAATGTATGTTAATGAAGTAAATACCGTTTGGAACGTGTGGACACGATTTTTTTCTTTCTGCTACAATGCCACTTCTAGTAGTTACCACAATTACATCCTTTTTGAAATAGTCTTTGGTAAATATACCCGAAAATTTAACAGACTCATCTGTGGAGCCTATTTATAATATAGATGCTTATGATCAAGAAATTAGGTATAGGTTGCAAATAGCCTATAAGAGGGCTATGGAGTATCTAGAAAGGGCAAAGAAAAATCGTAAAATGTGACTTGACGTTAAGTCAAAAAACATGTCAATTAAATCAGGAGATCTCGTATTATTAACAAACGAAGGACGGCAGAAATTAGACCCTTGGTTTAATAGCCCATATTCTGTTGTCAACGTTAATAGTGTTAATTGCAGGATTAAAGATAACAAAGGCAGGTAAATGAATATATATAAAAATCGCATAAAATTGTATAAACCATAACATTATGCATTTTCATATAATTACAATTTTTATTTATAGTAATTAGTAAATTAGATATATTAAAACCGGAAAACTGCAGTAATATTATAACATAAAATAGTGTAAGTTTTAAGTTGTGTAATTATGCTTAGTATATAAATGGACTGTCAACGTTCGGTGAATCCAAATATGATGAGAATTAAAATAGTTAAGCAGTATTGTTTAGAGTAAGTTTTATACATTGGGTAATAAATTCTGCGTTGGTTTATCAAATGTAGGTCACTAGGGTAATCAAATATGAAAATTGAGCTTTTTATTTTATAACTATACTTTCAAGTATAGTTTCAAGTTCAAAAATGAATTTAATATATTTTGATAATGTGTACCTTTCAGATCCTTGGTTCACATTGATATTTTTTTTGAATTTTTTAGATCAATTTTAAACAAGTAGTTGTACTTACTTCCTTTGCATCAATTTACCTTTTTTCTTGAAAATGTTTACATTACGATTTAATATCAAAATAAGATCAGCATGCCCTTCACAAGTGGCCATAGTGAAGATCATTCTCTAGGAAAGGGAGGTGTAAAGGTAATAAGTAATGCACTGTATATATAATTCAGCATTGATTCATGATCGTGGTTATTAACCCAACCTAGTTTGGCAATTATAAATACGCTGAAATAAGCTAGCACAGCAATAATGTAATATTCTAATTGTAATATTCTGCAGCGAGGATAATTAATAAAGAATGAATGTCCAACTATACACGTGTTATTTAATTGCTCTGCTACACCGTGTCAAAATATAATCACACACATCACACAAGATCGGGACACTGTATGAGCTCGGACAGATTCAGGCCGGCTATTTATAGCTGACCTGTGTTCACCGAAACGCTGTAACGATCGGTTTCCACGTATGGAGTAAAATGTAGCCCATATATCAATTAGAGTTTTTAGGATGCTTATAAATTTAAATAGATTCTCTAATTTTCCATTTATTTTCCCGAGACCGACGCAAGAACTTTGGTTTCTTTCAGATACAGCATAATGTACAATTTGGTTCTTCCCAGATCGGCCAGTTTCTCCAATATAGACATCACCACAGGAACAAGGAATTGCATATACTTCTTCCATTTAGAACGGAATAATATCCTTTGGCGATTGCAAACATTGCCTAATTTTCTTGTGTGTGTTGAAGATTGTCTGTGGTTCTGTATATAAATGGAACAATTACACTATCTATTGGTAACTCCTTGTAAGGTTCCTGTCGTGGAGTAGAATTATTATATTTTCTAAATGACCGTCTAATATCCGCAGTGCAATACCCATCCCCTCTTAAAGCTTGAGTTTCTCTTTTTCCGAAGAAATTAATAACTGATTGCTTCTGTGCCGGTTGATGACTTGCATTTAGGTATCTGTTCATTTGTACTGGTTTTCTATATACAGACTGTCCTAAGGAACCATCTCCTCTCTTTCATACAAAAACATCTAGAAAGGGGATCATGCCTTCTAATTTAATTTCCATTGTAAATTTTATATTAGAGGTTTCTTGATTACTATGATCAAGAAACACGGGGCGATTTTCTCGATAATGAGGCCATATTACAATAGTGCCATCTACATATCTGTACCATGATTTTGGCTTTAATAGAAACTTCCATGAAGATATTGGCTACCACAGGTGACAGCGGAGATCCCATGGCTGCTCCTGAAGTTTGATCATAAAAAGTTCCTTGAAAAACGAAATAAGTTAATATGATACATGCTTCAATCAGATCTAAAAGTGAGTTGTCGAGATTATTATGATGAAATATGTTAAAGATTATGGAAATTTACTTATTAATAAGCACATTCGTATATAGCGATTTTACATAGGAACCGACTATATTTTGGATCAAATTGGATTGCTTTTAACTTTTCTACAAAATACGTAGAGTTTCGAATATATGAATGTGTTTCTCCTGCAGAATTATTAAGAATATTAGAAAGATATTTACCGATTCTGCAAGTGGGTGATCCCATTGCACTGACGATAGTTTGAAGTGGTGTATTAGCCTTTATTTTAGGTAGACCGTAGGACCCTGGGATCTATGAGCTGCTTGGTACTTGGTCTTCTTCTCCTCTGTTGGCAAGTTAGATGCGTTTATATGGTTGATTATCTATATCTCGGTTTTGTTTGTTGGGTCTGCTTGGATTTCTCTTTCGGTGCTGTCATCCAAAAGTAGTTTGTATTTTCTCCACGTAGTAGTATGACGACAGTCGCGGACCAAAATATCTGTACTCTTGCTTAAACTTTTGATCGCCGTTTTCCGCTACTGAGAGATTCGACTTAGGTGGCTTAGAACATTTGGTAATCCTCGTTTCAACCTTATTACGTCAGCTTCTTCTGCTGGAAGTCTTCTAATCGTGGCTTCGACCGACGACACTATGTCTTCTACAGATATGTCCGTTGATGTAATTTCCAGTTTTCTGTTGCGGATTCACTAGTTTTTGGTTATCCAGAAATCCTTAGAAGTTTCTCTGCTGTTTAATGGTAACTGCTTCATGTATCCTTTCTGATTAAACATTGGTAGATTCATCGAGAGTTTGTAATATTTGAGGTTCAAGTATAAAAGCTGGGGCTAAAGCACTGCTGGAAATTTTTGGATATCCCAGGAAATCTTTGGAATTCTTTATGCTAATCCTTGGAAGTCTCTGTACACTCATAGGCATAGTGGTTTATCCCTCTAACTCGATTTCCTTCTCATGGAGGTTACATAACATAGAACAGAAGATTTCACGGCTGTGGTCAATTAAGAAATCATGGTTCTTGGGATTAGACCGTGTCAAAATGGAATAGTTTTCCGACGGTTTGCTTTCGATTGCACAAGGCATCTTCAGGAATCTTTACATCACGAGATCAGAACACTGAATGAGCTCGGAGATATTCAGGCCGGCTATTTATACCCACAGTGTATTCATTGAACAGTGGCCCGGTTTCTCCGTATGATGCAAACTATAACCCGTATCTGCCAGTAGAGTGGAAAAAGGACGAAGAGAACACGTTAAAACCATGCATCACTTCGACCTATCGCCAGTGGAATAGGGTCACCCCCTTACAAAATCGGTAAATATCTTTTAAATATTCTTAATAATTTTACCGGAAAACACATTCATATATTAGAAACTCTAGGCACTTTGTAGAAAAATTAAAAGGATTCCAATTAGATCCAAAAGATATCAGTTTCGATGTAGAATCGCTATATACAAATGTAATTATTAGTGATTCAATTTCCATAATATAATAATAATCTTGACAACTCACTTTTATATCTAATTGGAGTATATCTCACATCAACTTATTCCGTTTTTGAGGAACTTTTTATACGAAACCTCAGAAGCAGCAATTTGATACCCGCTGTAAAGTGGGAACCAATATCTTCATGGCAGCTTTTGAGAAGGAAGGCTTAGAGTCGTCTCCATTAAAGCCATGATATATATAGAAAACCAACACATACGAACAGATACCTGGTTGGTTTACAGAGCTCTCGCGATTTGTGATCAAAACGCCTTACAATCGCAAACAGAGAAACTGACTCAAGCTTTTAGAGGGAATGGATATTACATTGAGGATAATAGACAGTCTATTAGAAAATATAAGGAATTACCGATATGTAGGATAGTGTAGTTCTTCAATTTATACATGAAACCACAAACAAAATTGCAAGGTTAGTTCGTCGATCCAACATACGTACAACTTCAACACACACAAAGGACAATATTCCTTTCCAAAATGGAAACGAGTATATGCAATTCCTTGTTGCTGTGGTGATGTCTATATTAGAGAATCTGGACGATCCAGATCTACTAAACTTAAGTAACATGAACGATATATTAGAAGGAAACTACTCCACTGGACATTCTGCTTGGGGATCCTATAAACAATGAACGGCCTGAATCTCTCCAAGCTCACTCAGTGTTCCAATCTTGTGAACTAAAGATCCCTAAAAGTGCCTCGTGAAATCGAAGGCAAAACGTCGGAAAATTATTTCATTTCATCAATCCCAAGAACCATGATTTCTTAATATAGCGCTAGTACAATGTTAAACTTATTTTAAAATGAAATGAAATATTAGTTTTATCATTTATACAGCTATTGATTTTAGGTATATCCCTTAATTTAGAAAAGAAGTTGGGTCATGACTCCGGTATGAGGTGTTACTTCTGTATTTTCATTAAACTAACACTCTATATATAGCTCCATGAATAGAGCGCAGGGCTTGGGTTCTATCTCCGTAAGACGATATTTTTTTTATCATAAATTATGCTTCCCTATGTAACCGTGTTTTAAATATCGGAATGTGTTTTTGGTCAGCCCTTGTTAGGCTTTTTTGAGTTAATATAAATAAGTGTATTTATAATAAAACAATACGTTCCAACATTACTTTAACCAAAAATGCAGAGGTAACACCTCGGTTACCCGAGCCACGGCCAACATTTTGCCGATTATGACGAGCTTACCGAAATTTTAAGTTTCGTTTTTTACTTGCCTCGTAAGGGGCATCCGAAACAAATGGCAACGAAATTAAAAACCTAAATATCGCCGAACATTCCCACTTCACCAAAAAATACTTCAACCAGTTGAAACACAACTATTGAAAACGTGTACCAAAGCAAGCACCACTGACCTTACACTCAAGAAAGAACTCCTGAAAAAACAAAACTTCAGACTTCAACCATTACACACAGGAAAGTGCGGCAATCATTATGAAGAGAAAACTTGTTAATACTCCGATTTTTTGAATAGATAACTTCGTTTGCACTCCGATTTCAGGATTTTTTTGTGGCACTCCGAAAAGAATCTTATCGACTGCGCCAATTTTACATTTAAACTCGCAACTCGTGTTTTTAAAAACTTTATTTTTCAAAACCAACGAAATTACAAAAGAGCTTATATATGTGTTAACCGAACAAGTAATACTTTATGACTAAATTATACTTATTTCTCATCCACTATTTATATAATTTTTATGCTGAATTGCTTATACAGGGTGGTGCAACCAAGATGGGGTGGACGATTGTGGGCAAACGAAGAGGAATTTGAAAAAAAAAATTGGGATATGATTGATAGTCAAGAACGCTGTGTTTTAAAATTATACCCATTATACAGGGTGGTCTGAAAAGTTCGTGGTGAATCAAACTTGTGTTTTTTTAAATGGGATACCCGGTATATTATTATTTTAGTTGATTCTCCTATTCGTTGCGATCATTTTGACATAAGGTTAGTTGGGTCTAAAATTTATACCAAGGGAATGGGACGAGGTTAAAGTGGAAAAAAGGGTTATACTCCGGCCATTTTTTGAAAACAATTGAAGCAGGTATGGAAAAACCAAATATTCTATAAAATGTATTGTATCTAGGACTACAATAATCGCTTGTAAGTCGTTCAAAATTATTCACTGTTATACAGGGTGGTCAAGTTTTGCAAATTTACCTTGGATTGAATTTTTTTAAATGGAACACCCTGTATATTTTACTTTCATGTTAAATATAACATTACTAGCTTTCAGAAAATACCATATTTGATACCTTTCTGACCAACAGTTTTTCAGTAAATTAGCTGTGAAATCAAAATTTTTTCATTTTAACACGAATTACTCTGAATTCACGTTGTTAAAATTGACAATTTAATATTAAGAGGCCATGATATCATCATAAATTGAACAAAAGATTGACAGTCCTGTCAAAACAGCAAAGTGTCAGAATATTGTCATCAGTAAATAAATAAATATTGTTCTTTGACGATGCGATGCCGAACTAAAAACAAGATAGAAGCTTTTGCAAGTTTATCATAGAGACTTCAAGAAGCAGGAAATGTTGCTTTCAAAAAAACGTAAAGTAATTAATAAACCAGTTACCAATGAAGATAATGCTTTGACAGTATTAATAACAGATCTTTTTTCCAAAAAAAAAAGAAATTTAATATAAATCAACAAAAACAATGTAATTGAAACTTATAAAAGATGTTCAACTAAACCACCGTTTTGCTGAAGGTACATTTCGAGCTTATCCATAAATGAAAGTTTCACTTTTCTTAAAGTCAGGTCTGAAATGTTGCGAAAACTGCTTATTATTCTCAACTTCATATCTTCCACTGTGGTTGGAACCTCTTTATAAACTTCTTCTTTAACATGTCCCCATAAAAAGAAATCTAGTGGCGTTAAATCGGGTGACCTCGCAGGCCACTTAACTGGTCCACCTCGCCCAATCCAATGCTCTCCTTTCCAATTATTGAGAAAATGTCTTACATGCCTATGGTAATGCGGGGGTGCTCCATCATGTTGGAACCATAAGGAATTTCTTAACATTAAAGGTAAGTCTTCGAGCAATACGGGCAACTCATTTCTCAAAAAATTTAAATAGACTTCTCCCGTTAAATGCTCTTCAAAAATATATGGTCCTATAACATGAGAGCCAATTATACCTCCCCAAACATTAATTGACCATTTATTTTGATGGTCCACCTGACGAATCCAATGTGGATTTTCGGTTGAATAATAGTGCATATTATGTTTGTTAACCAAGCCGTTGCTTTGAAAAGTTGCTTCATCTGAAAACAGCACCCTATCTACAAAACCTGGATTATCCCAAATTGTATTTAAAAACCAAATTGAAAACTCTTGTCGTTGGACGTAATCGCGATCATACAGTTCTTGGTGTAATTCAATGTAGTAGGCATGATATTTATGTTGTTTCAGAATCCGTTTAATACTAGTGCGTTCAATATCAGTAGCTCTCTCAATTTCCCTGGTACTTGTGTGTGGATTTTCTTGCACTGTTAATAACACTGTCAAAGCATTATCTTCATTGGTTCGTGGTGAACCAAACTTGTGTTTTTTTAAATGGGATACCCGGTATATTATTATTTTAGTTTATTCTCCTGTTCGTTGCGATCATTTTGACATAAGGTTAGTTGGGTCTAAAATTTATACCAAGGGAATGGGACGAGGTTAAAGTGGAAAAAAGGGTTATACTCCGGCCATTTTTTGAAAACAATTGAAGCAGGTATGGAAAAACCAAATATTCTATAAAATGTTTTATATCTAGGACTACAATAATCGCTTGTAAGTCGTTCAAAATTATTCACTGTTATACAGGGTGGTCAAGTTTTGCAAATTTACCTTGGATTGAATTTTTTTAAATGGAACACCCTGTATATTTTACTTTCATGTTAAATATAACATTACTAGCTTTCAGAAAATACCATATTTGATACCTTTCTGACCAACAGTTTTTCAGTAAATTAGCTGTGAAATCAAAATTTTTTCATTTTAACACGAATTACTCTGAATTCACGTTGTTAAAATTGACAATTTAATATTAGGAGGCCATGATATCATCATAAATTGAACAAAAGATTGACAGTCCTGTCAAAACAGCAAAGTGTCAGAATATTGTCATCGGTAAATAAATAAATATTGTTCTTTGATGATGCGATGCCGAACTAAAAACAAGATAGAAGCTTTTGCAAGTTTATCATAGAGATTTCAAGAAACAGGAAATGTTGCTTTCAAAAAAACGTAAAGTAATTAATAAACCAGTTACCAATGAAGATAATGCTTTGACAGTATTAATAACAGATCTTTTTTTCCAAAAAAAAAGAAATTTAATATAAATCAACAAAAACAATGTAATTGAAACTTATAAAAGATGTTCAACTAAACCACCGTTTTGCTGAAGGTACATTTCGAGCCTATCCATAAATGAAAGTTTCACTTTTCTCAAAGTCAGGTCTGAAATGTTGCGAAAACTGCTTATTATTCTCAACTTCATATCTTCCACTGTGGTTGGAACCTCTTTATAAACTTCTTCTTTAACATGTCCCCATAAAAAGAAATCTAGTGGCGTTAAATCGGGTGACCTCGCAGGCCACTTAACTGGTCCACCTAATGGTAATGCGGGGTGTGCTCCATCATGTTGGAACCATAAGGAATTTCTTAACATTAAAGGTAAGTCTTCGAGCAATACGGGCAACTCATTTCTCAAAAAATTTAAATAGACTTCTCCCGTTAAATGCTCTTTAAAGAAATATGGTCCTATAACATGAGAGCCAATTATACCTCCCCAAACATTAATTGACCATTTATTTTGATGGTCCACCTGACGAATCCAATGTGGATTTTCGGTTGAATAATAGTGCATATTATGTTTGTTAACCAAGCCGTTGCTTTTAAAAGTTGCTTCATCTGAAAACAGCACCCTATCTACAAAACCTGGATTATCCCAAATTGTATTTAAAAACCAAATTGAAAACTCTTGTCGTTGGACGTAATCGCGATCATACAGTTCTTGGTGTAATTCAATGTAGTAGGCATGATATTTATGTTGTTTCAGAATCCGTTTAATACTAGTGCGTTCAATATCAGTAGCTCTCTCAATTTCCCTGGTACTTGTGTGTGGATTTTCTTGCACTGTTAATAACACTGTCAAAGCATTATCTTCATTGGTAACTGGTTTATTAATTACTTTACGTTTCTTAAAAGCAACAGTGCCTGTTTCTTGAAACCTTTCTAATAAACTTGCAAAAGCTTCAGGTCTTGGTTTTTTTTCGGCATCGGGATATCGTACCGCATAAACCCTGCTTGCTAGTAAAGGGTTTTTTTGACACTCGCCCAACATAAAAGTCATGTTTATCAACTCTGGAGTACTCAAACTCATTGTTACTTAACAATTTCTCGGCTTATCGTTAAAAAACAATGGTAATTGATGCCAATTCTCTGACACTTTGCGGTTTTGAGAAGAATGTCAATCTTTCTTTTTATTTATGTTTATATCATGGCCTCCTTATATTATAGGTAGTCAATTTAAGCAACGTAAATAATACCGTTTCTGTTAGAATGAGTAAATTTTGGTTTCACGGTTAATTTACTAAAAAACTGTTGGTTAGAAAGATATCAAATAGGGTATTTTCTGAAAGCTGGCGATGTTATCTTTAATATGACAGTAAAATATATGGGGTGTTCCATTAAAAAAAATTCAATCCACGGTAAATTTGCAAAACTTGACCACCCTGTATAACAGTGAATAATTTTGAACGACTTACAAGCGATTATTGTAGTCCTAGATACAATACATTTTATAGAATATTTGGTTTTTCCATACCTGCTTCAATTGTTTTCAAAAAATGGCCGGAGTATAACCCTTTTTTCCATTTTAACCTCGTCCCATTCCCTTGGTATAAATTTTAGACCCAACAAACCTCATATCAAAATGATCGTAACGAATAGGAAAATCAACTAAAATAATAATATACCGGGTGTCCCATTTAAAAAAACACAAGTTTGGTTCACCACGAACTTTTCAGACCACTCTGTATAATGGGTATTATTTTAAAACACAGCGTTCTTGACTATCAATCATATCCCAAAAATATTTTTTCAAATTCCTCTCCGTTTGCCCACAATCGTCCACCCCATCTTGGTTGCACCACCCTGTATATATGTTAATATATGCTTTAACTTGTTTTTTGTTTTATTTTATTATTATTTTTTTAATTGCTAATGAAATGTACTAGGTAGCTTCTTGAATGTAGTTGTGGGGACTAAATAAAATTGCTGTATTATAATAATATTCTTTATTATGTGTTTAGACAATATAGTCAAAAGCAGTGTTATCGTGTGGGTCAAACGATTTATCAACGACAAACTTTTTAAGTTTGTTTTTCTTTAATTACGTGTAATCATATCCTCCGCATAAAATCCGGAAGATAAATTAGATAGACTTATGATATGAAAAAAGAGGATAAACATATAAATACCAGCAGTTGCAAAAATCTTTGAGCGATGTCACTTCAAAGTCAGATTGACAAGTCAGTGACAAAATGAGTAATAGAAAACAATTTTCGGGTTTTTGCATCCACAAGCGAAAAAAATTATATTAAATCTAATAAAATATTACGAAAATAAAAATTCTCCGGCCAATATCCAAAAGACAGTAGCAAAAGCTCTGGGAATCGATATCAGGACTGTGCAGAAAATTGTGCATGAAAAAAAGCATAATTTACTACCGAGAAGTACACACGAAGAAAGCCAGTACTGTACACGAAAAAAGCCAAAGACAGAAGACTTAAGTTACAATGTAAAAATGGATGTTCGTAATGCAATTTACGATTTATACATATCAAAAACTAATATAACCCTTCAACTTTTAAAAGAAGGTTTAAAAAATCGAGTTATATTGGAAATTGGACTAAAATCGTTGTCAAAATTAATAAAAATGTTGGGTTTTCGATATAAAAAGGACTGTAATCGAAGATTTTTATGCGAGTTGTCACATATAGCAAGTCAGCTTATCCAGTTTTTAAAGAAATACACTGAAAATGTTAATTCAAAATTTAGAAAAGTGGTATTTTTAGAGACTTGGATATTTTCTAATGGAAGTGGTTCGAAATCTTGGCAGGACGAGTCTGTAAAAAGTGTCAAGAGAAAAAAGGGATGTGGGACGGGAAAACGGTTCATCATTTTGCACGCACGTTCTTCAACAGGATTTCTCCCAGGTGCAAGTTTACTGTTTTCTTCAACATCCAAAAGTATGAACTACCATGATAATATGAACTGTGAACTGTTTGAAAAGTGGTTAAAAGAACAACTGATTCCAAATTTAGATGCTCCATCTTTAATCATTCTGGACAATGCATCTTATCATTCAAGAATCTTAAATAAACAACCTACTTCATCCTGAAAGAAAACTGATATTTATGATTGGCTAATAAAACAAAAACAAAATCCTTTACCCAATATGCTGAAACTAGAACTTCTTTTAATGACAAAACATATTAAAAAACCAACAATATATGCAGTAGATGAAATATTACGGAAAATAGACAACATGAGGTTTTACGACTGCCGCCATACCATAGCCAGTTTAACGCAATAGAATTAATATGGGCTGGGGCAAAATCATATTACGAAAAACACGTGAACGATGGTCTTACATCAGATGAAGTGAAAATTGTTTGGCAAGATTCATTAAATTATATTACGCCAGAGTACTGAAAGAAATCAGTGGAACATACGGAGAAATTAATATGGGATTGGTTGAATCGCGAACGAGTTCTAGATGTCGAAATAGCACCAATGATCATTGCGCCATTTGAGGACAACTCAGAAGATGAGGACTTTTTAAGTGATGATGATATTTTTTAGTCTATAGTATTAAAAAGTTTCTGAGGGATTATATTAGTCTTTGACGTGTATAAATCATAAGCTGAATTATGAATATCCATTCTTGGATTGTAACTTAAGTCTTTTGCCTTTGGATTTTTTTATGTACATTTCTTAATCTTCTTTCCTTCCTATATTAGCCAGTAAATTTTAATTTAAACATTTTTTTGTTAGATTTGACATCATTTTTTTGCTTACTTTTGTAGTACTTTTGTAGACAATAAATAAATAATTATAGAATACTTGTTCCAATTTAAAAGCGTGTTTAAAACAAGTAAATTTTTTTATTAATTATAAGACAAAATTTGACATATAAAAACTCGGGGCTAACAAAAAAAATATATATATATATGTTTATAAATAATATATATATATATATATATATATATATATATATATATATATATATATATATATATATATATATATATATATATATATATATATATATATATATATTTCTTGTTATGAAGTTGGTGTACGTGGAATGAAACATACTATATATATATATATATATATATTAGATTGCGCTTTTCATTGCGAATTTTTAACCAGAAAAATGGCTTTTTAATACATTTCTAGCATTTTATTACAGTAGGGCACGAAATCCTAACGATAAAAGGAAGAAAAAACGGTTGACAAGTTCAAATGAATGTATTTATTTATTTACTAACTATAACATATGTTCAAACAAATTACCTCCATTTTCTAAACAGAAGTACGCCCGTCTCACGGTAGACTCCAAAATATGACTTAACATTTCAGGAGTAACTGTATTAAATGCTGCTCGTACTGATTGATACAATTGTTCCTCGTTGTTAAAACATTCCTTAAATACCTCATTTTTTATGTAGCTCCACAAGAAAAAGTCTAAGGGAGTTAGGTCCGGGGACCTTGGAGGCCAAGGTGTTTCACTGTAAGTCCCAATGTATCTTCCTTCAAACCGTTCAGCTAAATATTGGCGAACTTCTATGGAGTTATGGGCTGGAGCACCATCTTGTTGGAACCAACAACCGTGTACAGCGCCTAACGGTAAATTATCTAATGCATCATTTAAATCGTGCCTCAAGATCTCGAGGTACCGCTCGGAAGTTAATGAATTGTGAAAGAAAGTAGGGCTTATAATCTTGCTACCAAAAATCCCACACCAAATATTAAATCCAAAGCGATCTTGATGTCTGAATGGTCTATTTACACGTGGATTTCGTTGTGACCAATAGTGGGTATTGCGCCTGTCAAAAATACCGTTATTGGTTACCATGCTTTAATCAGGCTAAATCACTTTATAAGGAAAATTAAGACTGTCTTCACATATCCTGGTATACCACTCTCTCTCTACTCTACGTGGTTCATCGTCACCCGGTTTTAATCCTTGACATATTCGGAATTTGTAAGGTTTAAATTGATTTTTCCTTAAAATAAATTGAGCTGTAGAATTAGTCTGGTCTTCAATTTCTCTGATGGAAGTTTGTGGATTTTCAATAACAGATTGTAGAACGTTGTATTGGTTTTCTTCATTGGAAGGTTTTTGTCGGGATAATACAGGCTTTTTAAATGATCCATATTCTTTTAGATTAAATAGCAAACGCCGAAAAAATACAATTGTCAGGTTGTCTCCGCTCTGGGTATTTGTTAGAATACATGCGCTCGGCTCCTACACAATTTCTTTGGCATAAAATGTAGCAAGATAGCATATCACATTTTTTTTCGTTTGTAAAATTACCTCCATTCATTGTAGAAAAAAATAAATTAAAAAACGACAACAAGAATAACAATACAAACATTTACGTGTTTGAATATTTGTTAATATATTTATTTATTATTTATATATATATGAATATATATATATATATATATATATATATATATATATATATATATATATATATATATATATATATATATATATATATAATATATATATATATATATATATATATATATATATATATTCATATATATATAAATAATAAATAAATATATTAACAAATATTCAAACACGTAAATGTTTGTATTGTTATTGTTGTCGTTTTTTAATTTATTTTGTTCTACAATGGATATATATATATATATATATATATATATATATATATATATATCCTGTATTTTTCGCATGCATGGCCCTTAATTTTAGACTGAAATTTGAAGAAATCGGATAAGTAGTTTTTTAGCTATGCCGCGACAGACAGACTGACGGACAGACATACCTACAGACAAACGGAATTGAGAAAACATGTTTTCCGGCATCTAGGGACCCTTAAAAGTAAAGATATGAAAAAATCTCACGAGAGAAGTAATAACTAATTATCTTGTGTTTTTAACAAAAGTGTATAAGTGTATATTTTTGCAAAATAAAATTTGTTTGTTATCATAATTCAAAAAAAAAACAAGTTTTCTTTACACAGGGGTGGCATGAATGGCATAAATGACACTGTATAAGTGGTTAGATTTTTAGGTCAAGCGGGGCTCATAATTTTTGGTGATTGATAAAAAAATCTCACTTTCATTAAATGGCTGTATAAACAGAACATATCCTGATTGTTCCACTGATTCGAACCACCTTTCGACTTTATTAAGGCGCTTGCCATTTTGTTTATTTTTGTTTTTGCCAACCAAAAAATTTTAACCGAATACATATTTAGCGAATTTTCTTATTTGGTCTCTCGGCATTTAATATATAAAATAATATTAAGTGGCTATCTTAATAATATTGCGTAATATAATAAAAAAACGATTTTTTTCTCCCTGTATATTTGTAAATAGCCCTTCGAGATTTAATGGCTCGATAAAAGAATCACACAACATTTTGGTATTCACTGTGTTTTCTGATATGATTCATAGTGTTGGGGACCTTTTGACCCGCACGATAAGACCGCATTCGACTATACTAAATAACATTTTTACTTTATCAATAGTTTTTTTACATTAGCCAAGACACAGTGCCATGGGCTAGAATTTTTATGAAAATAATATTCTGAAATCTTCTTAAATTTTGCTTAGTTTGGGTTCCTCACTGACCGGAATGCTTACGAATAATTTTTCAGCCAACTTTTTTTTTTAAAGTTGGTCTTTTCCACACCTTTGACATAGATCTTCGGATTCGAATATATCTTGAGAATATTCTTAAGGATTTCTTCTACTTTATTTAATTCAATATAACCAACGTCGCATTCCAAACCATGATATTCTTCGGACCACTCAACTAAACACCGCAACAGAGAATTACACCATCGTAGATAGCTAGCTAATTGTAAACCAAGCAAAATGAAAATTATAACCTTGAATGTCGTTGAATATTTCTTACCCGCACTCGACCATGACTGGTCACCTACTATTAGTTTTAAAAGTTATTCTGCGATTTTATTTACAAAAAATAATATATTAGTCATTAAAATTACTTTTGTTTACTAAATGATTTTCAATTTTTGGCACCTTACTTTTATTACAGACTAGACTTGTTTCAGGAATACTTATGTGAAATAGATTGTAGTTGCACACTGTGCAGCGCAAGTCTCTTTCACAGCACTCCATTGCTCTTCTATAATGTGTAGAAAGAAAACTGTTTTTTCCAACAGGTGTTTCTAAAGCATGCAAATAGTAACATGGTGGACACACACTATATACACCACCAAAAGAGGATCTTATTACAACATAATTTTGGAACACACAAACTTCCCGTCGTAAGTAATCTTCTTTTACAGCATCACTGGCACTGATTTTTTTTATATTTACAAGTTCTTCACCACATCCTGCTTCATTCTCATAATTCATTCCCTCATCTTCACTGTCTTCTTGCTCCTCTTTAAACTTATTTTTATGTACATCACTTAACTAGCCTTGCCTAAGATCAAAAATATTTCTTCTCCCAACATATAATATAATATTTCATCCTCGTATATTGAATACATTTTCTCCATATTTTCAAAATGTACATTAGAATTTTGTAAAACTACGTGACGAGTACTCATCTGAATTAATTTTGTTACTTCTTAAAACACTGATACAACTGTAAGAATGACTTGCTCTGTTCACTGCTAAGATTTAAATAAAACATCTCCCTACAGTGCCTAACGACGACTGAGAAGGGCACGACCAATAAGAATACATTGATCGATGGCGGAGTAGAGACAAGTGGGCGGGGCCAAGGATAGGTGGGAGAAGTAGTCAACCAATCAAAAAAGTGGTGGGGGGGAGCCCGCTTAACCCCCCAATATACTCTACTCACAAATAATTGAGTAATAGGAAATACCATCTTTTATTTTAAATGAATTCATCGGAAGTGGGCATATAATTATTCCAAGGATCAATTCACAAGATCTGTACAAAAAGGTAACATATATAATTGTTTGGCAATTAGCTTTAGAGCTTTTTTTACTAACAGACATTATACCAAATAACTTTTGTGTTTTGATATCTTTCACAATAGTTTCAGCACAAAAATGAAGCATTTTGTTGACAGTATTTTTTACAGTGAGAAGTAAATGGTTTGGAGATAACATATTTAAAAAAAAAGTCAATAAAACCGTTATGTCTATGAAATAATGTTCTTTACTCATACCTGTTCTTTCTCTGAAACTCACGGTCACAACACTTTGTTTGGTTTGGTTGCGATTACGGAAACGAAATATTACTTATTAAATTCACTTCTTTCAATCTAGCTGTGTAGTGTATTAATTTGAGTTTTGATTAATAATATGGCATGATCAATATTTTTCTTGCGATATATCTCATATATCGATAGATAGTTTCGATATATCAAATGATACCATATATCGGTCTATTTTTTTAAAATTGCCATCTCTAAAGACACACAAGCCATATCCCATCTCATCATTGACACATCGGTGTTGTGTGACCAACGATCGATGCTTTTGCACCGATGGTAAACGTCTGAAGTATCTGTAATATGGAACATCGTAGTTGAAATAATTTAACATCGGTTTACTTGCGACAGACAGGACGTTTCTAGAGATGTTACGAAATACTCGTCACAGGTATCTGTATCAGGTATGAGCTACGAACAGCTTGTAATAGACATGGACGGTCCAGGTCCGGTGATGGTTTCGGTCCATTCGGATCCACTCCGCTCGTGGACCCGTTCCAAGAGATTCGTTCACGGGTCCATTTAGTTCCGATGTGTACGATGCGTGTGTTGAATTGTTGACTGTGCCATGTTTTATATTCATTGCTGGATAGGAATTATGATCCTAGCAAAATGTAATTAATGGGAACATTGCGAACAAACTTCTGTAATAGAAGATGATTGATTACAAGAAGCACAAATTAACATATTTAAGGTTTATTAATAAATATAAATATATTTTTCGTAAATATTATGTATTTACTATGCCTATTTGCAGAGTTGCAGAATTTGTGTAATGTAAGTAACCATTATATGTGGTGTATGTACATGAAATCAATTTTAAATATTATGTTTTCCACATATCAAATAGTTATAACTCTAAATAAAGAGATTCGAGACAAACTCCTAATTTAAACTAAGGAAACACTGGTGCATTTTTATATTTATAGTATAAACGAATGCCCTATTCAAAATATATGGTAACTGCGGCACCCATATCGATGTTGAATGCAGTTCAATTTGTACCGGTATTTTATTTATTTTTTTTGGTCTGGCGAAGCTTTTATTAAATCTTAAAAATAAAACTATTATTATAATATTTTATTATTCACTTGAAAATGCTGACGAATATAAATTGTACGGTCATAACTGTGATTGTTGACATAAATATGTCTACATATCTGCTAGTTGCTAAACCCTAAAACCACACACGTACGATTAGGATAACAATTCCCCATCTTGTCAAGAATTTAGATCTACGCGGACCCGATCCAATCGCAGTCCCGGTGGCGTTTTTACGTTTCCGTGTTCATTTGAGATCGACGCGGTCTTGAAATGAACACGGAAAAGTATTGCAATATTCATTGACAAACTCGTGTTGATTTGGGGACGAAAGACAATGAACCACGCACGGATTTGTTTGGAAAAAGGAGTTTTGTTTATATCCAAACCCGTGTTGATTTCGAGGAGGAATAAATCGCAGCATATACGAACCCAAATTTTTCATTTTTGTTTTGTTTAGCCGAAATCAATTCTTGTTTTATGAGATAATTCTATACAAGAATACTGAGTGAATTAATATGTAATGGTATTTTTAATTTAATTAAATTTGTTTGCCAAAATTCATCATTTTATTTTTTTTTACTTTAGAATCATAAAAAAGAAAAACGTAGTTTCATATTAGTCGTATTAATGTATGTACAGGGTTATTGATTATAAATCCCCTCCCCCCCCCCTTTAACTTTTTTATTTGCCATTTTTGAAAAAAAAATTGTAAAAAAAAGTTGCTTGGGAATAAGCTAAATTTAAAATAATATACTTGTAAATATATAGGGTATGTGAAAAAAGTAGCAAGTGTCAACTTTGTAATTTTAAATTGAACACCCTGTCTATTATTACATTTTTGGACTCTACGTCAAATTCTAAGTCTACCTATTTGATAAAGCATACCCTACACCCTAACTTCAACTGTTTGTCCAATATGGCAGCCTGAAAAATGATGTTTTGACACCTTTAAAGGGCTGAAAAACTGTTTTTCACAGCGCAAAATGATTTTCACTTTCCTATCTTGGTTGTTTATGAACTCTTTCTTTAGTGGTACTAATTTTAAATTTATAAAAAATTGTAAAATTTTATATTTTTTAAAAAACTTGAAATAACTAAGTGCCATTAAATAAATACTTCTTAAAAAACTAAGATAGGAAAGTGAAAATAGTTTTGCGCTGTGAAAAACCGTGTTCCAAAAACAGCCCCTTAAAAGTGTCAAAACATTATTTTTCACGCCGCCATTTAGACAAACAGTTGAAGTTAGGTACAGGGTATATAATAATATAATAATAATATAATGCATCGCATATAGGAACCTTCCCAATAGCAATGGCATCCTGTATAAGAAGGTAAGTATAGATATTTCGGTAAATACTAATGTTTTTTTGCCACAGGTTGATTATTGTTAATATTAAGAGAAATATTATGCGAACGGGGACGTTTTCTTACTCGGCCTTCAGAAGTTTTCGGGGATCTTCCTGACTGGATCCTTCCACTGCAAGGTAAATCTCTATTTTTTCTACGAGCGATTGCTGTAGGCTGCACGTGGATTTTTCGATTGCGTCGCTGCTTATTCCTTTCACACATAAATGATATGGCATCTGAAGGAGTTTGTATTTTTGACAAATTAGAAGCGAATTTGGTAAGAACGTTATTATTAGCTGGATTACAGTCGTCTTGTAGAACATTGCAGATTCTCGAAAATTCGGATCTTATTTTGTCAAGAGTATTCGAATAATTTTCATTAATAATTATCCCACCACTGACTTGACTATGTAATTCATCTGTTGAAATTGTTGGGCATTCAAATAAATCTAAAACATCGCAACTAGTTGTTATACTGGATGTGCACTCTGCTTCAATAGATATTTCAGTTATGTTGGTAAAGGTGATATCTTCGAAGAATTTTGGAGAAAACTCGTCTCCTAAGGCTAATTTAGCGAGTTCTCGCCGATCTGCTTCCGTTAAACATAAAGAATTTTTAAAGAAAATTCCATACTTTCTTTCAACAGCACATATATGCTTGCAGTATCTACCACCCTTCCCAAATTGACAGTCGCAGGTTACCATATCAGTGTTTACTGCATATAAATGACTACCTGACTTTACAAAATAAGTACCACCGTCATCCACTTTTACTATATCATCTATTCCCTTACTATTTTGACAAAATTTTTCATATGCAATCGTAAGTTTTCGTGATCTACCATTCGCAAACTGTATGAGTCTCTTCTTATGATAAGAGTCAAAAGTTTTTGTGATCAATTCTACTAAAGCGCACATGTTGAATACTTTACACCGTTGAAGTATGATGTCCTTAAATATCCGTATTGAGGATTCGCAATAATTATTAGTATTATTACCTCTGGTAAGAACATCGGATCTATACGATAAACACCACTCTTCTCGACGGTCCCATAAGTTTGATAAATAAGTTATTAACTTTTGATTGTCTTTTACTCTGTCATTATTTAGCAAATTTGACATATTTATTTCTGCCTCATGCATTAAATTTGCAAACATTACACTACGAAAATTCTTCATGACGATTTGCCGATCTTCTTTTGCAACTTCATGTTCGTTTTGCCACAACCAACGCCACAATGCCTGATTGACATGAAATATGCAGAGTAACAATCTACTATTAGGAAATACCTCCCTTAGGGCGTTTCTCTCCGCACTACTATCGTCAGTCATTATTAACCCTGGTTGAAACGTTTTCTTACATGTCTCTTCAAGAAATGTTTTTACTGTTTGAAAGACAAGAGTATAATTGACCTGTGACTGACTGGTATGTAGAATCACAGCCAAAGGTAAAGCACCAACCTTGGTAGCAACGAATAAAAAAGTCACACACGTGTTTGTCTGATCGCACGATCCGCTACTGTCAATGAATATCATTTCATCAGCCAACCCCGCCACAAAAAGTCTTTGCATTATTGGGGTAATTAAAACACAAACAATGGGATCCTCTACAATACACATTTTCACTTTAAGTTCTTGTAGTTCTATCTGTTTTCTTTTTAAAATGTCCACTATGTCCATTTTGTCTCTACTACCGTAATTTTTGAGCCGCCACTGTTCATATAAATGGGTAACCTGACGATCCAGCGGATTTTTTTGAGCATTGGACAATACCTTGTATGAATCTTTCTCACTATTCTCCATGATGCTAAACTCGTGATACGATTTAGCTGCTGCAGCTGTCATTCCTCACTCAAAGTAGGATATGAATATCTGTTTTGTGTCTTCAGAGCAACGCAATAGGCTTAAAGACTGTGCTACGTTCACCCTATGGGAATGATCGAAATTAATATCTATAATGACGTTTAAACCTTTTTTTAGTAAGGGCGAACGTTTTAAAGTACACTCTGTTATTTTTAAAAACTTAATATTTATATTTGCCTTGCAAATATTGCAATACTTTTCCGTGTTCATTTCAAGCCCGCGTCGATCTCAAATGAACACGGAAACGTAAAAACGCGTCCCGGTGCTGAAAATCGGTGTTAACGTTAACATTCAGTCAGTGGCAGCTTACTCGTGACGCGTATGGACGCGGTTCGATTTTGATACTGGCTTCGATCCAACCGGGTCCGCTATTGGATTCGTTCAATCGGACCGGATCCACTCGGAACGACACAAGTCTACCTTGTAATAGGTATTGGATTTCGGATACATTGGGTACCGTTCATATCTAGTATTTTTATCAGTTTGCCGAGACGCGCCATCGACATTACTTATTCAATGTTTAAAACGACGATGTAAAGATGCAAATTACCATTAACTGAACGAATAAGCGCTTCGGCTTTTTTCGGGGAACGAGAGCGTAGAAAAAAACCTCCTCTAATTCTTTATTTGGAGGTCAATCAAATGGCTTCTATCTGTTTTTCCTTAACACAGTCATTTAAACAACGATGCAAATTCAACTGAGTTATAAGTCCATAAAAATGACTAGGATACTCGGTCCGACTAACAGCGTCTTATTTTTAAACAAAATAAATATACTCAATAAACAATAAAGAAATAACAAAATACTATATTAACTTTATATGACTTGGTATGCTAGTTTTAATTACGTGCCCTCACTACTCACTAGCCATAATTATTCCGATGCCGGAAATCAGGTTTATAAGCATAAAATAAAATCTGCAAAAATGTGAGCTAATTAATACCCTTATTTCTCACTCGGATACTCGTTACTAGTTTTGAGTACGTGTTATCATTATTTTTAAATACATACCCTTATTAGTCCTAAATATTCACTTGGAGCTTATTTTTGTTTCTAGTTTAAAAAAAAATTGAAAAATTAATTTGTAGGAAATACTTTAATATTGTTCCCTGTTAATAAAAAATAAAAGCCGACCAATAAACAAGCCTATTGTGAAACTAGTATTTTGGTAACAGGTATTTGTCACAGGTATGTCTCGGGAAAAAGAACAGAACGTACATGTTATCTAAACATACTGATATTTACCACCTCTATTGGCATTAACTATTGGGCATTTATGCTTCGTGCTAGAGATGAGCTAAGTCGCAGTTCTTCAATCGCAGTTGCTATTGCGAACATGATTTTTTGTTCACTGGGATTTTAACCTGCGATTGCAATTTCGCGATTTCAATGAGTTGAGTGGAACAATGTGAAAAGAAGTTTTCACATTTTTACGCAAAATATGCTCAGGCAGAACTAAATATAATATTTTTTACCGGAAATTTATAATAATATAGTTTATATTATTTATTTATAAAACTGAAACATATAGGGGCGTGCAGTCCATGGAAGCAAGGGAATAAGTGCTTCCTTAAAAAAAATTATAAAACATCTTCTAAAATGTAATTTTTGAAATAGGAACCCATTAATTTAGTTTGTATTAAAAATGCTAAAATATTATCTTAATTGTCAACCCCATAATAAATGCGGCCTTGACCCCGACCGAGCCACAATAGAAATCGAATAGAACCTATGCGGGCCGCTAGCTTCTCTGCAGCCAAGTCCTATATGCTTGATTTCCTGTGAATCGAGCTGGGGGCGCGGCGGAAGCTACCGTTAGAGTAGGTTCTTTGAACGGCCATACGTGTGTTGTGTGATACGTACGTCGCGTCGTGCATGGTGCGATATGGAAGACAATAATACGGACGTGGATATGCAAATACCGTCAACTTCGGCTGTCAAGGCAAAGGCAAGGGTTTCTTCAAATAGAGGAAATTTTCAAGATTTACTTAGTTTAATGGCTAAATTTTATGATTGCTTAAAAAATCATTTAGAGCAGTCTAGCGTTTTTCGCGGAACGTCGAATCGAATCCAGAATGATTTAATTTCCGCTGTTGCATCCATTATTCTAAAAACAATTAAGCAGGAGATTGGCGAGGCGCGGTTTATTGCTATTGTTCTGGACGAAACAACTGATATCACCAATTTTAGCCAATTATCTATAGTAATACGCTACGTTAAAACAGACGGAAGTATTCAAGAGCGACTTTTAGATTTTAAGAATGTGTCCGAAAATTGTACAGCAGATGCATACGTTACTAAAGAAATTAATGGAGAGAAAAAATTAGTTGCTCAAAGCTATGATGGAGCTGCAGTCAACAGAACGTACACAAGCTTTGGACTCCATTGTCCACAAACGATTCCCCAAAGTAGCTGAATGAAATGTGGGACTCAGAAGCAATAAATAGTTCGAGGGGGTTTTTGGACTGTTTGAAACGAGATTTTAATTTTAATTGTTTGTTGAACATATTTTCAGAAATATTTCCATTCTCGGACAATGTTTTTAACATATTACAAACAAAAACAACTGATACTGCTTTTTGCCTAAAAACAGTGGATGATTTTAAGTCCATGTTAAGCCAAAAAAGAGATGACTTTGACCTATTTTGGGAGAAAACGATGACGTTAAATGTAGAGCCACAAGCCAAGTGTCTTCGAACAGACAAGGTCGGAGATGTTCAAGCATCATACAGACGCCTCTTTTATGAAATAATCGATCAAATTCAACAACAAACAAACTACAGATTTAACGATTTAAATGATTTTAAATTCCTCGAGCTCTGCAATTTTAATGCATTTAAAGGAAAAACTTTTCTAGAGGATGCGTTTAAATCTCTTCTTCTTCATTTCGGCCGAGTGTTACTGCGATCTAAACTAAAAGTGATTTACGAAACTAACGACATTAGCGCAAAAAATAACGCTAAGCAACTAATGCAATTTTTAAAAGACAAGGAGGTGGAAGATGCCTACACCGAAGTGTCGAAATTGTGTGAATTAGTATTGACAATACCTGCAACAAGTTCATCAGTAGAACGCAATTTTTCAACACTTAAACGTATAAAAAATATCGTGAGAAATTCAACGGGGCAGGAGAGACTTTCGCATACATCGCTGTTGTCCATTGAAAATAAACTTCTCTAAAATATGTCGGAGCATCGACGTTTTTATGATGACATCATAGACGAATTTGCAAAAAATGATCGAAAAATCGAATTACGTTACAAATAGGTAAATTTCTAAAAATTGCTTCCCTTTCTTAAAATTTCACCGCACGCCCCTGGAAACATGAAAAAATTATTTACTAATGAATGAATACCTATATGTAAGTATATGATGCTTGGTTTTCTAATTGTTTGGTCTTTTTCTTCTTTTTCCTTCTTTTTAGATTAGTGGTTTGCATTGTATTATAATAATAAAATAATATAATAATAAAGTAAACCAATCCGCAAGTTACTTTTAAAACATGGTAATATACACGCATTTCATTTGAAAAACAAGACAAATCTAATTTAAAATCGCTGTTCATTTCCGCCTGTATGCTAGTATGCTGTGTTTTGAATATAGCACACAAGAAAGAACAGCAAACGACGAACGTCTTAAATGATCATGAGATTACAGGCGAAACGACAATCGCAATCTACGAAAGCGTAGAAGGGCCACAATTTTTTTATTTTTATTTTTGTAACAAATTCCGACTTCTAAGTCCGAATTCCGACTTCTATCTATCTCGAAATTCCGACTTCTATCTCGGAATTCCGACTTCTAACTCGGAATTCCGACTTCTATCTCGGAATTCCGACTTCTAACTCGGAATTCCGACTTCTATCTCGGAATTCCGACTTCTATCTCGGAATACCGACTTCTATCTCGGAATTCCGACTTCTATCTCGGAATTCCGACTTCTAACTCGGAATTCCGACTTCTATCTCGGAATTCCGACTCCTATCTCGGAATTCCGACTTCTATCTCGGAATTCCGACTTCTATTTCGGAATTCCGACTTCTAACTCGGAATTCCGACTTGTAACTCGGAATTCCGACTTCTATCTCGGAATTCCGATTTCTAACTCGGAATTTTGACATATAGTAGTGTTTTCACATAAATGTTCCAATTTTTGCTTTGGATGCGTTGTCCAGTGACTGCACATTTAATAATTATCCTTGTGATAAAGACATTTATGACTCGTGTAAAATATTAATTACTGAAAATGTCTAGACATAGTATCTAGTATGATGAAATCTAACCTCTGAAGGTGTAGAAAACAAAGAAATTTTAATAAATGAGGAAAAAATAAATAAATTTTTAAATTCTATCCCTTGTAGCGACACCATGAACGGCAATGCAAGCCAAACTATTTATAGGATGCTTTTACCAACATATCTATAATCAATGTCAAGTATAAATAAAAAGTGCAGCGAATTTCTAAAGAGTAGATAACTTAAATAGACTCTAATAAATAAGAAAAAATGTATATTTTACTCTAAGTAGACTCCCTCGGATCGTAGTGCAAGCCAAAATATTTATAGGGGGCTGTTACCCCGATGTCTGGAAATAATATATATTATGAATTAATGTAGCAGCAGGTTTCGGAAAGGGTAGAAAATTCAAATTAAACTTAGTAAAGTAGGAAAAATTCAATTAATTTAATTACCAATGTGTCTAGAAATAACAACTTTATCAATAAAAGTGAAAGGATTAGAAAACTGAAACAAATTTTATTGAATGAGAAAAGTCGTATTTTCATATTATTTCCCAGGTCCCGGACAAAACTAGGTAGTGAAAATATTAATTGGAAGTCGTTGTCAATAGGTCTAATAATAATATATAGTATGCATAAAAGTGGCAGTGAGGTCCTTAACCCCTTAAGACCCCGGCCTGCCGAGTCATTCCGATATATTAATGATGTGTCTATTACAAACTTTTACGACAAGTAGAACGTAAATGACTGGGAATATTAGTCAAAGAGTCTATAATCAGTAATATAGTCTACTGTATTAGATATTTTGTCAGCAAACCACGTATATCAAGGTACCCGTTTTGATATTTTGGACAAATTAAAAGAAATACCTATTCCTTTTGTTGTGTGTGATCAACACGAAAAAAATTTACAACTACAATCATTGAGTTGTACCTTGTCAGTAAAATGCTCTTTATTTGTAAAGAGGTTTACCAAATAGATAAGGATAAAAGAAAGAAAATAAGTTGCTTGAAGAAACAATCAAAATTATAATTAACTTTTCACTGTGTTCCTGTATCTGTTTTGATAGATTGATGTTCATCCACAAAGTTAGAAATAACAACTACAACGGAAACTTGATTTATGAGGATGTGATTTGCTAACAATTTTTTCTGCCGAAATCATGTTACAGATTTTTGTTTTCAAACTTCATAAAATATCAATGTCTTCATTTGTGGAGGAATTCTAATAAATTATAGTTTAAAAAACTGAAAAACACGCTGTAATAGTAAAGTGAACTAAAAAAAAAACCCGCTGGACGAGAATAAAGTGATTAACAAGAAAATTAATGTCTCTGTGAAAACAGCGTGGGTCTGATATCAGTTATAAATATTTTATCGCTATAATTTCTGAAAGTAAAGTCAGTATGAATATATGGCATAAAGGCACCCTACGCTTTTTTACAAAAGTAATTTTTTTTCTTTTTAGTTCGATTTACTATTGATGCGTGTTTTTTAGTTTTTTAAACTATTTTTTTTTCTTTTTAGTTCCGTTTACTATTAAAGCGCGTTTTTTAGTTTTGTCAAACTATAATTTATTTTTCTTCGCTACCTCCCCGTGCCGAAAATGGGTAATTTGCGCGCCTGCTGCCTTCCTTTTATATGGTAGCCATTTCCCAGGGTCCCTATCCGAGATGAAATTTTTTTAACCTGATGATCCGGTTCAGGATAATGGAACAAACTTATCAAATCATTGCATGGTCATGGATTGTATTCTGGCGTTAGAAAGTGGGTGAAAATCAAATGCAACTAATAAAAGCGTTTAATGAATGTAACTGATTAGTTATGTTCCTGTCCTTACTTGAAAAAGTCAACCTAAAATCTTTTCTACTTTGATGAAATTTAATCTGAATGAATAATAACGGAATGGAAAAATAAAGATTAAGAATAATCGTTTAGCGAAATATAAGTTACTTTAATAGAGGATGCATAAGCCTTTCATAGGTGCTAGTTATTTACTCAAAAAAAAGATATTTTTTTAAACAAATATATTTCTTTCCTTCTAAAAGAAAAACAATAATAATTATATTTAAATTTTATGTATAATAGTAAATAGTTGGTAAATTGGGAAAAGAAAAGAACAATACTTGGGAGTAAATGACGATAAGCCGTGATGAAGAGCGAGGAGACATATGCCCCCACACTACAGTGCATATATTAAAATCTGAAAAAAAATGTACATATATCTGAAAATGCTTGCACCCCCTCCATGCTATTGCATCTTTTTAACATAATATGGATCAGATGTTTACGAAAGAGTAGAAGGGCCACAATTTTTTTATTTTTATTTTTGTAACAAATTCCGACTTCTATCTCGGAATTCTGACTTGTAACTCGGAATTCCGACTTCTATCTCGGAATTCCGACTTATAACTCGGAATTCCGGCTTCTATCTCGGAATTCCGACTTCTAACTCGGAATTCAGACTTCTATCTCGGAATTCCGACTTCTATATCGGAATTCCGACTTCTGTCTCGGAATTCTGACATGTTACTCGGAATTCCGACTTCTATCTCGGAATTCCGACTTCTAACTGGGAATTTCTATCTGCGTTGTAATTAATACACGACTGCTTATAAGCGCAATCACTTTTTTATACTCTTTTAACGTCAAATGAAGCGATCATTCTAAATGAAATTAATGTTTTAATTATAAGGATCAGGATGCAGCTAAGTAAAACTACAAGAAATTTATTAACTGTGCATAAAGTCCAAATTAAAAATAATGACTGGGTCGGTTCCAATGGCTTGAATATGGTTGACATGAAAAATAAAATTTTGTACTTTGCTTTATCTTTTTCATAGATAGTAGAAATAATAAAACACCATTTAGTAAGAACATCTGATCCATATTATGTTAAAAAGATGCAATAGCATGGAGGGGATGCACGCATTTTCAGATATATATATATTTTTTTCAGATTTTAAAATATGCACTGTAGTGTGGGGGCATATGTCTCCTCGCTCTTCATCAAGGCTTATCGTCATTTACTCATAAGTATTGTTCTTTTTTTTTCCAATTTACCAACTATTTACTATTATACATAAAATTTAAATATAATCATTATTGTTTTTTTTTTAGAAGAAAAGAAATATATTTGTTTAAAAAAATATCTTTTTTTGAGTAAATAACTAGCACCTATGAAAGGTTTATGCATCCTCTAACTTATTATTCGATTATTCATTAATCTTTATTTTTCAATTCCGTTATTATTCAGTCAAATTAAATTTCATCAAAGTATAAAAGATTTTCTTCAAGTAAGGACAGGAACATAACTAATCAGTTACATTCTGTGGATGATACAAAATATAATAACTAAAGCAAAGTCAGAAAAACCAAATTTCCCTAATACCTGTTAATTAAAATATTATTCGAGTAAATTTACTCGTTTTAAAACACTTTTATTAGTTTCATCTGATTTTCACCCACTTTATAACGCCAGATTTCAATCGATGACCATGCAATGATTTGATAAGTTTGTCCCATTATCCTGAACAGGATCATCAGAATAAAAAAATTTCATCTCGGAGAGGGACCCTGCGAAATGGCTACCATATAAAAGGAAGGCAGCAGACGCGCAAATTACCCATTTTCGGCACGGGGAGGTAGCGAAGAAACATAAATTATAGTTTGACAAAACTAAAAACACGCTCTAATAGTAAACGGAACTAAAAAGAGAACAAAAATATAGTTTAAAAAACTAAAAACACGCTTTAATAGTAAATTGAACTAAAAAGAAAAAAACTACTTTTGTAAAAAAGCGTAGGGTGCCTTTATACCATATATTCATACTGACTTTACTTTCAGAAATTATACCGATAAAATATTTACTGATATCAGACCCACGCTGTTTTCACAATGACATTAATTCTTGTTATCACTTTATTCTCGTCCAAAGGGTTTTTTTTAGTTCAGTTTACTATGACAGCGTGTTTTTCAGTTTTTTAAACTATAATTTATTAGAATTCCTCCACAAATGAAGACATTGATATTTTATGAAGTTTGAAAACAAAAATCTGTAACATGATTTCAGCAAAAAAAAATTGTTAGCAAATCACATTCTCATAAATCAAGTTTCCGTAGTAGTTCTTATTTCTAACTTTGTGGAAGGACATCAATCTATCAAAACAGATACAGGAACACAGTGAAAAGTTAATTATAATTTTGATTGTCTCTTCAAGCACCTTATTTTCTTTCTTTTATCTTTATCTATTCGGTAAACCTCTTTACAAATAAAGAGCATTCTACTGACAAGGTACAACTCAATGATCGTAGTTGTAAATTTTTTTCGTGTTGATCACACCCAACAAAAGGAATAGGTATTTCTTTTAATTTGTCCAAAATATCAAAATGGGTACCTGCTGGTTTGCTGACAAAATATCTAATACAGTAGACTATATTACTGATTATAGACTCTTTGACTAATATTCCCAGTCATTTACGTTTTTTATTTATTAAGTTTCATTACCCGTTTTGGATCTTCTTCTACTTGTTGTAAAAGTTTGTAATAGACACATCAATAATATATTGGAATGACTCGGCAGGCCGGGGTCTTCTACCCTTAAGGACCTCACTGCCACTTTTATGCATACTATATATTATTATTAGACCTATTGACAACAACTTTCAATTAATATTTTGACTACCTAGTTTTGTCCGGGACCTGGGACATAATATGAAAATATGACTTTTCTCATTCAATAAAATTTGTTTCAGTTTTCTAATCCTGTCACTTTTATTGATAAAGTTGTTATTTCTAGACACATTGGTAATTAAATTAATTGAATTTTTCCTACTTTACTAAATTTAATTTGAATTTTCTACCCTTTCCGAAACCTGCTGCTACATTAATTCATAATATATATTATTTCCAGACATCGGGGTAACAGCCCCCTATAAATATTTTGGCTTGCACTACGATCCGAGGGAGTCTACTTAGGGTAAAATATACTTTTTTTCTTATTTATTAAAATCTATTTAAGTTATCTACTTTTTAGAGATTTGCTGCACTTCTTATTTATACTTGATAGTAATTATAGATATGTTGGTAAAAGCATCCTATATATAGTTTGGCTTGCATTGCCGTCCATGGTGTCGCTACAAGGGATAGAATTTAATAATTTATTTATTTTTTCCTCATTTATTAAACTTTCTTTGTCTTCTACACCTTTAGGGGTTAGATTTCATCATACTAGATACTATTTCTAGACATTTTCAGCAATTAATATTTTACACAAGTCATAAATGTCTTTATCACAAGGATAATTATTAAATGTGCAGTCACTGGTCAACGCATCCAAAGCAAAAATTGGAACATTTATGTGAAAACACTACTATAAGTCAAAATTCCGAGTTAGAAGTCCGAGATAGAAGTCGGAATTCCGAGTTACAAGTCAGAATTCCGAGATAGTAGTCGGAATTCCGAGATAGAAGTCGGAATTCCAAGTTACAAGTCGGAATTGATTTTTTTGGCTACTCGTAGGTAGTAGATCACATGATCGACACATTAGAGATTATGGGTTATCTACGTACAGAATTTACAATAAAAGATTTTTTGCTGGCTGATATTTATATAACATGGGTCCAATGTAATTTTGAAGACGGCACTTGACGTCAGGGATGTTCCAAAGTACGCGATTGTGCATTTTGGCCATTTTGTATTTTATACCCTTAGATTAATTAATTGTGTATTTAATTTTTATATCCAGTTTGAAGTCAATTTGCACAATGCGCCCACGACGCGTCAGATGTGCACAATCAGCACTTGTCTTGAAAAGTATGCATATACAAAGAACTAAAATACAAAACACTAGGTATAGTCAGCTATTTTTTAATAAATGCGTATCAATATTTTCGAAAAAGCGGTACCGTCACCCATTTTTTTCGGAGCTGTTGGTTGATTGCCCATGCCGCAAAACTTTTTATGATACGGTAATGTTATTAGACTAGATATACGTCGATGCTCTTGGTTTAAAACGATTGGATTAAAGACAGCGCATTTGGCGCAAAGCAGATAGCAAAGGAGTGGTAGACAAGGATGTAATAGAAAGGTTTACCAATAATACCATTTTTAATTTAGCCAAAGTTTTTATAATTTTAATTTGACTGATTATTTTATATCGTTTGTAGTTTACCCTGTTGCAAGTTTGACAGTAAAAAATCTCTACTCTGTTACGTTACGTTTTCATTTGTACATATTCCCAAAATCTTAAAATATATGTTAACGCCACACCAACCCACACTTGACAACATGGATTAACCTAAATTAAGAAAAGTGTCCAAATCACGGGCTGTCAAATGCACAACCAAAAATATCCTAGGAACAACCCTGATTGACGAGTCTTCCGGTTCGTCTCGTCGAAAGCAGACCTCTGTGTTATTAACATAAGTGGTTCCACGTGTTCGGTTTTGCGCTTTATTTCGGGGGGAAAGAGAGACTCAACAGCTCAGAGTGGAAACTAACGACCCCGCAAGAAAGGGAGCAGACGCTGTGAACAAGTGAGGTTTAATTGTTCCTGCATTCTATCCCGTTTGTCTGCCGCAGTTCTACATAGAATATTAGCGTAATAGCCGCTATGTGGCGGGAGTGGGAGGGGTAAGGGTGTTCTACCGTGGTCGGAGTTGTATTCGAAAAATTATTTAAAATGGGCGGAGTCACAGCTTTGTTTTGATTTCTGTCCCCTACAGGGACGCTGTGCTCCAATTCGTCATTGTCAAATAGGTAATACAAGCTTCCTTCCCTTTGTCCTGTAGTTTTTCTAAGTTTTCTTAATACGGACCTGCGGTCCAATTCTGTTTTTTGTTTTGTCATGTCGTCGCCTTCACAAATAGAAACGAGGTCGACGTTCGATTCCCCACCCTGACTCTGTCGAGTAGGAGAGAAATCCAATTCAAATAATGAATGTTGATAGGTGTTTGTTTTTGGTTGTTTCCTAATTTCTAACGAACTATCTGCGAATAATGTTTGCAAAGATTCGCGCTTTCGGCTATTATCGAGCAACATTGTGTAATTAGGAAGTGTAATTTTATTTAATTCGTCAACTGAGTTTGATTTATGATTTAGGAATGAAGTATCTAATTGATATTCCCGTCCTCGGGGCACCTCCATGGAGATGTCCTCCATGTAGGTAGCACCGACGAAAGTGTCTACTAAATAAATCTTATAGGAATTGTTATGGTTGTCAATGTATTCAGGGGCTTTTAGTGACAAGCTTGACAAGCTTGTCAGGCACCCACCACTCACCCGGGGAATTTTGGAATGTTCGTTCCCCTCGCCAGGAATAAGAGTGAGCGATTGCTCAATATGGGGGACGGTGTTGCTGGGCTAATGGATATCTGTACTACCTTTCTTGGGAACTACGCCAGAAGTTGGGGTAGCCATCGGTAGTCAGTTAGAAAAAATGTAGTTAAAAAATTCAAAGTCCGGCCCTGCCGAACAAACAAATTAGGGAGCAACGGGAGTCAGTCGGGGGAAAGTCACTTACAACTAAAGTAACGTAACCCGAGTGGAGTCCTATCCCTAAATCTAAATTTATTTACAAAAATCTTATGGATTTATTTACTTATAAACTCCTGCAAATTATGGCCTTAGCCGTGTGTAGGCTTTTCTAAGTCCGTACACCACTAAATAAGTTCACCTTTCGATTTTAAGTCGAAACGTTTCAAGAAAGCACCACGCACTGTCACTTAGTGTTCGTGTAGATACTTTGTCACTTTAAGTTTATTGTTTATAGTTTATTGTTTATTGTTCATGCAATGTTGAGATTTTTACAAAGTTCGCTCAACAGTCTTTTGCCTCACAACTAGTAATTGACCACGACTACTAGAACTGCCTTATTGCTCACTTTTAATACTCAAGTCAAATCAAAATGTGAATAACAAATCTCTCGTATTTGCTATTTTGTTTATAACAATTAAAAGTTAACACTGCGACTGCTCAGTAAAGTCTTTTAGTAACAACTTTAGAATGAAAATACAATCTTACTTAGCCTAATCGAAATAACTAAGTGAATATCTTTTTTATTTACAAAAAAAAATTAAGTCTTTATTTATTATTAATAATGAAGTCAAAATCAGGTAAAATGATAGTTTTATTTTTATGCTGGCAAACCTATTTGAAAATTAAAAAATCAAAAATGATAATATCAAAATTAAGATTTCAGAAATTTAAAACTCAAAAAGATATTCTTTTCAAGCTTGCCAAATTTCCCTAATCTACTAGTCCACCCGGGTCACGCCGCTTGGGATATTAGACGCGAAAATGTTTATAATGTATTTAATATTTATAATAAAAAATTAAAATTAATATTTTGTCAAGGTTAAAGTTTATGATAGTTATTTATATATACAAAAATCACAATATATATATATATATATATATATATATATATATATATATATATATATATATATATATATATATATCAGTCAAATCAAGAATCAAAATGCACGGTTTTGCTAAGTGTTCCTTAGAATAAACAATCCTCTACACTTAAGAGAGATTGAAAACTTCAGGAACTGACGTGTTATGTCTCTGGAGGGATTGTTAAATTTTAAAAAGATCGGATTCACCAAGCGTACTTAATAGCTAGGATCCTATCTTACCTATACAAGATCAAGTAATTATTATTTACACAATTTGTTTAAACAATTAAGTTTATGTCAATCAGAGAATATCAAATTCGGTATAGTCACAATCAGTAATTTTACAAAAATATGATTCGCCCAATTAAGGGTAGATCATAAAATACAATTCAAATAAAATCAAAAATGTTACGAGATAATAAAATATTATGCAGTCAAAAATCGGTATGTTTTAAAATCACAAAAGTTAATAACAATTATGAGTGAGCAAATTCGTTAAAAATCAGTTACAAAAAGTTATTTAAATTTTCCAAAAATAAGCAAATGGTAAACAGGTTTGCGTTACAATTTAGTGATACTTATTGCCAGAAGTACAAGTTGAAAATTTCTTTACACTTTAACACTAATTAGATTGAGCCTTTGGTACTTAGAAAGGAAACTAGATCTGGAGAAACTTAGCTTGGAGAACGCTTAGAAAAGAGGAGACCAGAGCCACAGCTTACCTAGTTTTTCTACACGCAATTTAGACAGCCAGTATATTTTCTTCCAGATGCCTCCTGCTAGGACATAAATCAGGAGAACCAGATTTAATTCCCGAGGACGATCGTCACAGTCTAAGTTCTACTAAGAACCTTAGTGCAAGGGAACTTTTCGAGACAAAGACCCAACCAACCGCAAACCAACGTTGGGAACAAAGTGCAAGGTTCCTCTCGTAGGCTTCGGCTGTATCACTAAGAATGAATTTTAAGAAACGCACTTATAACACTGCTTCCGACGCTTAGGAGGGCAATTATTAATTTTCTATGTCACTCACGATTTTACACGTATTACTGGTTCGAAGGCTGAGAACGAATTATTTTTTGATCAAGTTTCTGGCCATTTGCCTCCCTTTTGCACGCTCTAGACCAATCCTGATCATTCCGGGCGGAGTACCGTGAACGAAACTAACGAATTTTCTGTTCACTTTCGGGTAAGAATTTCTAGACGAAACATCTCCCGGGAGACTTTGAAGTCCCGTGGGATCTTTGTTTTTGAGATTTTTTCCAGTTTTGGATTTTTCCCATGAATGGTATTACTTAATACGTATTCTAGCCAAGTTTTATTAATTTATTACAACTTTTATTTTTTCAAAAATAGAAAACTCGGATAGCTTCCAAACTTTGTTAAACGATTGCTCTTTATGTATTATTTACTCCTGTAAAAAATTAGATTTTTCCTATTAGTAGTTTGCGAGATTTTGGAAGTTTTCACCAGGACCTGGTGCTGTCCTTCCAACGTCGATTTCTTGGTTTTCTGTTGATTTTTTCAAAAAAGGTTTTATTGCATAGAAAGTTTCTTTTTATAAGGGCTTTCATTCTGTGAAGGTCCTAAGTCGATATCTTGATTTTGATTTTTTGTTGTTTCAAAATTTTGGCTAAGTCCAAAAATTCGAAAATTTTCTTTCGCAAAAAATTTCCTATTGATCTGAATTTTGGATATGATGTAGATTTGGTAATTTGGAACATTTTTGTTCTAGTGACTTTTTCTCGTAGGACGCCGCGTTTCGGCGCTACGGACGTAGCGTCCTTTTCTGGGAGTGGCATTCAGGACGCCTATCTTCTTTCTTTCATAATTTTGTTATCTCTTCATATTTCTTTTCGAAATTTTGACACAGGGTGGCCTTAAGGGGTCTCTTTCGACTAGTCCTTACGGCACTTGTCTGTCTTGTTTTAGAAAAAAAATTATTTAAAATTGAAATTGAAAAATTTAAAATTAACGAACTTGTATTTTTGAATTTAAAACTTTGAAGTTAATTTTCTCATTTGTTTCTTGACGGATTTTAGTCATTCTTTTACCAAAATGTGCGCTTTGATAAGGCCTTTTTGGAAACGTTAAAAGTTTTGAAAAATATTTAGTTTTTAGATTTAGAAAAAATTAAACAGTTTTATTTTAGGAAGAATTAAGGGTGATAACGCAAAGATTTTTATATGGGCGTGAAGCGCATATAATCTGACCGTTTGTACAAAGTTTCATTACGATATTTTGATTAGAAATATTTTTAATTAATTATTATACTTATAGAATTTCTAGAATCGAACAGACCAATCCGAGTTCAGCGTGGTTGAATCTGATTGGCTGGAACACTTAAATGCTTTGATTTCATTGGATGTTATTTTTCCATCAAAGTTTCGAGATTAGGTGTGTCTTTGTTTGTATTCGAATTAGTTCGAAGCTCTAGAAGATGATTTCTAGGCCTGTTTCCAATGTCTTTTGTATGTAAATACATAGGAATTTCACTTTCTTTTGATTTAGCCTTATTTTTAAGGTAGATTTTGCTTGTTTTACTTGAAAAATGTGATATTACGACAAGGGGACAGCTTCAAAGAAAAGGTCATCTCGTGAGACCAGTAGTACTCTCAAGGGGCATCTAGTGGAAGCCAAGATGCATTTCAAAAATTAAAAAGTTGTTTGAAAGATTCGGGGTGTTCGGGAGCTAAGAGCTCGCCATCCGGACATCCTACCTATTGGGCTGGAGAATGGCGCTGAAAGCAAAAAAGTGGCAGCCGACTCCATATTGAAAAAGAAAGAAAGAACCCTGATTGGAGTCTTCCGGTTCGTCTCGTCGAATGCAGACCTCTGTGTTGATAACATAAGTGGTGCCACGTGTTCGGTTTTGCTGCTTTATTTCGGGGGGAAACGGGAGACTCAACCGCTCAGAGTGGAAACTAACGACCCCGCTAGAAAGGGAGCAGACGCTGTGAACGTGTGAGGCCTAGTTGTTCCTGTATTCTATCCCGTTCGTCTGCCGCAGTTCTACATAGAATATTAGCGTAATGGCCGCTATGTGGCGGGAGTGGGAGGGGTAAGGGGATAGCTTGAAAGAAAAGGTTATCTCGTGAGACCAGTAGTACTCTCAAGGGGCATCTAGTGGAAGCCAAGATGCATTAGAAAAGTTTTTAAAGAAAGTTAAATTTAAAGATTTGAAATACACGGGGTGATCGGGAGCCCAGAGCTCGCCATCCGGACATCCCACCGATAACGTCCCCAAACCGGAATAAAGTGTATCCCGCTCCGAGGGTCGCCGGATAAAGCGAGTAAGCTCCGGACGGGGAGCAATCTGGCAAGTTGCGAAGTGCAGTGCCAAAAACATATAATGGAAATGGAAATGGAACCCTGATTGACGTCACTACATTCAACATAACCGTCAGACAGCTGTAAAATTTTTGGGTTAGATTTTGATTTTAGATATGTTTGCAGTTCAAGGTGTTCAAGGTTCAAGTTTTTAATTTTTCTCGCTATTCCTACGATGTTGAATGTTGATACGATCTTATTTCTAAATGTAACAAGGCTTCTGGTTTAAGAAAATAGAAAATGTCATCAGGAGAAGAATTATCTCTTAGTAAGCAAAAGAAAATCGAAAGAAAATTAGCGAAACTACAGCATGTCTTGAAGAAAGAAACTGGTGTAATCAGTTCGCCGATTCCTACCAAAAATCTGGCTATTTGCAATGCAGGATTAGTCAATGGACTAACAGAAGAAACAATTTTTGGACATTTCGGTAAACATGGAACCTTAACAGAAATATCCCTTCTGCCAGGAAAGTCATGTTGTTTCGTTTCTTATGAAAACATAGAAACAGCAGTAAACGCATATAAAGCTTTTAATGGTAAACTAAACATTGCTCAGGATAACAAGGTTGTTTATCTACTTTATGTAAATCAAATAATTCCCTCCAGTGATCAGAAAGTTTGGCAAAGCTTACCTCCTGGTTTAGTACTTCTTGAAGACTTCATTAATATTTCTGAGGAGAATAAATTATTAGAATTATGTAAATTTGAAACTGGAGTTTCAGGCACAATGAAGCACAGGTTAGTTAAACATTTTGGCTTTGAGTTTAGATATGACATCAATAATGTAGATAAAGATAAACCATTAAATGAAAATTTGCCTGTAGAAACCAACTTCTTATGGGCTAGATTAAAAGAGGCACATCCAAAATTTAATAATTTTGAACCAGATCAGTTAACAATCAATCAGTATTCCCCTGGTCACGGAATACCTTCTCATGTTGATACTCATAGTGCCTTTGACGATCCTATTGTATGTCTTTCTTTGGGATCACCTATTGTAATGGAATTTAAAAATGAAGAGAAGCATACTTGTGTTCTACTACCAAGAAGGTCTTTATTAATAATGTCAGAAGAAAGCAGATATGACTGGATCCATGGAATTGTTCCTAGAAAGTTTGACATAATAAAAAATAAATCTGGAATAGGATTTACTTGTTTAAAAAGAGGTACTAGAATTTCCTTCACTTTTCGAAAAATATTAAAGGGAAATTGTACATGTTCATACAAATCAAAATGTGATTCATTAGGAGAAAATATTCAGATAAAAGATGATGTAGCTTCACAGCTTGAGGCATTACATGTACATCATGTATATGAAAATATAGCAGATCATTTTAGCGATACAAGACACAAGCCATGGCCTAATGTTTTGGAATTTGTTCAGTCCTTTCATTACGGAGATATATTTGTAGATGTGGGTTGTGGTAATGGAAAATATTTATCAGAGAACAAATGTATTTATGATATAGGTAGGTTTTTATTTTATACTTAATACTTACTAGGTACATTATTATATAATAGTTAAGTGAATTGTTGTATTCTATGAAATATTTGGCATTAATAGATACAGTTGCAGCAATTAGAATTTGGACACTACTTTGAAATTTTTAGTGATGTATCTGAAATGTTTACTCTTATTAAAAATAAGAGGATTCATAGCTGTTAGAAGTGTCCATTATATAATTTTAGTTTGTTGTTTTATTAAGAAACAAAAAAAAACAATTTTTGTATTGGACACTTAGTGATGTTCTACAGGGTTGCGTGCTTGGGTCCTCTCCTGTTGGTAATATACATATCAGATCTGACTCAAAACATATAACAACTGAAGGTGACTGCTCAGGTGGACTTAAGTGCCACCGTGATCTTAAATGGGAACATCACCATATACAGTATAGTAAAACAAGCTACCACAACTTTCTATTTGGTCAGATGTTGCTTTCTTAACCTTTCTCCAGAATTATTTTTACGTGCCTACAAAATACGTAAGGCCTATACTGGAGGATGCCATTGTTGTGTGGTGAAGATCGGCTAAAAGCCCTTAACCTGACAGCTCTTGAGGAAAGACGCTATAGTAATTGCCCTATAGAAACTTACAAGATATAATATGTACACTATAAATGTAACATTGATTTCTTGAATAGAAGCACCAATCCTCATTTGCATGGTCACTGCTTTAAACTATTAGCTGAGCGCTGCCACAGACTCTCCAGAAAAAACTTTTTCACGAATCGAATAGTATAACTAGGAATGGCTTTCCTGAAGAGGTGGTGATGGCCCCCAGAATTAATGTGTTCAAGAACAAGCTAGACAGCTTTCTAAAGAACAATTAACTAATTAATGTAAAGACTATAAAAAACTAATGTAAAGACTTAATTAAAAAAGAAAAAAACTGCAAATGAGCAAACAGCAGTTGTTCAGTTTTTCTACCTACTGTCTAAACTTTGTAACAAAAATAATAATTAGATCATGACATTCTTATGTGTCAATACAGAGCTAACAACAATCCGGATAAAATACAGGGATTTTGAATAAATAAAGTCTGGTTTAAAGAATAAGGTGCCATAGTCGTAATGCAAGTATAATGCAAAGATGGTCAAAACATAGTGTATATAGATATTTGTTTGTGTTCATTTCCTATTGCATTTAGTCACATTTTGATTTTATATTTATATTTAACACAGAGATACATTACAGGCATATTAACATAAAACTTAAAAAAAAACTTAAAATCAATTTACAAAAAAAAGAGAAAAAAGGTATTACTAATTGATATAATAGTCTGTGTAATCTTAGGCAGGAATCTGGTTATATTCTGTCACTACTTCAGCCGCCGTCACTGCTATTCAGATGGTACATAACTTTTTTCTTAAAGCTTTTGGTGGAACATTCTAACTTCACAGTTGGAGGGAGCTTATTAAATAGGGACATAATTCTGTTTATGGGCTCGTTTCTACCAATGTTAGTTCTACTCTGATTTGGTGAGAAAGTTTCTGTTAGTCTTGTTGAACGAGAGGGGACTCTAAAGTTAAATAGTTCGAGCACTTGTGGGCAGTCAACTTCACCATTAAGGACTCTGTGACCGAAGGACATAGTAAGCAGGTTACGATGGGTTTTTAGATCTGAGAGGCCCATCAGTTCAGAAGGTTCTACGCCATTAAGGTTTGAGCTGTCAATGTCTAGTCTATGCAGAAGAAACTTTGAGAATTTGGATTGTAGTTGTGCTATCCTTTTAATGTGTGTTTTGTATAAGGGGGACCAAACTACGCAGCAGTACTCAAGGTGACTTCTGACTAATGCATAATACAGTGATTTTAGTGTTTCGACATTCTTGAAATCCCAGCACTGTCTGATAACAAATTATCAATGTGATGCACAAACCTAAGTTCACAATCGAAAATTATGCCCAGGTCATGCACAAACTCCACTCTGCGCAGTTCATGACCATTCCACGAAGTAAGCATGATTAACAGGGTTCTTTTTCCTGGTAAATGATATTGTTTGACATTTTTTGATGTTAAGTTCCATTTGGTTTTTGTCACACCATGCAACCAAGGCATCAATGTATTTTTGCAGTAAATGGCAATCAAAAATTTAAAGACTGAAATTAATAACTGCAAATTATCTGGAGGTGAATTTACGAAGGAAGTAGGAGAACTAACTCATCTTACCGCGAGTATGAGAATTACCATTGAAACATTGGAAAAGAAAAATGAATGCTACGTGAAAGACATCCAGTTGCATCTAAGTTTGACAAGGAAGCACAAACTAGAGTTGAGTAGTAGAACCGATAAAAAAGGTCCTATTCAAAAAAAGCGTGGTGGCAAAATAGCCAGAGGTTGTGCAACACTCTTTAAAAACTATACTCACGGAAACATCTAGTGGGCTCTTGCCACATACCAATTTTGTTATAGTAGGCTCTCCCCACTGCAGAAATAGGCCAATCTTAAATGGTTTCATTCACGACCAAAATGTGTTTTTAGAAAACCAACATGGGCAGAAACATTAATTTCCTTCCTGTTACCCTGGTTACTTGTGAATACCTTATGAGCTATGATGGAATTGATCTTCTGTGTTGTCAGTTTCTGTATGGATCTGGAAATCCTTTGGAAGCAGCAAGTGCAAGTAGTCGAGGTACTGAGAGGACAACTAACCAAGATCTTCATAGGAAACAGCAAACTTTTTAGAACAGTCAAAATCCTCAGATAACTTCATAAATATATACTATCAAAACTCACGTAGCTTGCGCACTAAAACTATCCAATTCTACAATGAAATTATTAATGCCAACAATGACATTATCGTTATTACTGAGACTTGGCTGAATGATGGTATTTCTAGCAAAGAACTTTTTACCAATTATTACATTGTACATAGGAAGTATGGAGTGCTTATTGGTGTGAGGTCTGGTTACGAATCGACACAGTACAATACTCCTGAAAACACGATAGCGTAATTATGGGTTGGTGTATTGATTGGTGGCATACAGTAGGTTTTGTGAGAGGGGTATATTCCTCCAGCTTTTCATGCGTCAATTTACGAGGATCATATGGGTTCAGTGAGCCACATATTGGACTATTTGTCTGATTCAAAATTGATTGTTTTAGGGTATTATAACCTGCCAAACTTTGTTGAATTATTCAAGACCATTAACACTAATGACAGTTTTGTCAACAACAAATCTCTGTCATGTCTTAGCTTACTTAATAATGATGATGATAATATTGTATTTATTTCAAATGAGTGCGAGAAAATTTCGTATGATTGTATCTGTTTCTACCCCCTTATACAAGCAAATCATGTGCATAGCTTGAATGGTGTTTTGGATTTGGCTTTTTTCAATTTGAAAGGTATTATTGGGACCAAAAATGATATGCATTTATCAGTCATTGAGGATCATCATCCGCCATTAATGGTGAGTTCCAGTATTGACCCTTAACACATGCCATGTGACAGTGTGTTAATACACTTTAAACTTTTGTCGAGCAGATTATGATCAAATGAACGGCTATTTCAGGAATTCTTAAGACTATTTTTTGTTAGACTGCGTATACATTTCGGAAAACTATTAAAAATCTTAACTATATTATACTGAACGTTTTTTTGCATGTCGGAAAAGTTACATCTTTCTGAAAAAATCAAACTTCTATTTCTAGTATCATATTGTTGTTGATCACAGTTAAGAAGCATATCACTATTATCGTGTACAAATATCACAGAATCTAGTATGTACATACAAACTAATGTTAAAATATTTTTTTCAATAAAGATACTTCTACAGCTTTCTCGTTGTTTCATTTTATAAATAGTCCTGATACACCTTTTCTGCAGCACCATAACTTTGGACATATCAGTGGAATTTCCCCAAAAAATCAAACCATATTTAAGCCTTGATTGTATATATGCATGATAAGCCGTCAATGCCGCATCCACACCAACATACTCTACAATAATTCTTAAGGCATAGCAGTATCCAGAAATGCTCACTGCAACACTCTCTACATGCTCTTTCCAGTCCAATCTGGCATCAATATGCACATCCAAAAACAAAACACTCTTCACTGATTTTGAATGTGTATTATTGTACGTTACAGTTAGAGAATTATTAGTTCTGTTAGCGAATAAAAGTAACTGGGTTTTAGATACATTAAGTAAAAGATCGTTAGTTGAAAAGTAGCCATCAAGAGTGTCCATTGTAGCATTTATTTTTGCAACTAACATTTCCTCATTTTCTTCACTAAATATGAGAGTGGTATCATCAGCATACAATACTGTATACTCATTCGAAACCTCTGGAAGTTCGTTTGTATAAATAATATATAGAAGAGGTCCCAAAATAGAGCCCTGTGGTACGCCTCTAGTGACAGTAATTTTTTTTGATTTAAACATATTTCCATTTTTATCGGTCTCTACTACTTGCTGAGTACGCCCTTCAAGATAAGACTCTATCATACTTAAAGCAACCCCTCTAATGCCATACATTCTAAGTTTTCTAGACAATATATGATGGTTCACACAGTCAAATGCTTTAGAAAGGTCCATGCACATGGCTACTGTTTGTCTTCTGTTATTTAGAGAATTTAACAGGTTTTTAATAATCTTTTCAACTTCAAGACAATGTATGGAGTTTAGAAAGATAGACATTTTTTTTTATAGTGTACTGATTATCATTGTTTGAAGAATACAGATTGGGACAAGCAGAGACAAAATAACCGTTGATATTATCAAGAATCTCTACTGGATTTTGATATTTGTTGGCAAAGTTGTTAAGTAGCGCCTTGTTCTTATTATTTTGCCCCGTAACATTTTTTACTAAATTCCATGTTGCTTTAGTTTTGTTCTCGGCACTTTTTAAATATGTTTTATTAGAGATAAGTTTTGCTTCCTTTATTACTCTTTTTAAGGTTTTAGAATATTTGTTGTAGAAATCATGTGATATTTGGTTCATTCGCTTCTTATAATACAATATTCTTTTATGCCTACATGATATTTTTATACCCTCAGTAATCCAGTAATTGTTCATACTTTTAATTTTAAATTTTTTAATGACAAATATGCTATTAAATAAATTAATAGAAAGATCAAAACATCTTCAGTAAGCTTCATTTACAATATTAGATGACATGACCCTTTCCCAACTTACCTTTTGTATTTCTTGTCTAAAATATCCCACTTTATTCTTTGAAAAATCCCTCTGGCATACATAATTCTGTTTACAAAACTGGTTTTTCACACCATCCTTTCCCAGAATCTGGGTGATCAGAAAGTGCAGAGTTCGACACATATCCATTACAATCATGAGGTATATTACAAAAAATATTATCGATCAGGGTAGAAGTATCCTTAGTTATTCTAGTAGCTTTAAAAATATTTTGTGCCTGATTGGAAGCGTGCATTAGGTCCAAAAAATGTTTTGTTTGTTCACTACTTTCTAACATATTCAAGTTAAAATAACCAGCAATAAAAATTTTATATTTAAAATATCTTACATGCAAATAATTCACTAATTCCTCCAATTGCTCAATAAAAGTGTCATAGGACCCTAATACGCGTCTATACAAACAAACAACCACAATTTTTTGTTTATTTTCAACAGCACCAGCAAACTCTACCACTCTTTTTATGGTCTTCTTTACTATAGTCTTTTCCTCAATGAATTGTTTGTACTGTAGATACATACTCCACCATGTTTTAAAGTAGTCCTAGTATAATGATAGACCAAATTATAATTATTGAGCTTGACAAATTCTATTTCCTGGCCCTCAAACCAATGTTCACTAAAACACATCACGTCTGGTTTATTTACCATCAAGTCCATCAACAAAAAGCCTCTATTAGAGTTTTATTTCTAATGCTTTGTATATTTTGATGCAGGATATATAGTCTATTTCTAGTTGTTTTCAATACAATATCGTTATTTGGCACTTTTAATTGCTATTCCTGATAGCATAGTCAAAGTCAAAATATGCTTTATTGTCTAAAGTAAAAAGTACTCAATGACAAAGCTATAAAAATAAATATGTTAACAATCAAAATAATAAATAAATGAATGAGCAAGAAAGAATTTGAGACAAGTATGATTAAATCACTGCAAAAAAGCCCAAAGTCAAATTCCTCAATAAAAGAAAATAATTATACAACATTAGTATAAAACTGCACAAAATATAAAAAAAAAAAAACTAAAAAAAGAAGAAAAAAAGTATATCACATCACATTGCAACAATGATTATCAGTCATAATATATAACAACATAATACACAAGATTAAAATTCAATAAACAGATTCATCTATACTATATCCTGTCCAACAAGTAAAAAAAAAAAAGAAACTAAAATAACATACTTAATACACTTAACATATGCAAGTCCTAAAGTATAATTATTAGTACAAAATATACACATATCATAAGAAGCTTTAATTAAAATTCTTAGACAAAAATTCTTCAACACTATAAAAAGCCTCAGAGATCATTAGATTCTTAACCCTAATTCTAAACAATCTGTAATTACTGATGCTTCGAATACTGACTGGGAGGTTATTAAACATCTTTTTCGAGGTATAAAAAATAGAATTTTTAGTTAGAGCTGACGAAGGTATAGGTAGACCAATATTGCAAGAGCTGCGGGTGCCCACCAAAGACACGGTATGAATTCCATCCAAATACTTTTTGTGCATCAGGCACACTGACTCCAATATAAACAGACCTGCTAAATTCAGAATTTTTTTTTATTTAAATACAGGCCTACATGAATCACGAGGTTTCATGCAGTACAAGTATCTTATAGAACGCTTCTGCAGGATGAAAATCGACCGAAATAAGTTATTGCAGCAAGAGCCCCAAAAACATATTCCGTATCTTAATAATTCTTTATTTTAGCACCTGGCTATAATAATACAAGTATGTATAAACAAACAATTGTAAGGCATATCCATTAAATTAAATGTAAACAAAATTATTAAATATGTCAAATATAAAAATTAAAATTAAAATAACCATACATCGATTCAATAGAATAAAACTTATTAAAACAGAACAGTATACTCTTTTAAAAACAAACAAAATCTGTAAAATTACAATATATAGTCAATATTATAAATACGTCAAAGTTTAAAAACATGTATATCCTACACACCTATTCAAAAGAAAACAATGCTAAATATTACATCTCATTAAAATTAACTGTTTTATTTTGCTTCATGTATCACTCTCCCTTCAAATGCTCCTTTAATCTGTGTTTAAATCAAGCTACTTACTTATATTTCTAATATCTACAGGTAGGGAATTAAAACCAAGTAAACCTGTATGGTAAAAGGAGTTTTCAGAAATTTTTTGGTTTTTTTTAGTGATATAAAAGTTTTCTTTATGTCTGGTTGGATATGAATGAACCATTTCGTAAGTGAATAATCGTTCCGTTAAATATTCAGGCGTCATTCTATTTTTAATTTTGTATACCATGTCTGATATTTCAAAAACTTTTCAACAGGGAGCCAATTTAACTTTCCTAACATTTGCTTTATAGGTGTGTCCCTTTTTTCTTGTAATATTATACGCATAGCTCTATTTTGTAATTTTTGAAGCCTACTGATATCATTCTTGTTTGCTAAAAAAAGAACTGATATTTCAACTTTTAAATTTTCCTGCTGAAAGTCTTTTTGTCTCTTATTGTTACCTATTAGCATAAATTTGGTTTTCTGTGTATTAAGCTTGAGTGAATTTTGACCTAACCATATTTCTAGCTGATTCAATTCTATATTAATTAATTCTATTAAGTGATTTAAGTCTTTTGTATTGAACAACTTTTAATCACTGTACCAATATCATTTATATAAAGAATAAATAGCAAGGGACCAAGAACACTGCCTTGGGGTACGTGCTATTTAACAATTCCTCCGACACCTCACTATTAACTTTTGTTACCTGTCTTCTACTCTGCAAATAATCCGCTAACCAGTCTAGTGCCTTACCCACTATACCATATTTTTTTAATTTTCTTATTAGTCTCTGTCTGTCTATAGTTTCGAAAGCACGTTTTAAATCTAGAAAAACGGCACCTATCGCATAGTTATCATCAAGTAAACATTTCCAGTCATATAATATATTTTGAATGGCAGTCTCACAACTATGACCCTTTCGAAATCCTGACTGGTTTTGGATCAAAATATTGTTGGTTGTGAGGTAATCTATTAACTGATTATATACAACTTTTTCAATGATTTTATCAAGAGTTACCAGCATATTTATGGGTCTCAAATTATCTACCTTAGCTGCACCTTTACCTTTCTGAATTGGGACAACTGTAGTCAATTTTAAGAGAGATGGGACTTTACCTAATTCTAGAGAAGAATTTAATCTTAAATGTGCTTCGATAACTGAAAAATAGACATTCCTTGCCACTGTTTTGTTTAATTCATTTCTGACTGTACGAACGGCATAACATCCAGAACTCAATGTTTTGTACAAGTTATTAATATGTATCTCAAATTTCAATTTATTGTCTATAAACAACCCCGAGAATTTGTTTTCTGTCATATTTTTCATAGTCTGACAATCGAACAAAATTTCATTTATGTGGCATTTAAAATTTAAAATGTTGGTTTTTGCCACATTAAATGACAGATGATTCGCTTCGCACCATTTTTGTATGTTACGCAGGTCAGACCTCACCATATCATTTAGAATGTCGGGATTCTTGTGATGCCATAAAATTGTGGTATCATCGGCAAATGAGGTGCACTGTCCGTTGCGAATGAAGGAAGGCAGGTCATTAACATATATCAAAAACAAAAGCGGTCCAAGAACAGATCCTTGAGGCACACCCGCGGTTATCCCAAGTTTAGATGACAGTTCCCCCTGAAAACGGACATTCTGATGACGGTCACTAAGGTATGATGTAAGCCACTCCAAAAATGCACCCCTAAAACCATAGAGTTCAAGCTTTCTCAGTAGTATCCTGTGACAGACACAGTCAAAGGCCTTCGTCAAATCACAGAACACCGCCGAAGCCACCTCTCCCTCATTGAGACACAGATACAATTCTTCCATAAAATGAAAAATAGCATCATCAGTGTTTCTGGAGAACCGAAAACCAAACTGTGCATCGGAAAGCAGTTTGTGTTTATCCAAAAAAGCAAGCATTCTAGTTTTTACTGCTTTTTCCACAATCTTGCTGAGTGTAGGTAGCAAAGAAATTGGCCTAAAATTAGAGGGTAGGTCTTTGTCACCTCCTTTGAATAAAGGAATGACAGTGGCCATTTTGAGGAGAGAAGGGAAAGTTCCATTTTGAATACTCAAATTGATAGCATCTGCAAGAGTTTCCAACGCAGAGTTGGGGATGTTCTGGAAAATTTTAATTGAAATTTCATCCCAACCTGAGGAGTTTTTATTTTTTATGTCTTGAAGAATGGCTCTCAACTCATTTTGACTAACAGGTGTAAAATAGAATAGTCTGAGGTACAGACACATGCTTGAGAAAGGATAAGGGGTCGATGGAGTCCTCAGTAAGATTACTACTCAATTGTTGTGCAATAGTACAATAAAAATGATTCAATTCATCTGCTCTTAAATTAGTGTTAATCAAATGACCAGATTTCTTGCCTTGCAGCTCATTAACTATAGTCCAGATTTCCCTTTGTTTATTTCCCGCGGTATTAACTCGATTATAGTAGTAAAGTTGTTTAACAACTTAAATGGTTTTTCGATAGATGTTTCTGTATCTATTAAAATGACTAATAAAAGCAATGTTGTTCAAAAAATATTTTCTTAACATGTGAAGACATCTCATGTTTTTAGATGAGACTTTCAATCCTTTAGTGATCCAAGGTTTTTTAACTTTACATTTGATGTTTACTACAGGAAAAGACATATTAAATATTTCAATGATTTTAGCATGATAAGCCTCAAGAGGATTTTCTATCTGAAGAACACTGTTCCAGTGATAAGCTGAGCATAGATGTGAAAATTTTCTATAATTATTCCCTGTCAGCAGACGACCATATCTTTTAGAAGTTTTACCTTTAGATGTGTCAGTGGCTTTGTGTACAAAATGGCACAACACAGCCTCATGATCAGACAAACCAGCATTCACAACCTGACAAAGTACATCAAAATTTGAGCAAATATAGTCTAGTTATGTTTGTGAGCGCAGACTTAAGAGAGTGGGAAAGTATACCTGCATTTTCAACTCATAACAGTTAAACAGATTAATTAATTGTAAAGAATTATTACTATTGACCAAGAAATCAACATTCAGGTCACCACCCAAAAAGACCTGACTTTTGTGAGGAATTTGACTCAACAAAAAATCCAGGTTCTTTAAAAATTCAATAATATTACCTGATGGTTAGACTAAATTCAAAAACTTGATCAGTTATGAGATAATCATAGTTATTAATTACATGAAAGTCGGTTTTATTCTTAAATGATTCTTCAATAAGTATAAGTGTACCACCATGCAACATCCTTGATCTACAGTAGGAGGCAATTATAGAATATTTAGGCAAATGCACTAATTCCCCTGGCCCAAGCCAGTGCTCTGTAATTAAAACAAGGTCTGGATAATCAAGACTTTCTAGAAGTAATTGTAATTCGTCAGTCTTATTTCTAATACATTGTATGTTCAATAACATCACAGACACTTTGTTGTTGTTAGATTTGTTAACTATGGTGGACTCTTCGGACGACTGTTGTTCACTAAAAAATCAACCGACACTGAACATGGTAAAGGTAGGCTATCGGGTTTTGAACCAGTTGAAAGTGGCTTTTGAGGTATGTCATAGGTACCAAAATTACAATTTACTGGGCAGGTCTTGTTTTTTTCACAAATTTCGTCAATTATCCTACCCGCTAACATAGATTTATTTACTAATGAATTATTTATATTACTTTCCAATAGTTTAACGTTAGAGCAGTTTTTAAGACACTTTTTAAGTTTAGAATTAAAATTAAATATACAATTTTCAGAACCTTCATTAAATTTGCCAAAAGGTACAGAGCTGATTAAAATGTTTGTGTGTTTACATCAAGATAGCTTATCGACTATCAAGTGTACAGAGGGAATATTAAAATTTTTAAAGTCATTCAAACCTGCAATAATCAGAACAGTGTCAATGTTGGTATAGTTTCTTGTCAGCACTTCAATATTTTCAATAATAGATGAAAATTGAGCGCCTGGCTTAATCACACTTTCAGTTTTAAACACTCCTGTTTTATGATTGATTAACTTGTCGACATTTCGGCCTTGTTGATCACACAATATCATTAGCTTCCTTAAATCAGCACAACCAGCTATACAAATTTGTCTTAAATCCATCCGACTTGACAATTCGTTACACTTATTTAAGTCACCACGTATCCTGTAAATTTCATTACCATACCAGGAATTGTCCTTTTCTAGTGTTCTTATTGTTTCTATCATATCCCTATTCGTTTTCATAAGATCATCAAAATTTTCCTGTAATTTTTTTAAATCGGCGCGAAGTATCATGTTATGCTTTTGAAGTTTAATATTATCACCCGAAATCTGAGATATATGCTTATTTAGGTTTAGAACCTGATCCCTTTGCTCTGCAATCTTTTTTTCAAAGTTTTGTTCAACCTCAATAGCACCATCCTGAAAACTTTGAGACTTCTTTTTTTCTCTTTTTATAAAATTGTCCTTAGTCCTTTCTGATTGAAGTTGTTTTATTTCTTCTGAAAAACCTCTGATAAGTTCATGTTTTTCATCCTGCAGATTTTCCAATAACGCCTCTTTTTCCTGAAGTTCACTATGTAATGACGTTAGTTTAGTATCAGTGGATGCAGGACAAGACCGATCTAAATATTTTTGTTCGCATTTTTTATTGCAGTATATGTTGTGTCCACCCAATTTCTTAAAAGTATTTCGTCTATCTAGACAACTTGGATGAAAAATTCCATAACAGCTAATGCATACAAAATTTTCAAAATGTTTATTTTTTCAAACATTTGAATTTGCCATCTGAATCCATTGTAATATCACCCAATTAATGGAATAACTACAAAGTCGGACCTGTTAATATTATAAGTCTATTAAATGCATCCACAAACAGTAAACAACAACAAGGAAGGTCATTGACACTGACCTACTTTTCATGTAAATAAATTGACCACTACCATATTTTCGGCTTTTCTTTATTTAGCCATCGCAGGTATACTGAACACTTAATATGAAAGGCTGAGGGGTTCAACATCATACTCAGTGTTATATCTGGCATTCGCAGAAACACAATTTATGCATTTGTTGTCCTTACTGCAATCTTCTGAGTCGTGTGAGTCACTACACTTACCACAAACTCTTTTATTTTGACATTCTTTTGCCCTGTGTCCATATTGACAGCAGTTGTAACAACGAATTATACCAATGTATTCAAAGACTCTGCAAGATTGATATCCAATGCAAAGCCTACCTTCAGATTTTAGTGTTATTCTATGGAATGTTAAAGGATCACATTCTATTATAGAGAAATAACTTTTTACCATTTTCTTGGTAACTTTTACTTTAAGTTGACTCTCTGCTGTAATGACTACTGGGTTTTGTTTTTTTAGGACCTCTATTAGGTGTTCGTCCTCATAAAGTTGCTCAATCCCTACTATTTTTATCGATGGCTTCTTATGTGTAGGAATTTTTGTTGTAATATTATCTCCCAAAGTTGCTTCTATAATTTCTTGCAGTGTTTTGGCCTCATTTTCGTTTCTCAGCTTTATAATTACCGATCCATCCTTGGTATTCTTAATGCTGGTAATTCCGATGCCCAGTTCAACTGGATTGGTATTTTTTTCAATTTTTTCTATTATACTTTTATTTTCACCTTGTATGTTTGATTTTACTAAGGCTACGCCCTCCTTTGACCTCTTTACTGCCATTGCATAACTTCTTTCTTGTTTTTGTTGCTGATTTGTGAGCTTATCTGTCCTTTTTTCTTCAGTTTCCAAATAACTTATTTTTTCTTGCAGAAGCTTTATTTTCTCATTTAGTTGCTTTATAATTTCGTTTTTATCACAAATAGTTTCTTCCTTTACCACATTTAGCTCTTTTAGTAGCTTAACTTCTTTTTCAAGACCTAAGACGTGCTGATCCTTAGATGTTATGTCCTCCTTCCCACAACATAAAATTTCGTTTTTGGAATTGTACTTTACAGTTTTTCGATACAAACCGCTTGGATGATAAATCGATAAACATTTTACACACAATATCACCGTAACTGCTTTGGATTTGCAACATTTGAATTTTTTATCTGCCGTTAAATTTTCGCCGTCGGACGTCGACCCCATGAAGAAGAGGTTTAGAATTAGTTAGATTTCAATTCATGTAGTAAAGTTCTCCCTATTTCACAAAAAAATATCTGCTTTACACTGCTTGTAGGTTAGAAAGTGAACCTCGATTCAAACTTTAAATTTTTAAGATTTGGAAAACACTATATCACTAAATAATTAGCTGCAGATATAAACCAAGGTCTATTCTTTAATGTTGATTACTTTATTCTTTTAAAAGTGTAATATTTTTTAGGATGTTTATAGATTTTCCGGTAACGACAAATTTCACCACTTTTGTAAACATATGAAGGTTAGAACCGCCTATATCAAATCAACCCTCTACTACTCTACCCTCTTTATGGGTTATTAATAAACTTTGACATAGGCGACTAACATCTTAACACTTGTTGGTTGCGCAGCCACATTTATTTGTTAACATGTATAATTACAATTATATTTGTAATTAAATATAATTAAAAAAATATTTTGTTCACAGGGATCTTAATCTTATCTTATTTAAAAGTCTGGTAAAAGACCAGATTAGAGTTCTTTGAAAATAACCATCTACTTGTAAATTATCAGTATGTAAAATGGAAAATTCAACCATGTTGTCATTGGTGGACTTCATGGGCGCGTTGGCGGTCATATTTGAGTGTTGCATTTTTGGACCCACTCTCTTCCTGAACATCTTAGATGAATTTTTGCCCTGCAATATGACTAATTTTATGTAGATTTAATATTAATGCTTTTTGAATGTGTGGGACATGCTTTGATATGTTTATTTACAATAAATTTTAAAGTTTTTCATTTAGATGTTTTAGTCTTGTGTGTCTTGTTATTTTTGAAATTTCTTGATTACCCCCTTTTGATGCAAGGAATAATTAGTAGGTTGCAGTAGGTATATAATTACTTAACTCGAAATGTATATTTGAATTTGTGTTAGTGTAATATGTGGTATCTTTCAGGTTGTGATCGTAGTTCCGGCCTAACAGATATATGTAGGAAAAGAAACATTGAAGCCTTTGTTGGAGATTGTTTATCCATTCCCGTAAAGGATGGATATGTTGATGGAGTTATTAGCATTGCAGTTATACACCATATGGCCAATGAACAAAGAAGGTTAAAAGCAGTTAGAGAAATTGTTAGGATTTTACGTATAGGTGGCAGAGCATTGATTTATGTTTGGGCATATGATCAAGTCAAAAACCAAAAGAAATCAAGTTATATCATGCAAGACAGAAAAAACCGAAAAGACATAAATCTAGATAATAAAATATTGCCAACAGGTATTACAATATTTTAAGTATTTTTAAAATATCATCATATCATATATCATATGATCATTGTGAATGTATATATGATAAGCTTCAATTAACAGCAGCCCAGATAGACAGATAAATTCTCATTAAATTCCTTAAAATTTGTTCACAAATAAAACCTCTAATAATTATTAGATAGCGGAAATTATCTATATATTTAACCACTTTTCTTAGATAGATAGAAAGAGTTTTATTCATAATAATTATACAAAAAAGTTCTTTTACATGTTAGCAATAAAAGTAAAATACAAGTAAAAAAGAAAACTGAGCAGGGGCACTGGCAGTTACATACATATTACAAAATATATAACAGTATAGTTTCACAGCCAAACAGTTAGCATTATAGTGTACTTTTGGTGGATACATTTAAAAAGACTATCACAACTATATAAAATCATTAAAACTGTTATTAAAGCTCTTAAATGATTTTAAGATAAGATATTTTTTGACCCTTCGAACGAGTATTTCTTTGTCGAGTGTAAAAGACCACACAGTATAGTAATAATAATATCTTTATTTCCAACAAAATCATTTTTTACAATGACAAAGAAACGTCAACAAAAAAGTGGATTACGACTTGCATACCAATGTATATAAATTATTTTAATATTAGACACAAAAATTTACAGATTAAAAATTTTTTTAAAAATTTACAAACATTAAAATTTTTTTAAAAATTTACAAACAGATTAAAATTTTTTAAAAAATTACAAATGGCACTAAGATCTCTATACTTATCTTAAACTTAAAATATTGTAAATACAATAAAATAAAATAGATACAATAAAAAAACTTTTGGTAATGGTAATTAAAATTCAAATTTAAATGAATAAAAGCACTTACTCTGCAAGTACCTTATCACAGCCTTGCGGAACATATTAGTACTTGCAGTACTTGATATATTGTTTGGTAGTGACTTAAAAGCTTTTATAGCCTGATAGTAAGGGCCCCTTTCGAAAAAGGTTGAGTTGTGTGAGGGTACACTAAGACCATGTCTGTTTCTAGTTACAACCGTCATCGATTCAGAATAAAAATCTATGTTGGTATAGAATAGATGAGGATTTTTTTTACAAACATTACCAGTGCCAAGAAATATAGTGATGGTACTGTTAAAATACCCAGACTACTAAAATGAGGTTTACAAGATGTTTGAGGATGCAATCTGAGAATACATCTGATGATACGCTTTTGTGTTTTAAATATATTATCAGCATATTTTGAGGAACCCTAAAATACAATACCATAGCTTATGATGGATTGCACGCAGGCGAAATAGAAAATGCGAATACTCTCTATGAAGAGTGAATTTCTAATTCTGCTTATTAAAGCGCAAAAGCTATTCAACCTAGATTGAAGAGCCTTTTTTTTTTTTTTTTTTTTTTTTGAGAGGAGGGGAAACCTTCAGAAGGCACCCACTAGATGTTGTGTGTGGGTTCACGTTGTAACGTGGGTAGTGTGGGATTTCTACTCACTAAAAACCCCTCCCCTTTTTCGTCTACGCCCATGCATCGGAAACCGCTTTCGCATTACTTCAATGCCCGGACTGTCCTTTTTCATCTTTCTTCTCTTTCTTTGCTTTCAATTACGAACCGTACCACTTCATACGCTTGCCGCCACGACTCCTCTGATCTTAATAAGCTCTGAATCATGTTCCTTGCATTAAATATCTGTCCTGTTTCTTGCGTATACCATGCTCTTTTGTTTTCCCACCTTTTGCAGAGAAAGAGGGTATGTTCGACGTCGTCTATGTTGTCACAGTAAGTGCATTGTTCTGATTCGGCCCTATTTCGCTTAAAAAGATACTGCCTGAAGCAACCGTGTCCAGAAAGCGCCTGCGTCAGGAAGTAATCAACTTCACCGTGGGCTCTGTTAAACCAGGTTCGTAGGTCCGGTATCAAGTTCCAGGTCCATCGCCCAGATGTACCGGTATCCCATCGTCTTTGCCACTCGTTAAGAAGGTTCTCTCTTGCCGTTCCTCTAGACGTGCCACTGTATTTTTCATACCTTTCTACGATCTGGAGGTCTATTGGAGGATTTCCTGCTATGACGCAGACAGCTTCTCCTGATATTGTTCTGTAAGCGCTAGATATTCGGATAGACATGAGTCTTTGTATTCTTATGAGTCTTTTTATGCGAGTCTTTTTTTCAGTTGCAGTATGCCATACTGCGGCCGCGTATAACATTTGGGAGTTAGCCACGCCTGCCAGTAGTCTTCGTTTTGACGCCCGTGGGCCTCCAACGTTAGGCATAAGTTTAGATAGAGCACTTACTGTTTTTTCCACTTTCTCTGCTGTTTTATTTATGTGCTCTGCAAAGGTAAGCTTGGTGTCCAACCATACTCCTAAGTACTTCACAGCCCTACTTGGTTTAATTTCAATACCTTGTATGCTAAACTGTATTGGTAAGATTTTCCTTTTAGTCGTAAGTAATGTTGCCTCCGTTTTCTCTGGAGCCAGTTTTAACCTGCGCCTCTCCATCCAATTTGATATTCGCTGTAATCCGGTGTTTGCGACGTTCATCAGCTCGAACTCTTTTTTGGCTACTACAACCATAGCCACATCGTCAGCAAACCCAATAAGTGTGGTACCAGCCTCCATTTCCATCCTTAAGACTTCATCATACAAAACGTTCCAGAGTGTTGGACCCAGCACTGACCCCTGCGGCACGCCGCTGCTTATTTCTTTCTCTCTTTTGAGTCCCTCTGCCTCGATCAGTATGACACGTTCTGATAGGTACGATGCTATAATGCTGAGCAAACTTTCATCAACTCCTCTCTTTCTCAGTTCTTCCAGGATAATCTGCCACGAAGCGCTATTGAATGCATTTTTGACATCTAGTGTTATGATGGCGCAGAGTCTGCGGTACTTCCATGAGTAATCAGCTGCCTCTCTTGCTATTTTGAGTACTTCTTTTATAGCGTCCACAGTTTAACGTCCTTCACGGAAACCAAATTGTTTATCAGCGAGACCACCTGTTCTTTCTAGCTCCTGCTTAAGCCTGATCAGGATTAGCTGCTCGTAGATTTTTCCCTCTACATCTAGAAGGCAAATGGGTCTGTAGGATGCGGGGTTGTCCACTGGTTTATCTCCCTTTCTTATTAAAACCAGTTTTGCTTGTTTCCAGTCTCTTGGGAATTCTGCTTGTCTGGCCAATTTATTGTATATCGACAGCGCATATTCAGGTCGTTGGGTAGCAACATATTTTAGTATTTCTGAGATTGAAGAGCCTGGGTATGAACCTCCCAACTCAAAATCGGGTCAATGATGACCCCCAGAAACTTGATGTTGTTAAGTTCAGGGATAGATTTACCGTTCAGTTTAACATATAAAGAGTAGCTTTTTAATGATGTTTTTTCAAATGTTAGTAGACCAGTCTTGTCGGCGTTTAAAGTTAGGCAATTACTCTGGCACCATCTCTGCATTTGCTCCGCTGCACTCGAACATCCCCCAGACAACTCCGCCACGGAGCCATATCCCAGCATTACGGATGAGTCATCTGCATACTGACACACCAGTCCCGAGGGAAATCCATCCTTGAGGCTGTTCGCATACAGCAAAAACAAAATGGGACCCAATATTGAGCCTTGAGGAACACCTTGCCTCATTTCAATAGCCTTTGAGAAATATTGCTTGCCATCCTCAGTAACACAGACACACTGTTGTCTTTCTGCGAGATATGAACTTAATAATGCGGCACTTGCTCCTCTCAGTCCATATGCCTCTAGTTTGGCCATCAATAGCTGGTGATCAATGGTGTCGAAGGCTTTCGAAAAGTCGAAGTATAAGCCTGCGATTTTTTCATTCCTGTCTACCATTTCTGTAATGTAGGTTATTGCTTTAAAAACTGCCATTTCTGTAGATCTACTTGGTCTAAAGCCATATTGGTTGTCGCTTAGGATATTGTATTTATGTAAAAAACTCATTAATCTTGTATATATTGCTCTTTCAAAAACCTTTGACATCGATGACAATAGTGACAGCAGCCTGTAGTTGCTTACTTCATGTGGTTTTCCTTTTTTAAAAATAGGGACTAATTTTGCCTCTTTCAGCTTTGCAGGGAAAATACCAGATATGAAACTCTCATTCATTGTATTGACCAATGGAGTACAAACAAACTCGGCTGCATATTTCAAAATGCATACTGGTATCTCATCAAGTCCGGCAGAAAATTTGTTTGGAAGGTCCATCATAATTCTGTATAATTCAGGTTCATCTACAGGTGTGAGAAATAGAGTTTGGTTCTGACTAATTTTAGGTTGCTCTTTTGAGCTTAAATGAGTATTGACAGGTGTGTTAAAGTGCTTGCTGAACAGTTCAGCAATAACCAAGGGATCTTCTGTAGTCCCCTCTAACCCGGAACTTAATGAGATTTTAGCATGTGATGTTTTTTTGTTAGTTTCAACCTAAATATATTCCATGCTGACTTAACCTTATTATTAGAATTAGATATTTTATTATCGTTAACACATTTCTTATAATTTGATATAAACTTTCTATATTCTTTTCTTTCTGCTTTATATTGATTATAGATGACCATATTATTTGTTTGCCTATACCAAACATAAAGGTCCTTGATATAAGCAGAGTATTCTTTTATTTCAGCACTTACCCAATTCTGATGGGAATCCTTGGATCGGGAAGTTGTAATTGGAAAAGATATATCAAAGTAATAATAGAATATGTTGAAGAATGTTAAATATTTTTCATCGACACTTATGGCCTAAAATACTGCCTCCCAGTCCTCATTTCTTAGATAGTTAGTAAATGCGGTTATATTTTGATGAGTGAAAAAGCGTTTTCTAATAAATTTCTGTTTACTTACTTGTCTTGGAATATTAAAATTTAAGATTTGACCATAGTGATCAGAGATATTTGTTATGTATATAGAACAGTTTAACAAATCCTCATCCAATATGTTACTGAAGATGTTATCAATCTGTGAACTAGAAACAGCAGTAATCCTAGTCATTCCTTCCCCATGGGGCTTTAGGCTATAACTAGAGAAAAGATCTAGCACAGATGAAGTATTTTGATTATTCTGGGCAAAATTTATATTAAAATCTCCACCTATAATAATGTATTTATTAGGACAGTATATCTCACCTAGTAATTCTGTAATTTTTGAGAGAAATATATTGATATCTCCATTTGGAGATCTGTAAATACTAATAAATATGTAATTTGTTTTATTAAGTTTTATCTCGGATACAGAAAACTCACAGTCTTTTTCAACTGGTGTGCTGTCACTTATAATATTTGAGATTATCAAATGATTTTTTGAATAGATGGCGGTACCCCCACCCCTATGTGCTGTTCTTGCAGAGTAACTGGTCAGACTGTAATGATTAAAATTTAAATTTACTATATCTTCCCTGCGTAACCAATGTTCTGAAATAAAAAATACATCTGGCTTTATAATAGAAAGAACAACTTCTAATTCTAGGTGTTTTTTGTTTACACTTTGTATGTTTAGATGAAAAACTGAAAATGAGTCTGGTTCATTACTTCCTTTAGGTTCACTTAGAATCACGGTGTTAGTTTTTTCAATTATATTTTGTATAGCTGACTTACTGCTACAGCTGTTTAGTTTTTGTCTAAAAAATTTCGCACAAGAGCAAAATTAAATTTTTCATATGCAGTTCCTCTTGGCCAAAAGGTTTCACTGTACACAATGTCTTTAAATTCTGGTTTTACACCTACCTATAGTCAGTGCGTCTGTGAGTTTTCTCTAGTCTGTGATAGTCCATGAGAATATTAACCTTATTGCAAGTGGAGTAACTGTGAAGGTCACAATAAGTTCTAAATTTCATGAGATATACCAGGCACTAGAAAATAAAAATACAGGGATATGTGAGAATCATGAGTTCTCCAAAACAGTAGCAACAGCAATCCCAATAAGCAAGTCCTGTTATGATGCAATTGCAACTCCTCTGTAATTTAAAGATTTTAGAGGCGTATAAAGAATAGCCCCAGGTTAGGATAGCATAGGACATGAGCAGAAATATATATAATGTGCTCACATTAACATCCCCTTTGATACACTCCTGGCAAGGTTCCTATTGATGTATATAATTTTAGAGTGATAGTTGAGTAATATCCTCCACCCAGCTTAAACCAGATTCCAGATAAACACCAAGGAACTTAACAGTAACATCGACATACTGATTTGTGTCCTGTAGATAAGATTTAACAAAGGCAACACTGATGGGTGGAAAATTGCAAAAAGAAAGGTTCTGCAACAGAATATCAAAAGACACACAATCGAAAGCTTTTGTCAAAATAAAAAAAGAGGCACAGCTTTCCAATCCACCTTACATACCCTCCGCAACATAATATGTCAATCTGTTTATTCTCAAAGTGGTAGATTTTTTGTGTCTAAAGCCACTGTTCTCAAAATATGCATTGATCTGATCTTTCATTAGAGATTCCAGAATTTTAGAAAGAATGGGGAGTAAGGAAATTGGACGGTAATTAGTATTCATCAGCTAAACCCTTATTCTTGAAAATGAGAACAACTTTTGCAATGCAGATGGAAATACACTATCAGAAATAAAGTCATTAAAGGAGAGACAATGAGGTTTTTAAGAGCTTCAACAACCCTCACGTTAAACTCGTAACAGTTCTTGTTCTTGCTATTTTTAAGATTGGATAATTTATCTTGAACTATATTATATGTGACCTGCCAAAATTTAAACTTATCAGACTTGAAACCAATGTTGCCAGCTAGATATTCATTGAAAGGCTTCCTTGTCTAAGGTAGATGAGATACCACCTCATCAGCTATGTTGATAAAAAAGTTATTAAAGTTGGAGGCATTATGATTATATGAAATACATATGTGCAAAGAGCTACAGTTTTCCTTAATTAGGTTCCACATTGTAGATTGTTTATTACTAGAGTTAGATATATGTTTATCGTAAGTAGTTTTCAGACAGACATTTCCAATCTATAACGTTTTTTGTGCTCTTATCATTAGTTTTGGTACAATGGTTAATTTGGCACCGCATATCTAGTCTGTCTCTCATATTCTTGAGCTTATCAGTAAACCAAACAACCGGACTAGTGTAAAGGCCACAATTACCACCCATCATTTTTGACTGCTCTTAACGGGATCACATATAATGATAATCTCTGAAATCTAACATCACCCCCAAGCCAGTGATGCAGCCCCATTCAAAAACATCCATTATGTTGTAGAAACCAAAATGGCCTTTTTTGGTAGTTGTTCTGTAGTTAACTCTCATCCTGCCTTCTGAGGATGATAAACCTGAATGTGTAATTATAAAATCTTCAACGACAAAGTATTTTACAAGATCCTGGAATATATTTGCGAGCCCTCTCTTAATGTCATTCCTAATATAGGTTCTTAGGGACCTTGTGTAAAACATGATATCTGCAGATTTCGAGCTTGGCATTTAAGTCAATAATATTTATTTCATCAGAAGACATTGTGCTAGATGGACATGTGGAAAACAAAGAGTAGTTAATTTCCTTAATAAAATTGTTTGGTTTGTTTTGGTCATTTTAGAAGAGTAAGAAGTATTAAGTTCTTTGAAAGCTGGTAGTTATTAGTAATGCTCTGAGATTATGTGAAAGGCAGAATTCTTTTTTAGCTTGAACAAATCCACCTTGTACTATAACAATATCTTTTGTTGTGAAGTTACAACATAAGTGTTGCATTTGGTTTAGATATTTCAGTTACTTGCCATTTGTCACTCATCTTCAAACAAAATTTTAAAATTTTCCTAAGCTATTGTCTGTTAGTATAAGTATATGATTTTCACAATCAATCCAGCACTACTTGCTTTATTGCGCGTGTTCGAAAAATTACCAGTTTTATTCTGCTCACCTGTCATCAGTTTAGGGCCTCTCTACTACTCTACCCTCTTTATAAGTTTGCACTTCCCTATTTAAAAATACTTTCTCATCCCAGTTTGAATGCTTAAAATGTTTGACTTGTTCAGTCGGAATTATGTTATTCTTTTTTTCATTCAGTGTGGTTACTTCCTTTAGCTGCCACTTCAATTCATTGCTTCTGAGTCATATGCATCCATCTCAAAAATTATGATACTCTTTTTGAGAATGTTTATATATTTATCCTTTAGTTCAACATCATTTCTTAAGTCTGACAATTTTTTCAGTAGAGCTTCTGTATAATCATTTTCCTTTTCACTTTCAGCCCATTGCTTTGAACAGAAAAGCATATGTCTTTGAATAACCTTGGCAGTCCTCAATGCAGCTTTGGCAGCTTTTGTGGAAAATTTTGTGACATTTTATATAAACTCAAACTCAAAATGCTTTATTTTCCAAAAAAACTTCTTATTGGCAAAGCTAGAAAAAAAAGGACATAAATATGAGGCAAACCAATAATGCAATATTATTTTAAATAAAACGCCTCTCTCATATGTTAACATTATGCAATCAATATTAAAAAAAAAACAAAAAACCGAAAAGTATAGCAGTAAACAAAACAATTAGAACAACATGTACATTTCATTTAAAAGTTTCTTATGGTCTATGTCCAATAGTAAGCCTAACAATAGTCTTAAAAAAATACTTAAAATTGTGAATACATGCACTTTATGTCAGGTTAAAATCTCTAGTCAAAATATTCTGCCAAATCATAATAAACGCTCGCAATGAGCAACTTCTTTATTTCAACTTTAAACTGTTTACTATCATAGATCTCTCTGATATAAAGTGATATGTGGATAAATATATAATATATAATAGAAATAATTATTTGTAGCCTTTTGCTTATTACAACAATCGAAAACAGTATCTGTCATGGTCACTCATGGTTAAACAATAATAACGATAACAGGAATTTGGCCGAGTTACTTGAGATATGGAGTTGCCTTTATCAACTAGATATTGTTGTCTTAATATAAAGTTCGATGCAAGTATTAATATTTAACAAACCAAAATAAACACTTTTAATTAACTCACACATCGACAGTTTAACGACGTTGCCAATGAAAAGTTTCATAAATAAAAATAAAACGGCACTAAACACATAAATAAGATCGAGCCTTTTGTATTTTGGTATAATAAACGACGAATTTGATGTATTGTTTAGCTCAGTGGCGGATCCTCCATTAGGTCATATGGTCTCAATGACCCAATAAATATTTCTAAACAGAAAATAATAAATAATTTATATTTTTTTAATTTCTTTTAAATTTGGAAATTCCTTTTATTATTCTAAGCTCGTTGAATTTTCATGTTGATTCCGCGGCAATCGCACTATCGATGGCTCGTACAGCGATCTCCGAAGGTTTCGTTTCGTTGAACCTCGAGGCTGGCAGCATAAACGGAGGAGAGTTTTTCCCGAGTGTTCCCGATTGAATTTGCACAGGGGCATAAGCATAGCATAAGCTATTATTTTCTTTGGTAATATACGGCTTAAGTTGGCAAATTTTGGGTCAACAGCCGCGCCGAGGAAACTTAGACATTTTTGTCAGTTGATGCGTTTAATGTGAATCGTGTGATAGGTTGTGGTTACGATTGCATATTTTCATAGAATTTATTTTATTTTCAAGACTTGTTTGTTGATTTTGTGGTTTAAATTAATTGAAAAAATTAATGTTTTAAATAATGGAAGCCACAGTGGTTTAGAATCTTAAGACTTCAAAAGCCGCCAGTCAGCTGAACTTTGAGAAATGTCTCGAATTTAAGGCCAGATGTCGACCTTTGCCGGAACTTAAAATTCGGCAGACAAGTAAAGATGTCTTTAATTTCTTCAGATGACTGTAGAGTAAAAAATAATAATTAGGAAATTATATATATATATATATATATATATATATATATATATATATATATATATATATATATATATATATATATATATATATATATATATATATATATATATATATATATATATATATATATATATATATATATATATATATATATATATATATATATATATATATATATATATTGACCCCCTGAAAAGTTAACCATGAGCCGCCACTGGTTTACCTACAGCTAGAGGTTATATGTTAAAGTTTAATTTTCAAGATTTAAGGTGGGTTTATACAGCAAATAAAATAAAATAAGGAGATCAAAATATGCCACTCCCATAAGGCGTGTATACAGCCAAATAAGATATGACCAACTTTTATCTTATTTTATTTCGAAAATACGCGTGCTCATATCGTCTTGGAACATATGATATTGACAATTTCACTGAATATTTTTGTATTTGGATGGGTTGTAGGCATTTTTAAATTAAAGTTGTACTAAAAAAATTAATCCAATAGGTATAGCAGTATTGAATTTGGCAGCAATTGTTCTTATTTCTTATTGTATTTTATTTCCTGTATAAACCCACCTTTAAAAATCACTATTTCACAAAAATATTTATCTCCAGATGTGAAGGAATTTTCAATGGTTGGTAACAATTCGTTTATTCTTTAAAAAGTATGTTAATTTTTGTGCTGAATAAGGATTTCTCGGAACTTGCGAATTTTCACTATTCAATGGTCACTTTTATAAATTGTTATGCATTACACAGTGTATGTGGCCTCTTAGGGCCTGGACCTCAAAAAGGTGCATGACACGCTGAGCACGCCACTTGGAGCTTACCAGTTTAATCTTTAATGTTGTACCCATATTTGTTGTGGGTGCTGAGTCTTAACCTCGAAGCTCTTTCTGTACAATATGTCTGTCGATATAGGTGGCAAGTGCACAAAACGATTAATATCATTTTTCGAAAGCAAGTCATTCTTAACAAAAGCTTCTGAACTTTGCAAATTTTCTATTTTGTCATTTTTTTTAAATATTTAATAGTCCATAGATAGGTTAGATCCAAAATATCAGTTAAATATTCAGAAAAAAATAAAATTCTGTAATTCTCATAATTTTGCATTGACTGACAACGAAAAAAATTCATGGGATATTAAGGCAATGTGACGTCAGAAGAATCTTCTGTGTAGTCAAACATATATAGCGTTTATATTCTTTATATTTTACACAATATTTACTCAAGTAATATTTCTGAATTTTAGACGTGAGTTTGGAGTCTAGAACGTCCCAATTATGAAATGTGTTACCATCAAAAAGCTTTTCACTCTTTCCCTAATATGCAATTCTTTAAATTCTGCATCAATAAACTTTTCCACTCTTGACTTAAAGCAACTATGGTACCTAGTACTTAGGCCTTCATAGTCTGCTCATTGATAATAAAACTTGCATACTGTGGAATGAATGTTATAACTGTACAATTGTTTAAAGAGTACAAGTTTTACTCGAATGTTAGATTAGGACATTTTGAATCGAATCCTTTAATAAACAGTATAGGAGTGCTACAAGGGAGCCTTCTTCAGGCCTTTCTTTGTATTGTTTACCTTAATGGTATTAATTTCACAGATGATGTTGAATTTGTTAATCTTTATGCTGATGACACAATAATATCTTTTATGTGGAGATCATTTAAATCAGGGATGAACATCTATGGGTCAGCAATTATTGCCTACATTTTAATGTAAACAACGCGTCAACTACATAAAATATCAATTGCTGCATTTTAGGATATGTGACATATTTTAATATTTTTTTTTATTGTTTAAGTTATGAGTAATTCAATCTTTATAGATGTATCACGAAATATAAACAGTTGACTCCGTTTTTTTTTAGTTTTGACTTTTTTATTTAGTTCATGTGAAATTAAGATTTGTGTATTTTTCCTTATTAGTCTTTTGAATATCTTGTACCAAATAAAATCGTTTATTTCTATAGACATGTTCACATGTATCGGAATTGTTATATGTAGTTTAAGGTCAAATTTAAAGTAAAAATATAATAAAAATTATATAAAATAATATGCCTTACATTAAATGTTCCAAAAGACATACGTTGCAATATATTACAACATTTTAAAATATAAACATATAAAACTTTCAGAGAATAAATGTTCTGAAAGACCTACACTTCAATATATTTAGACATATTAGAACTCAAAATTTTTCAGCCAGTATGGCCTTTAGTTGTCTTTTAAAAATGCACATACTAGGTATATCCTTCATATGAGTTGGTAAGTGATTGAATACCTTCAAGAAACTTATCTCAGGTCCCTCCCGCACCTGAGTCAATCTTGCAGCAGGTACATAAAGCTTATCTGCATTTGGCGTTCTGTAAGTATTAATATCGCCCCATTTTAAGTAGTTAGAACGGTTCTTAAAGACGATACAAGCTCATTGGAGAATGTAAAGGTTTATTACAGTTAATATTCTCTCAGAAGCAAAAAGTGGACGACACGAAGCCCTAAATGGGAGTCTAATTCACCAGAAGTGGTATTTTAAATCGTGCGGTAATATCTACTTGATCCACACCCCTAGGCCCAAATATACCATCTTGTTTAAAAGCAAGGAAGTTCACAAATTTTCTTTGCAGGTTTTCCAGCTTGACAATATATTTATTGTACACAGGCGACCAAATTATGAGTAGAGCTCCACTTGTAGCAGTAAATTTGGCAGACTTGTGGCTCGAATTTCTTTCTGTAAGCTAATACTTAAGTATCAGCTGAAAAGTGCCACAAGTTTATTACTGAAACCTAGGTAGGCTAATTTATGTAACAATATCGAATGATCTACTCTATCAAAAGCTTTTGAGAAATTGCTCGGAAAATACTCGTACAAAGAGCCAAAGAAATTTTTAGAAATGAATAGTAATTAAAATTGTTTACATTTTCTACATAGTCTACATAAAAGGATCATTGTAAACATCATATAAGACGAGTAGAGAAACGGCGTAGAATAAATTTTATAGTCTGCGGCACTACCCTCATTTAAATAAAGTTGTGCATAAAGCCCAAAAAGCACTCAATAATAAAAGCAACTTTTTAAAGTTGGATAGTTAGGAATAAATGTCTCCAAGATAAAGCTATGTTGATAGGCAGCTATTTTAAATTACGACAGATCAAACTATCTCAACTTGACTTAAAAACTTGTAATGAATCAATAAAAAAGCATGAGGGTTTAAATAATTGATGTCTGTTTGAATTTGAAAGGTCACCTTTTGAGTAAACACACATTGTGGTATATTAACCTTTCACTTTTTGTACAAACAACAGTGTTTAGAACAATATACTACAAGTTGTATTTATTGGATCTGAATTCTTATCAGTGTTGGCAAGTTTCATATATTTATAGCATGATTTAAGATGTAACATTTGTATAATGCTGAATTGTGTAAATTGATTACCCTTAAAAGGAGATGGTCCTGACATTCATTTATAAAATGATTAAATCTATTTTAATCATAGATGCATACTTATGCTACTAGAAATCTTGACCAATTACATGTATGTCTAACCAACTTGAAAAGATCAATGAAATCATTATATCATAATGGTTTTATAGAATGTAAAAACTTGCCAAATGGAATAAAAATCCCCATGTCTAGTAGATAATTTAGGCACAGATTTCTGAAATATTTAAGGGCATAACTTAACATGAATTAAGTGTCAAAATATAACAATATCTACATTGTAGCTACTTCGATTTTATTGTATCGAAATTTTAAATTATCATATTGTGATATAGTCCTAACACTGGAACCTGTGGTGGAAGATAAATCAAAATACAAGAGTTCTAACCACACTACACCACAACTTGTTACGTTCTGGACGCGCGTTTCTCTAACCAAGTTAGCATCATCAGCAGATGATATAAACTAAAGTAACTTATCCTAACCGAGACTATTTCTAGGCAAATGTGATCACACTTGGTGGCACCCAACTGCATCGTTGCCAAATAAACAATAGAGGGCACTATAGGGAGTAGGCCCTCTGTCTTTATTTAGTGCTTCCTTACCATATTTAACTATTTCTATACTCTCAAATGCATCCAATAATTTATTATTAGATACATTTTTAATCAACTTAAGATTATTTATTCCTATTCGGTGATTGTTTTCTAAAGCATGTTGGGCAACGCTTGACTTGTCTTTTTTTAAATATAATATATTTAATATAATAATATCTTAAATGTGCCATATGTTCTTTAAAACGAATGTTTATGGAGCATTTAGTTTGCCCAACATATTTTAGATAGCATTCATTACAGCTAATTTCATAGATGCCACTCCTCTCCGTCAAATCGACTTTGTCTTTAGGGTTTCTAAGGAGATTTTTCAAACTGTTCTCCGTTTTGTAGGCTACTCTAAAACCTACGTTTTTAAATATACAATGTGTCCCATTTTGGTCATACATGTATTGGGATCTTGGAAACTATAAGAGATAGAAGGACGGTTAAATGAGGAAAATTTTAGACAATTGAGTTAGTAATTGAACGGCGCTTGCTGCGAGGTTCTAGATATTTTGGTTTTTTAGATATTTTGAAAAAACAAAAAAGATGCATTTTCGAAAATGTCTGGTAATTTCTTTATTTATGAAAATTTTCAAAAACAGTAATCACATTTTCAGAGGAACTTTTTACGAGGAATCCATCTGTATGATCAGATTTTATTCACAACGTTTCTGTTTTTTGGAACCATCATCAACTTCTTTTTTTTAAATACGGACCTGCATTTTTTATTTCAGATTTTAAGAGCTTCTGATATTCCAAAATCAATGACGTAACGCACTTATTATAAAATTTTATATTTTTACTACTTTCCATAAGAACTCCATGTGTTAGAAAGAGACCTAAACCCATATCTTCTGACTCTTTCTAACACATTGACTTCTTATGGAAAGTACCAAAAATATAAATTTTCGAAAGAAGTGCGTTACGTCATTGATTTTGGGATATCAAAAGCTCGTAAAATCCGGAATAAAAAATGCAGGTCCGTATTTAAAAAAAAGGAGTTGATGATGGTTCCAAAAAACCGAAACGTTGTAAATAAAATCTGACAATACAGATGAATTCCTCATAAAAAGTTCCTCTGAAAATATGATTACTGTTTTTGAAAATTTTCATAAATAAAGAAATTACGGGCCATTTTCAAAAATGCATCTTTTTTGTTTTTTCAAAATATCTAAAAAACCAAAATATCTAGAACCTCGCAGCAAGAGCCATTCAATTATTAACTAAATTGTCTAAAACTTTCCTCATTTAACCTTCTTTCTATCTCTTATAGTTCGCAAGATCCCAACACATGTGTGACCAAAATGGGACACACTGTATATACTCTCGTATATCTGGGATCATATGGGGATTACTACGAACATATTGGGAGCCTCAGGTGCTTGAAGAGTAGTGGCCTCTTTCAACATTTTCTTATGCTTATGTCTATTTACTAATTTATGTACAAAATTATCATTATATCCATACTTTTAGCTATATTTTTAATTCGATTCCTTTCATTGTTAAAACGTTCGTTACTTAACGAAAAATTGACTAACCTGTGAGTTAAGAAATGAAATGCTGCCATTTTGTGTTGCCGGCAATGAAATGAGTCGAATGTTATATACCTATCAGTATTAGTAAATTTCCTATAAATATCAAATTCTAATTTATCGTTATTTCTTATAACTAACGTGTCGAGAAAAGGTAATTGCCCATTGTTCTCCTTTTTTTACATAAAATTAATGGAAAGATGTTTATTGTTTAATGTTTCTAAGAAAGTGTCCAAATTTTCTGTTATAGTAACAAAAATAGCAACTATATCGTCTACGTATCTATACCACACTTGGGAAATACTTGAGTTGTTTTTTGCAAGGAACGGAGATAACTAATTGCCGATCGCAGTTCCCTTAAGTTGTTTATAATATTTATTGTTGAACTGAAAACAATTTTGATTCATACATAATTTTGTGAGAAGCAAATATTCATCAATAATTTCTTTCTTCAAATTATTCATTTCAAATAGTTCCTTTAGGTACTCTAAAGCTAGTGGTATGGGTACGATAGGAAATAATGAGCTTACATCAAAAGATATTAAAATTTCACCTTCTTTTAAGTGAACATTCTTAATTTTATCTAAGAAGTTTATATCATCCGCTGATGACGCTAACTTGGTTAGCGAAACGCGCGTCCAGAACGTAACAAGTTGTGGTGTAATGTGGTTAGAACTCTTGTATTTTGATATATTGTGATATAGATATTTTAAGAATAATTAAGTTTGAGAATATACTGTGTATATAGTTTCGGGCGACACAATCGTATTGTTAAGTATTTTTTTATAGATATTGACTTTGTTTTGTTGTAACTACTGTGCAATAAAGAATTAATTAATTAATTTAAAGGAATTGATGAAAGTATGTGTTAAAGGTAAAAATGCAAAGTGTGAAATTTATCTCCCCAAAGACGAACTATCCCTGTAATATATAGCTGCATCTCCACCTCTTCTGCCTGACCTGGAAGAATAGCATGCCATTTAACATGGATTGACTCACTATTGTAATTATTGTCAACATGGATTGATTCACTATCAGTGTCCTTCAGCCAGTGTTCGGATACCAAGAACAAGGGTGGTTGGATTTCTTCTAAAATAATATTGCAGTCATGATTCTTGTTCTTCATACTTTTGACATTAAGACAAAGAATTTGCAAGATGTGAATATTTTATTTTTTCTTCTATGTTATATTTTTTCATTGAGCTGGCTTCCTTTTGAAAACAATTTGGACTGCTGTATGGAATTAGCCAATTTATGCAAAATACAAAATAGGTTATTCATGCTAAATACACAAGTGCTTATATTTGTCATATGGGAGTAATTTAATTGTCAAATCTAAAGATACTATACTAAAAAGTACAAATCTTTCTCAGTTATGAACACCTTTATCTAACCCAAATAATACGGCTTGTTTGAGAATGTCTACTTTGTGTTGAATCATATGTCTGAGTGCTTGTTTTCACTGATGCTATTCTCAATCTTATTTGCTAATTTTACTTGTTCAGTTTTTAGTTTTAATTCCAAAATCATCATAGATTTTTGTTGTTCAGTAGTAATATTTTATTGCTTTTCTTGATTGTAGGCCTCATTTTCATATGCCATAGTTTTAATTTTGTCTTAATACAAATCGTTTTGGCTGATTTCTTCACACAACTTCTGCTTCATGAATTAAAGAATATCCATGTCATCATCACTACCATCAACTCTATCTTCATACTCTCTTAACTACAGTATATATTAGATTACTGCCTTTAGGGTTATGTTGTCGAATATCTCTTTTTGTGCAAGTACAACGGGAATTTGCCAAGTTCCACATACGCAAACCATGTTGTCCAAAATTAAGTTTTATCCACAGATTTAGACCCAAATTTACAAACTAAGGTTTGAAACGAAATACTCTTCTAAACAGATAAGCAACATTCGGAAATCTTGTAAGAATCTGACATTGACAGTTTATTTGTATTTACATTTTAAGTCGATTTTCAGGGCGCCCGCACTTGAATATATTTCCTGTATAATCTGCAATGCCAGTAAGTAGAAACGATTTTCAAAATTCATAGATACAAAACTTCCTACCGAATACACAATAAATATGTATAAAATAAATAACTGTAAAAGGTATTTTAAAAAAAAAAACTACAAATTCCTAAATAAGACTGTTTTTTTACCTTACTGACAGTTTTCAATCCATAAATGAAACACAAATTGGAATATATCTAAAGAATGTATACATTTTTCCGAGAAATTAAGGCGAAATGTTGCCAAGGGTTTTGAGGTAGCCGGCAGGCGCAACTAGTTTTTCAATTATTTTGGTTTAATTGTAACAAATTTTGCATTATATTATAATATAACCTTAGACTTATATGGCAAGTAATGTTGCATTTAAACTAAAATAATCAATAAACGCTTTGCGCCAATATAATCAAATTATATATTTTTGAAATCAGTAGAGAATGGCCTTTCATAAAATTAAACAATATACAGAGTATTCCATAAAAAAAACGTGTTTCTTACCCTATTTTTTTTGTATTTACACTTTTCCTCTATCTTTGTTAATAAATAACCCTATAGGTGGGTGTTATAATATAATATTTCATCTACATAGAAGCATCTCAAAAAGCATAGATCTAAAAAAAACCCACAGATTAAAAAAAAAGCGATTACGAACTCCATTCAGCGTTATTATAATTATTATGACCGTCCAATAGATAAAATATATTTAACATTTATTTTAGGTCCTAAAGATATTTCATTGTCTAATGGTAATGTTGCTTTACAAATACATACCAATCGGAGTAATTTTCAAGCGAAAGACGTTTTAGTTCCATGGAAACTTAAGGACGAAAGAAAAACAACTTTTTTACGTTTCTATCATGTATTCGAAGAAAATGAACTTGAAGGTTTATGTCAAAAAATAGAAAACATAGAGATCTTAAAAAGTTATTATGATCAAGGTAACTGGTGTATTATGTTTCGAAAGAGTAAGTGTCAATAGCCTATATGTAATATATTATGTGATACTGTAAACTACTTTATTTTTTAACTTTTACTCCTCTGCAGAAGTACCAAATATCTTACCAGAAACGCCACATCATTAGCCATAAAGTTAGTTTTGCTAATTTAAACTATTAATTATTTACGCATTATTGAAACTAAACTAAAGTGTGCGTAAATTAGATAACCCGTAAATTTTTCGCGTTTTATTTTACTCACTTGTAAGGTATAATTACTCACAATTGAATACCAACGACCGGTAAAATACGATTGTCGCTGAAATAGCTGCTTCAAATATTTTCGACAGAAAATTAGCATATTTTTATTGTAGTACTACACGCGATATGAGGAATAAAAATATTTGATGTCGTAGTCATTTCTATCTCTTCTTATTAAAGCTAAGTTTAAGACATAATTAAACATACTTTTTTTATTCCACAGCGTTTATTCCTTTATTAAAAAAATATTTGTTAAATAGAAAAATGACCGCATTATTTGTTATTTTTACCGATTTTAAACCTTTAAATAGAATAATGAAAGAAAATAAACAATAGGTATCTAACACTACTAAAGGATGCCGTTCATATTAGTATTTGAGAATTTTCCGGTGGTTTGCAGTTCGAACTGGGATAGTAAAGTTGAATATTTCCAATATTGGGAGAATGTATATTCTGTAAAATAAACTAAAGTGAAACTTGAGTTTAGTTTTTTAATACATATATTTACAGATTTTAAATTCCTACTTAGTTCTCGAGTTTCCATAGCATTCTAGGTCTGAACTTGGCAATATGTCTTTAACTAAATTGACAAAATCATCAAATGGGCAGAATTCTTGGCATCCCAAAATTGGAAGGGGTCCCTCAGGGTTGTCATTCTCGTAACTTTGATAGAATAACTAAAAAAAGAAAAAAAAAATTAACTCTTCTCCCCTGCCTAATTCCTTCTTTCTCCGAGCCACTTCGAACCTGCAGATGGCGTTTGTTTAGCAACCCCTGTTTTATATTGATTTTAGTCAAAGAAGCATGAAGGTCGAAGCTCAGGAAAATTAGGAAGTATGTCTATTTTCTTCTAACCCTCTGCAAGTAAAAAAAAATGTGTTTTGGCAAAGATAGTTTTTCCCTTATATGTATGTACATCAAGTTAAGGTTTATATGAAAAAAATATAGCCTAATTTCCGTGAGTTTTGACGAGTTACTATGGACTTGTGTATGTATTTCCCTATTTTTAATGTACTGAAACTAGTGGAGTTTAAAAATTCAGAATCTGAATCTTTAAATGTAGCCATATTTATATGACATTCAGAATATAACCTAGGAAATATTAAAGACAAAAAATATGTGGCTTTAGTAGAAGACACACACGCACGCACAGGATGTGCAGTGATGGTGTGATTTGTCCACAGTTTTTTGTAAGTTTAGTTTTACTGATGATTGTCTTCCATCCTGGTGGTAGTTTTAATGATCCGTCTTTTTGTTTTATTTAATTATAGAAAACATGGTGAAACATGTTCAGATCTCCCTGGGTACAAGCCTGCCTGATGAGGGTAGAGGCCCAGAAATCATGATTGCAGGAGAGTACCCTGTGACATAACCGAAAGCAATTCTTCTTGTAGGCCGTTTTGCACCTGCAGAAATTATATATTTTTGCTATTTACACATATATATATATATATATATATATATATATATATATATATATATATATATATATATATATATCTATATCTCATATAGTGAGTTTAAGCTCTTCTGCTCCCGCTTCATATATAACAAACACCACATTGAGATAATTCTTTAAAAATAACATACAAATAATATGTAATCCACAAACAACTATTAGCCTAGTTCACATACATAAAATGATGTTAATTCTTGCTACTGCTGGTAACAATATTAGTAGGGGCCTAAGGGTTCATTGGATGTGCAGAAGTTTCAAACCCACACAAACAATTTCAAAAGTTATGAACAATTAAGATTAAAAAATAATTTTTTTTTGCAAATAAACTATTAATATTTAAGAAATAAAAAAATATTCTTAAAGAGTCCCCACTCCCGGAACTCTTATCTATTTTATTAAGAATTTTAATTTAATGTTGAAAATAGTGCTCTTCGCGGCAAATTTTAAGATGTTATGATGCCCCACAACCGACCGCAACAAGTGAAAAACATTTTAATTAAATTATATTATTAAAATTAAATATTTATTTAAACATTTAAAAAAATTATGGTATTATCTAGAGATTTGAAGTAACAATATCCATCTGATAAAAATTCCTTTATATTTCAAGTCGGATAATTGTTAAATAAAAGCCACTGAAATGATTTCGCTTCGTGGAGACTATCACAACTATACTAATATGAGATTATGATAACGCGATGTTTCCAATTGTTATAATCTATTAGTTATTGAAGCTTACAAAAAATTTTAATTTTTTACGTTTTTGTTAGCTTCAGTAATTAATAAATAATAGATTATAACAATTAAAAACATCGCATAGTCATAATCTCATATAATACAGTTGTTATAAAGTCCCACGAATCGAAATAATTTTAGTGGCTTTTGTTCAACAATTATCCGACTTGAAATATAAACAAAAACTCTAAAAAAGTTTGTTAATTAATAATAGACTTAATTTTATAAAATATCAGTGGAAAAATTTTTTTCAGTGGCATATTGTTCATTCAAGTGTCTAGATAATACTATATTTTGTTTTTAATTTTTAATATTTAATAGTATAAAAAAATTGCAAATCTCTGTTTTTAACATTAAATTAAAATTATTAACGGTGGCGGTTCGTGACTTTAGAAAGTGACAATGTTGCAGGCTGCAGTTCATGTCGAAAATAAAATATTTTATTTAAATAACTCACCTTTCGGCATTACTAATGATCGTTCAATATATTGTATATTCAATATGCCTCGATTGAAACAAAGTCGACATAAAGTTAAAAAAACACTTCATGATTGTCTCTACCCCGCATAATAAAATCCGTGATAAAGGAATTATTTTTTTAATTTTGTTTAAAAATCATTGTGCGTATTTTTATTTGCGGCGAACTTATCAGTCACTGTCTTATTAAAATCAGGAATAGACCGAATAGGTTTCTGTTCAACTAACAAACATCCTAAGGCATTAAGTCTGTCTTGACACATGGTACTCCTTAGCAATGTCCTTAATCATACTTGTCCAATTCGAATCACCCCCAAGAAGTACGCAAGGAAACCAAAATAAACAGTTTTTATTAAATTTGAGCATGGGCCACAACGAAACGTCACTTCGCAGTGCGGGAATCACTGTATGACGTCGAAAGACAAATATACGAGGAAACGGGGATAGTATATTTTTCCTAAGACCTCATACGAAACTGACAAAAAACACATTGTTAACTGGACTAAAAAGTACCATATATCACACGCGTATTAAAAAAAAGTTCAATTCCTGTGTCGAAAAATGCTTTTCAACACGACAGTATTGTGTCAGTGTTACAGCTGACGTAACGGGTGACAATTTTCTCAAAACTAGTGTGTAAACCATTTTTCAGCTCTAGTGTTGAAATATTAAAATATAATAATTTTACTGAAAATGTGGTCGTAGAAAAAATGGTGTACATTACTCGGGTCAAAGTTATCGGTTTCAAAGTCTAAGGATTTCCGCACTCGTTTGAAAACTACCACTTTCAACACTTTTTATGTAATATACTAATGCATTATCACAGAATGCGCTTTGTCGGAATGAACAACACTATTCAGATAAAAGTTAAAGCTAGATTATAATTATGATTTTTTGAAATTTGTGACCAGTGGTGCAGTTGTGATTATCAAACCACCACTGATTATTAATACTAGAGATAGAGTTCCGGGAGTCCGGACTTTTTTATTGGGAATTTCTTTCTCTTTAAGAATCTTTTTTTTTTATTTCCTAAATGTTAATAGTTCTCGAGTTATTTGTAAAAAACTTTTTTTTAAACCTTAGTTTGAGCCACACTAATATTTTTACTAGTAATAGCAAAAATTAACACCGTTTTGAGTTTGTGAACTATACTATATAGGTAACCTACTTGAGGGCTTTCCGGGAAAAACAACATATGGCAGTTTTTGGTGAAATTGAGCTGGCAACAACGTTATGTTTGATAAAACAAAATACTGCTACCTAACTATATAGGATTCCCATAAAAAGTACATAACTCAACAATAAAAACGCCTAAAGTTTCGATGATTCCGCAAAAACCACACTAGGCAACAGAAATTTCCAATAAAAACAACTTTGGATAGGCATTTCGTGTCCCTAATGAATAAGTGTAACTTGAATTCGTGGGTTATGGGACTGCAATAAGATCTAAAGTGAAACCACTATTTTCAATTGCAACGTTTCGTGTTACATTAACACTTTTTCAAGCTCTTGAGTTAGTGGGAAAACCTTAATTATGGACATTTACACAATAAATAAATATACATATACACATTTTACTGACGTAGGAACTACACAAACTTTTAGGACGGACTTGTCAGTGACATGTGTGGCTTATCTGGAAAATATTTTATTTTGATAAGTTTGGTTAGGTTACTACATAATTCTACCGCCAGTATTTAGTGTTAGTTTGCCAGGTGTGTAGCTCTGCTTGCATTACGGTTGTTTATTATACTTAAAATGGAATACGAAAGACAGAATCCAGCTGATAATAGTGAAATTCCAGCACGAAAGAAACAAAAACCCCACAAAAAGTTGTTGACTAAAATGGCGAGGATTAAAAGGCGATACTTTTATAAATTCCAGAGGAGTGCGACAACCGCCTAGAGTTGTTGGGCCTGATTGCAAGTAAGCTTAACCTATTTTTTCATTAATGTACAGGGCATTTTTGACTGAATATTGGCCACCCTCTCACCTTTCTTAGTTTTAATGATAGAAAATAATTCATCTACCATGTTGCAGAGGATAAAATGTAGTTTATTGCGATATGTAAAAATATCATACGGGGTATCTAAAAAAAAACAGGGCACGCTAGAAATGCATTTTTCAAATGAGACGTATATTTATAAATATTTTAAAAAAGCAATAAATTAGTTTTTGAAAAATCCCACATATGATATAATTTCGCTTTGTTGTTTTTTGAGATATATATGTTTTTAAAAAGTATTTTTTATTTCATTACCGTCTAATTTTGATATAAAAGGAAATAATATTTTCTGTTTTTAGAGGTAAAGTGTAGACTTTAATATTACAGAGTGTTTAGCCAAAGACCCTGTAATATTAAAGTCTAAATTCTATATGTGAAAACAGAAACTATTAATTTCTTTCATACCGACATGATGGTATATAAATAAAAAAATACTTTTTTTAAATCTAAATGTCTCAAAAACCAACAAAGAATACCATCATATAGGGCATTTTTAAAAAGCTTATTTATTGTTCTATAAAAATATCCATAAATAGACAGGGTGTGTCATTTAAAAAATAGCGTGTCCTATTTTTTTATATACCCAGTACCTATATTATTATTTTAACTAGTACAACTTGGTAAAAGAATAATAATTTCTCTATCGTTAAAAATAAGATAGTTAAGGGGGGTTCAAAATTGAGTCAATGACCCTGCACACATTTTACTTATAAGCCGTGTTTTTAAGATGTATTCGATTCAGATGTTATGAGAATGTTTTGGAGGATGAGAGATGTATATCGACAAAATTTAACGTACTGCTTTCTAAAGATGCCCAGGATAGTCACCTTGCTGGTAATAAAATAAATTTTATTTTCAAATATGTAATGGTTATATTCGTTTCTATCTATCTATATATATTCGACTAATTTCATTTCGCTCTCCAAAACAGACGCAGTCGTGTAAAACATCAAGATCTGCCTCGAGATATTGAAAATAATGATGAGGATTCTGATATGCCGTTACTTCAAAACACCATCATTTAGCCTCTTATAGATACAAAATAAGATATGGGAGCTCCGAAATGCCCGTGTGTGCAACAGCATTTTGTAATCTACACGGAATATCATCAGAAAGGTTGCGCAGAATTAGATTATCACTTGCAAAAACTGGTCATTCTCCAAAAGACCTTCGTGGCCGTCATGTAAACAGACCTCGTAAAACTAAACCAGGATTATATCTTGCTATTCGCGACTACATTAAGTCCTTTAAGTGTCAATAGTCTCATTATTCGCGCAGGGATAATCCTAATACATACTATTTACCAGAAACATTGAGTGTCAAAAAAATGCATAAAATATTCTGTGGAGAAAATCCAAGTATGCGAGTATCATATAGAGTATACTGGCAGGTTTTCAAAAAAGATTTTAAATTGAAGTTTGGAATTCCAAAAAGCGATACTTGTAGTATATGTGACCACTTCGATCAACAAATAAATGTAGACAAAAACTTACATTTATGTAAAGCGGAAAAGTTTTATAAGCTGAAAAAACGATACCGATTACTAGCTAGGCAAAAGCCGGAAGATTATTCTTGCATATCGTTTGATTTTATGCAAAATTTAGCACTACCTCACATACGGACAAACGAAAGAAGTTTTTTACGCCACACAGATGTGGTATTTTGTGTTTGGAATACATAATGAAGGAAATGATGCAGCAGCAATGTACTGCTATGATGAGACAGTTGCCAAAAAAAGGGCAGAACGATGTGGCTTCGTTGCTTTTTCAGTTTTTGAAAAGCCACAATTTAACTTCGAAACATCTAATATTGCTTAGCGACGGATGCGCCGGGCAAAATAAAAATTACGTCTTAATGCCCTTTTTGTATATATTGGTCCATTGTTTGATAATGTTTGAGAGTATTGTGCATGTATTTCCTGTTAGGGGTCATTCCTTTTTATCAAATAATAGGGACTTCTCACTTATAGAAAAGCACAAAAAAACGGCAACGGTGGAAGTACCAAAAGAATGGGATGAAATTATAAAGGGAGCCCGTGGAAAACCATCCCTCTATGAGCTTATTAATGTAGGATCAACAATGATATTTGATATAGCCAATACCATGTCTCCTTACTTCCTAAAGCAACCAAGACCACCTGTAAAAATTAAAACAGCCAGAATGCTTAAATATGATATAAATGAACCAGGATACGTATTAACGAGGCAAACTTATAGCTGCGAATGGGAACGGAGTTACATTAGAAATAATAAAGCGTTGCCGAAAGAAATACACCTTAAACAAAACTATTCTGGACCGGTTCCACTAAAAAAATCAAAAATACATCATCTTTTAAGCTTATCAAAATATATTAAAAAGCCTGAAAATTTAACATTTTATAAGGATTTGTTAAATGAAATGCTGCAGCATACGGTAAACAATATTGAGGGCGCTGATGTTGATGTAGACAATGACGATAACAGCAGTGGAGAAAGCGATGTCGAATAGAAAAAAGAAGTATGTCCTAAATATGCTGTTTAATGCTGTAATCCTTAAGTATTTTTTGTTTTTATAACGTTAATATTGAATGCTATTTTCTTTAAAAAACTATATCAGTAAAAATCTCGCCAATTATGCTGGCCTTAATTTTTTTTATTTTTAATTAGTATTTTACGTTATGTTTTTCCATTACATAATACGTAGGTATAACTTGTATTTCAAATAAAACTTAACTTTAATAAAATGTATTTAAAATAAATCAGTTTTATTAAAAATTCCAGAAAAACAACATTTGTCATGAATATTTTGTGTACTTTGGGCAAACTAAGAGGCAAAAATAAATAAACAAAATACTTCAGCCTTATTCCTACATCAACAAAACTAAATTTCGGATGGTGTAAGGATATTGCCAATATTATACAGAAAAACTTTTGTATTTGACTAATAAAAGAAAGCTTGTAGAGTGTAGACGCAGTTCAAAATGTAAACAGAAATCGTATACTCGAAAGCTTATTGAGACGTTAGTTACCCTACTCTTAATTCTAGAATTAATTGTCTTATCTAAAAACAAAAAAAAATTGCCTATATCGGGTTTCCAAAATTTATGGATGTAGTTTATTTCGTAGCGCGAATTTGACATAACCGTTTGTGATTTGTATTTGTCCACAGATTTAAAAAAAAATCATCCTTACCTTAACTCCATACACTCCGTCTATATTGTGAATTTCTACAAGTACGTAAGATCCATATGGAGGAATATCTACCACTTTATATGCTTCTAAAGATAGTAACACCGCAGCTATATTGGTTTCGTGAGCTGAGTAAATAAACATTTTCCTACCTTCAGGGCTCAATGTGCCGTCAATCTTACCTCGTGTGTCGCTAATAATTTTTTTAACCAGATAACCTAGAATTTGAAAATTCAGTTTAATATTGCTCTGAAAAAACTATAATGCCAATAATGTAAGATAAAATATTAATTATATTATAATTATAATTTTACAATTTAGATTTTTGCTGTAGGTAGGTGTATATTTTCTACAGTCATAGGCTTAAGAGTCTATTACGCGCCTGAAATAATACCATTTTTTTCGCTTCAGCCATAACACTTATTTTGAAAACGATTACACTTAGCGATCTGTTTCAAAAAACAATCGAAAAAAGGTTCTTTTTCTATGTCTCTCTTGTAATACTTTCTAAAATTTGGTTGTGTTTTTCAAAATTTACACAGTTGTGTTAAAAATATATTTTTAAATTTTGGGACTTATAATGCAAAATCGCTTGCAAGATGGACATAGATCAATCCTTTATTTTGATACCAAAATCAAAATTACGCAGTCTATATTATATCCCAAGCGGCTATTTCCATGCAGATATTTTGCCTGCGTGTGCACGAGGCATGTTTAGGGATCTTCACTGCACAAGATCAAAACACTGAATTCAGTGTTGTGATAATAAACAATCAAAAAACTGTTTCAAATATTATATAAAAATGTGGGCTTAAAAATGTTTAGGTTTTAAGATTTTTTAAATGTTTGAATCGTAACTACTCTTCGATGATAGAACTATTAGAATATTTTTTTTCGACATTTACAGTGCCTATCAAAAAGTCCGCACCATTTATGAAACCTTTTTATTATTAATGTCTCAGAAAATTTTATTTCAAATACAAGTTTCTGCATGAAGAAAAAAATCGGTAAAGTCGTTTAACCCGGAACGGGAACTTACCTCGTAGCGAATTCCACTACACGTAGAAAACGGTTCATATATATATTTAGTTACTTGGTAATAACTTTATACATATTATATAATTATTAATACGAGGAAAGTTCTGTTAAACGGTCTTTCCCTATTTTTATACCCAAGTACCCAGCACTTACCTTATAGTAAAAATATGTAGTATCATTAAAATTTATACAATATCTATATAGCTATTGCCAAATAAATATATGTGCGTGTAAACTCTGTTATCTGTGTATAGAGGGTTGTTCTGGGTAAAGGCGAATTTACTGATTTTTTTAAATTCATTTTTCTTCATATTTATTTTGTCTAGATATATTTTTTGCCGTTCACAAGTCACCATTCGCTTGTAGAGTTATACTGCGCTTGCGCAAATAAGAATTTATGACAATAGAAGTTTATTTACATAATTTATAAAAAATCAGTTATGACATTTTTAATTTTCATCCATAAAAAGCAGGTATTTATTCTAGGAAATGGAATTTTACATTTTTTTAAAACGTTTAATTAGGTCGCCATTTTGTTTTGCTATACAGAATTGACAAAATTTTATCATTTCATTGCAAATCTTCAACTTAATTGGATAAATAGTTTTTTACACTAATATTTTAAACATTTAATTAGACTGGAGGACGCCATTGTTTTTTTCACCATAATGTCAACAAAATTTCACCAATTTATCCCTACGCCACCTTTAATTTTTGTGCAAAATTTGAGGTAAAAAAATTTATTTAGACCACCATTTTGTTACGACATCTTGTATTCGTATTAAAACTTTTATCAACTTGTATCTACATAACACTTGATTTCTTTAACATTTTGTTAGGCCGCCATTTTGTTCCACCCTCTCGGATTTGTACCAAATTTTTAGATACATTTGCTATAAACTACCTAGTTTTTTAGTAGTAATTTTTTTAACATTTTATTGGGTCGCCATTTTGTTCCGTCATATTGGATTTTCACCAAATTATTATCATCTCATCCCCATATGATCCTTAATTTTTGGCCAAAATTTGAACTCAATCGGATAAGTATTTTTTAGCCATGCCGCGAACAACCAACAGACAGACCGACGAAATGCAGAAAACATATTTTTCGGTATCCAGGAACCCTGAAACGTGAAGATCTGATAAAATATCGGAAGGTGATTTTTTCACGATTACAATACTTTCCTTTACAAGGAAATTAAAAAGGTTTTGACAATATTAAATCTCAAGTTGGCTAGTTGAAAATACAGTGTTTACAAAATTAAAAAAATTAGATTTTAAAAATGAAAAATTAAATTTGGCTGCAAAGAATCCTAAATAAAAGCTAAATAAACTTTTTCTACTTTCGTTATAGTTTTAAAGAAATATTTAGATTTAAAAATCGAAAAAAAATACTTTTTGAGCTATAATATTTAATTAGCTACAACTAATATAGAAACATTTTACTCGGCTTTTATTTAGATTTTATCATTGCCTTTAAAACTGCAGTCACAAAATGAGTTTTTTAAAAGTTTTAGTTTTGGAAATCAACTTTTGTGTATCTTTGTAAAACCTTGTGTATTTCACTTAGATTCGATGCTTTCCAAACTATTTTTTCTTAAAAACTTTTATAAAGAATTATTTGATAAATAAGTAACAAACAAGTTTTCCATATGGTGTGGATGTTTTTAATTATTGTCCGCTGATAGGGTAGACAAGAAGACAATTTAAATTTGCGACAAAAAATCAGTTTTGAATAACGTATAAAAATAACGTTGGAAAAAGTTTAAACTTAAAAGTATTTGCAAAAAATATTAGAAAGTCAGGGGATTTTATACTAAACCTGGAAAAATTATAAAATTTATATTTCCACCAGCGTTGTTGATTGTATTTACCCAAAATTCTTTCGTCGCGTTTATATAACTATAATTACATTTAACATATTATATAATTATAGTTAATTTAACATCACTCGTATTACTTAAAATTATTTTGCGGCTCCTACATAAAAAATTTATTTAACATCTCCTGTATAGCCAAACTTGTCCGCCGGCGCCATTCACAATAACAGTAACGTGGACGACTAGAAAATCGGCTTAAGTACGTGTATGCCGTATAGTCTATGTAAGGCAAAGACAAAACAAAAGATTCGATGTTCTTCGTTACTTACCGTCAGAAAAGCAGACATTTTGGGATTTAATAAATTCAATAGCTGGGGTGGATTCAGTTTTGTAATCGTTATTATTGGTATTCTGTTGTGGCGATGTTACGCATGTCACGCTTTTTCATACTTTTTCTTTAAATAGAACTTTTTAGACCGAAATTTTGTGCCATTTTCTTTAAGAAGAAACGTAAATAATCATAGTCTTTATGTTATGTAGGTTTTTTGACAAAAATATCGAAGTATTTGGGTTAAACCGCATTACTTTACTTTGCGTTTTGATTTTATATCAAAAGAAAGAAACCCGCCCCTCACAGCCAGTTTCAGTGTGTTTTAGTTACATAAAAAAGTAAAGACCTTTTTTTTTCGTGGGGAGGCAGGAGGAAAGGGAGCAGACTGTGAACGTGTGAGGTATAGTTGTTCCTGCATTCTATCCTGTTCGTCTATAGAATATTAACGTAATGGCCGCTATGTGGCGGAAGTAGGAAGGGTAAGGGGATAGCTCGAAAGAAAGGGTCATCTTGTAATACCAGTAGTACTCTCAAGGGGTAGCTAGTAGAAGCCAAGAGCTACAGAAACAGTATAATCCCGGTACAGTGTGTACCGGGAGTTTAGAGCTCGCCATCCGGACATCCATGTATAACGTCTCGGCCATATAATCTTAGCAGTTCAAGGCCGTAAAACCGAAGAAACAAAGAAAGAAGATTGGAAAATCTTACACCAAAAAGAATGATACTGCTTGAGAGAGCGGGAGAAGGGAAATCACAGTAGCTCGGGTTGCGGAACGCCTTTTTTACGCTTTGGCTCAATGGAACGCTTTAATTATTAGCAGATTGTGATTAGTGATTCTAGATTACTTAATATGTAGCACTGTGAAACGCCTTGACATTTAAACGTAGAATAAAAAAGAAGGGTATTCTGGCAACCAACAACCATACATACATTGGCATGAATATAAAAATGATGTAAGATTTATTTTACACGGGAGCTGACCAGTGACCAACCAATTGTGCTGTCCGAAATGATTTCGTACGACATGCGAAATATGTAATTTTCTCAGGTTTTGTTGACCGTTTCAATAGTAATTGTAGAAAAATACATTACTATTTTGCTATTGTCTTAATACGATTTCTTTTGTACATACCAACTATGAAGACGATTTTTATATTTGTTGGCTACAATTTCTATTTTTCTTTTGGCGTAATTAAGCAGATTTCTCGTTTTTTTTTTGACAATACTAGTCTAATATAATTATTAAATGTAATAGGATATGAAAATATGCCTATTACTCTGTACAACAGTTTAATGATTCCAGTTCTAAACATTTTACTGAAGAACGTATTTTCTTCTTAAAATTTCTACTTTGTCACTTGTCATATATTGATATTTTTCGGCTAGGTACGTTTTGACGTCACAGAACTTGGATATTAACAGGAAAGTCAAACGTTGTCAATAAATATGCGTTGGGAAAGTATCAAAAACTGTTTTAAACTGTGTTTTCAGAAAACTGAAAAAGATGTTAACTTTCTGTTAGACGGAAAAGAAGGGTACAAAAATCCACTTAAATTTAAATTTTTAAACGTCAAAATATGCAAAACAGTAAGGTTTAGAATATAATATAATGCAAGTGTGTCACTTAAAACTCCAAAACGCCATTTTCTCGAGAATTAACGTTTGTCGAAAGTTGGGGAAAAGTTGAAAAAAAAAAACGATTTCGTTTCTACTATAGACGACGCGACGACAAGAAGAAACAAAACAGTTGCAAATATAACAGTCCCAGATATAATAAATTTGTTTCAAGACAAATATACGTCCATTGGTAAGATATGTTAGTTTGTTTTGTGCAGTAGGTAACATTGATTACTGTATATATATATATATATATATATATATATATATATATATACATATATATATATATATATATATATATATATATATATATATATATATATATATGTGTATATATATATATATATATATATATATATATATATATATATATATATATATATATATATATATATATATATATATATATATATATATATATATATATATATATATATGCCCCTGAAACACCTAGGTACTCCAAATATGGATATTTGAAGAATATACATACATAATATGTACTAAATGCAATACAGAAATGTAGTGTATATAAGTATATATATATATATATATATATATATATATATATATATATATATATATATATATATATATATATATATATATAGTGAAAGCTTTCATAAGCGGACACCGACAGTTCTCAAATTTTTGATCGCTTATGGGAGATGTCCGGTTAAAAGAAAGTAATTAGAAAATTATGCCCCTGAAATACCTAGGTACTCCAAATACGGATATTTGGAGAATATACATACATAATATGTACTAAATGCAATACAGAAATAAATAGAAACATTTTATTTTCAAGCTATTTATTTGTTATTTTTAAAATAAAACAAGTACGTACATATGCATACGCATTACAATAAATACTTGCATATACATATGTATGCAAATGTTTACTACTTTATAGGCTTATAATGTAAAACAAATAAACGTTTTTGCTCACGGCCGAACATACATAATTTTTATACGAAAAATATGGTCGACTTTATTTTAAATAATAAAGCAAGAAATAGATATGAGTATAAAACAAAATAAATGTGGATAACCTAGGCAAAATTATTTGGAACAAAACTGAAAAAAAGTCAAAATTGACGACTGCCGTAATTTTGACCACTTTTCTTGCATAATACAATTTTGGAAATGACTTCCAAGGATCTTTATATGTTGAAAAGCTATGTAGTCATCCCTTGCAAATTGTTTTAAGCGGTCAACAACCTCCAAAGCCTCAACATAGCATTTTACTGAATGGGCATCTTGCATTACACTAGGCAGATCATCATCCAATTCATCTTTGTCACCATCTTCACTGCTGTCTTGAGGTTCCTTAGTCAAATTTTCGATGTTGATAGTTTCTTCCGTCTGTATGTCATTATCTAAGCTTATAAAATCATCCAGATTTTGTTCACGTGTATCACCTAGTTCCTTGACAGCTCTCAACATTGCAGAAAGTATAGACATTGGCAAATCGTCCTCCGGATCAAAATCGGTGAAAACGCACTCGCTCTTTTTGAATCCAGCTTTGCCGAAACAATTCTTTATGGTGTTGGAACTTACGTTTTCCCATGCTGTTTTTGTAAAATATAATGCTTCTAATACATTCATATTTTTTGATAATTCTGATGCCGATTTAGCAATTTCTATTTTTGATAAAACATGTTTCAGAATTTGATTTCGATAATAAAATTTAAAATTTTGTATGATCCCTTGATCTAAGGGCTGGCACACGGAAGTTGTATTAGGCGGTAAAAAAATTATTTTCACATTTTTTAAGTTTAACTCTCGGGGATGAGACCCAGCATTGTAAATATTTTCTGGCGGGTAACCTAACAACATAGAAAGAAGCTTCTTCATAAACTCACTGACGTCACTTTGATTCACATCAGCAGATTCACCTGAAATGCACGTAAAACTTATGTTGTGTCTTTTACGCTACTTTTGAAGCCAACCGTCAGACGCACTAAAACTACGGTAGCCTAACTTTTCTGCTATTTCTTTAGCCTTTGCCTTTACTAACTGTCCGGATATGGGTATTTTCTGACTTCTAGCACTTGCAAACCATTCAAAACACATCCTGTCTATGTTCAGTCCTTTGGTTTTTAAAAAGCTTTTCTTCGGGTTTACATTAAGTCCAGATTGTCACTTTTGTCTTTATTTTTTGCAATATCCGCAGCTTGGGTTTTTCCTATGTTAAACCTTTTTGCCAGAGCACGAACTGATATTTTTTCTCGATCTAATATGTTCACCACTTCCATTTTTTCTTTGAGAGTCAACAGTCATTTTTTCTGAACTATTTTATTAGCATACGGTACGTCGCGTTATTATCAAATAATAGAATTGGTAAACAAAGACAAGTACAAGTACGTCATATAAAACGGGGAACCACAGAACTCATAATGTTAAACGGGGGGACTCACCGAATTTATTTACATAGTCGTCCGGTTATTAGAGCTAGACGCCCGCATATGGGAAATTGTAGTTGCCACCTGAGATAGTAAAAGTAAAATATCTCTCACATACGGACATGGCTCTACGCGACCGTTTGTAAGAGCGTCCGCTTATTAGATCACGTTTTATATGTAAAACTATATGACTAAATTCCGTTCTAAGAAAATTGTCCGTTTAAGGGAGATGTCCGCTTATTAAGGCTGTCCGTAAGGAGAGCTTTCACTGTATATATATTTCATACTCGTTGGTACGTTGTTTGGAGAACGAAATGAAAAATAAATTTGAAATTTTGACGACTAATTTCGCGTTTGTGTGTTTCCAGATCTGGTAACTGGCATCAACATTAGTATTTTAAATGGGATACTCTAGTTTATTTTATTTTTAGATTCTGCGAAACAATACATTTTTTTTTGTATAGGATATTTTTCATTTCTCTTACCATTTTTTCAACATTAATTATTTTGTGTTTTTTTTTTACCAAAACTGTGTCAATTAAAACTTCAATATTTTCGTCTCTAGATGTCAAATCAATGTAAAATTTTAATATTATTTAGTCAAAATGTAGTACTGTGATTTTAGCAACATAGGATCGCCGGCTTTTATACAGAGTGACCTAAAAATTAACTGCACTTCAGATTTTATAAATTTGTGACTTTTTTTAAATAGAACACCCTGTATATTATTAAAGCGTTGTATAGAGTGGACAAATTGAATTTTTTTCATATAAGATGTTCTGATACCTATTTTGAACCACTTACGATTTATAACAGTAAATATGATTTTATATATTAAAGATCTAAAACGCCAAGTGTGCTATGATTTAACAACTGCAATACGTAACGATGGTGGCATGACATGTCTCACTTTTTAGTTTATGTCAGATTATCGAAAATGGAGAACAATAGTTTTTCAAATGCGGATATTTTAAATTTGTTTTATATTCACTGCTAGTGTCAAAGAATTGTTGCAAGAACCTGCAGAAGATTTAACGCTCGTTGAAGATAACTTTTTAAATTTCACCCTACTACTGAACACGAAGAAAATGAAATTAACGTTTTGGAGTATTTTCATGCCCATCCTCATGCTTCAATAACAGTAACAATATGAAGAATTTTACATAAAGATTATATGCATGGCTACAAACTAACTACATTACAGACTTTATAACCAGATAATCCTCCAAAATGTGTAGATGTTATTAATTCGTACACAGGTGAAAAGAATTATTTCGACTGCTGAAGTAAAATTCTCAGGTGAAGGAGCTTTTAACCATCAAAATAATCATTTGTGGGCTGCAAAAAATCCACACCTAATACATGAAAAAGATTATCAACAAATATTTTGTGTTTATGTATTTTGTTTGTTGATGGATAGGCAATTTTCAATACACATTTATGACGAAAATTTAACTTTTGCAAAATATATTGAAATTTTAAGAACCGCCGTATATGACTTTGAATTATCTACCACTTATCGATTTGAGAAATTGTTGGTATCAAGTGGATGGAGCTCCTGCCTATTGTACCTATGAAGTTTCCGCCGAAATATATGATATGTTTGAAGAAGGACCATGGAGTTGGCAACCGCGATCTCCAGATCTTACTTCATTAAACTTTTTTCTGTGGGGTAGGGTTAAAGAATTGGTTTATAAAACATCAGTAAATACAAAAGAAGATCTAGAAAATCGGGTAAGGCGCGCTTTTGAACAACTTGATCCATCAGAAATTCAAAGAGCTACAACCTGTCATGTGATGATATATATTACCGATAGCTTACATGTAAATGGTCAGCGCTTTAGACGTCTGACGTATTAGGGGAAAATTATAAAACTTATAATTTATAATAAAAGAAAATCGTTTGGCATTGCATACGCTGTGGTTACATCATAAAAGGGTTTTAGATATTTAATGTCTATTGGTCTAATATCAACAAATCGCTTATAATTCGAAAGCAGTTGAAAATAGGATCTATATATATATATATATATATATATATATATATATATATATATATATATATATATATATATATATATATATATATATATATATATATATATATATATATATATATATATATATATATATATATATATATATATATATATATATATATATATTATATTATATATATATACATATATATATATATATATATATATATATATATATATATATATATATATATATATATATATTTATATATATACATATATATATATATATATATATATATATATATATTATATTTATATATATATATATATATATATATATATATATATATATATATATTATATTTATATATATATATATATATATATATATATATATATATATATATATATATTATATTTATATATATACATATATATATATATATATATATATATATATATATATATATATATATAAGAACTTTTGATAAAGGTGTGTGAAAGCGCATTTTTATTGATTTTAGTATCTACTCTCCGTATGATGGTGCTAGTGCATACTTTGCCAAATTCCTATGGGTTTGCAGCCGGAAACCACCGGAGCCCCAATATGTGAGGCTAAGTGTTATACTTAGCATGTAGTACTGTTTCAGTATGATAGACGTTTCGTTTTCGATTTTGTCATATCGAGCAATTTGTTATTTCAGATCTCCCTGGGTACAAGCCTGCCTGATGAGGGTAAAGGTCCAGAAATCATGATCGCAGGAGGGTACCCTGTGACATAATCGAAAGCAATTCTTCTTGTAGGCCGTTTTGCACCTGCAGAAATTATATATTTCTGTTATTCTACATATATCTTTTCCGGCCAAGAACTTTTGATAAAGGTGTGTGAAAGCGCATTTTTATTGATTTTATATATATATATATATATATATATATATATATATATATATATATATATCTTTGGCATTTCATAAACCGTAAGAGATACGGGATTAGTTAAATTAGGACAAAGTTGCGCAATTTGATGTCTATGTCGTTGATATAGTTGGAAAATTTGGACTACCTCCGAAGATATTTTAATTTCATTTTTAACAAGCCCTTGACCTCTCAAAACCAATAATAAAATGCACTCATACATTTAGAATATTATAATATATATAATTCTCCTTTATAAATTTGGCAAAAATCTAGCTTTCCGTCTGGCTCTAACACATTGTCTCTTATGGGAAAATCTTTAATCTTCTGTTAAAACATTAAATGTGATACATGTTTGGTTTTGAGAAATCGAACGCTTGTTAAAAATAAAATAAAAAATCCAGCCTATATTTAAAAAAAATAAGTTGACCTCGAAGACGAAACATCGGATTTTAAATCTGAGAGCACCGTTCTTATACTAACTGGTAGAGGAGGAAAAGTGGCTGTAATTTCATTTTGTGATATGTTTCCCAGCCTAAATAGAAAAATAACGATTTTCGTTTTTTACGGATATCTTCGAAACTAGTGAGAATTTTGCAAGTTTGTCAATGGCATATTACTCGACATATTAAATTGAGGAACTTAAATTGAGCCTTAATTTAACCAAACTCGTATCTGTTATGGTTTTTGAGACGCCAATGTTATCCCTTCGAATTTATAACACCCTGTATTTAGTTTTGAAATGTGTTCAGATTATTTGTTGCGTTTAAATTGACAAACAAAAATCTTTTTTGGCTATTTCGCAACTGAATAAAAATATGTAAACTTTAAATTGACTTAGCAAATATTTCTACTATTAGCTAAATATTTGTACTACTATGTGTCTATAAAAACTTAAATATGTATGCAAATGACACATTTTTTTATGCCTGCTTAAATAATATTGTTTATATTATGTATCGAAACATTCCGTAGACAGACTACTCTACATGTTGAGATATGCAATTTTATGCTACAATCAATTTAAAGTTCAGATATTTTTATGCAGTTGCGAAAAAGCCAAAAAAGATTTTTACCTGTATTTAGGTTATATTTGAAATAACACGAATTTTTTAAACCGAAAGCTTACTTAGAATTCACGTACAAATATAACTACTAAATATTTGAATGAACATATTCTCTCCTGCCATGAACCTAAAATACACCACATTCATTTATTTAATAAAAGATATTTACCTGAAATAAGCGTTCTTAGTTGTGTAGTATTGGTTTCAATGTAATAATAATCCACAACTAGTGAATGTAATGGTTCTGGATATACAGATGAGGTCCAATCTTCGAGAGGTAAATTGAGTTCTTCCTGAAATAATTTGAATTAATTAGAGAATGATAAACCATTTTTGACCCTAATAAATTAAATATTTTTGAAGTAAATAACTTGTACTTCAATCTGGTTTTTCTCTTCGTATTCGGTTGAGGCAAAAAATTATAGTTTTTTAAGCTGCCTCCCTCCCAGACAGGTTTTCTGTATTTAAATTTTATTAGTTCATTAATATCATTGGAGCAAATCCTTATTTTAAAAATGCTTAGTTTTTTTAAAATGCTAGTGTTTGTCGACTTTGTTTTTATTTTTACGACTTTAATCGTAATACATAGGTATAGGGGTCTCGAAAAAATGCGACAAATATCAATTTTCCGTGCAACATCTTATAACTAGTATCACCTATTTTAAGAACCTCGAATTTTAAGGGCTGTAGATAAAATCTAAACTTTTTTTGTTTTTTTGGTTTTTCTTTAGGCTCTTTCTTATGACGTCATTTTACAATTCGAAATAGCATTAAACTCTCTACACATTTAAAAGTTACTTTTGACAGTGGTGAAAAGTGACATTTAAAACTCCGTTTTTTTATGAACGTGTGAAAAGTAATAGTTTTTACACTTTTTTAATGTACCTATGTATGTTATTGTAACACTTTAGTACGAAAAATTATTTTATTCTCACCCTATTGTGAAAATACATATTTTTTTTAATTGTTTTTTGTATTGAATTAATTTGTGTATTTCCATTGTGCTTTTTTACCGATTTATTATATGTTTTGTTCAAATATTTGTTAAAATATTGGAGGATTAGTGTAATGGTGAAAATATATTACAGCTAGTATAATAAATAAAAACTCAAAGCAAATCAATGCTTACCAATTCTATAAATACGGAAGAAAGAAGCTTATATTAAAAACTTCTTCAAAATCGGTTATTTTTACAGACATGTAAAATTGATTTTAAAATTCTACTCTATTGTTCTTTTTGATAAACAGTTAGGATTATGCACTAATTTTAATTTAAGAATATTAATGATTGACGCTTTAAATAAATCTAATATATGAAAATTTATAGAGATATTTTCCATTTTCTCATAATTTATGTACCTGTATCGCAAACCCAAAATAAAGTAGAAATGCTTTCAAGTAAGTCATTTCAAATTCAGTTTTGTTAGCCAAGATACTTAAAGTTTCGCCGTAGCGTGTGGCCATATAGTCACTGATTTCGTTACTGTCCAATACCTCATCCACGAGTTCTTCAAATGTGTTACATCCCAAGAATGGAGAAAGTTCCTAAAAACAGATTATTATAATAATTACAGGTTTCAGTATGGTTGAAAGAAATTGTCTATGTTTACTCTAAAAACCTTACTTAATTATATTCAACAAAAAACAAACACCAAAAATGTGCAGTTAAATTTAAAAGTTTATTGTTTTTTGTTTCTTTAATTAAATATCTATCTTCCGGTTAAACTGGAAGTGCGTCCTCACATTCTAATAATTAAAATGAATAAACACGTGGACCTGACATGGGCATAACAACTGGGAGACGGAATTGTTTTGATTTGAACGCATCATGCATTGTTTCGAAAGAATGTTGTCTTACATAGAATAGAGTCATAGACATTATAAATGTGTATGAACAAAATGTATACCTGCTAATGAGATTAAAATTAAATTTTAGGGTGGTTCTGATATTCCAATCTCCGTAATACAAATGCATAGGAGCATTGTTTTTGGGCGATTTTGATAATTGTTAGTTTTTGGGTTATTTTTGATAATTTTTGTGAGAGTTATTGGGCATTATGGTGCGAAGTGCGCAAAAATTTGGACTATTTAATTTCTAACGTTTCTTTTCTCGGGTAAGTCAAAATGTTGTTGTTCTATATTAATTGGCGCGAGTGATACGAGATTTTTCCTAATTTTTTATTAATTTGTAAGTACGGTTCAGTACTTTAATCGTTTTTTATCGTTCTTTAGAAATCAAAATAACATATCTGCACTGTTTTCGCTAAGTTATATATTCATAAATTCCTAGGCAAAACCGATGTATGTAGATATAAAAAACATAGGTAAACAAATCTCTCATAGAAAATTCGCTTAATTAAGCAATTAAATGTGAATAACTTCACATATAAGCTCATTAGGGCTTAGGTGAAATAATCATAAATTGATGAACCATTTTTTGTAAACAAAAATCTATGAATAAAAATTATTATTATTATTATTATATATATTTGACATAAAATATATACATTTCTTACAATAAATTAATTTAAAATACTGAGGTATACGTTTTCATGCATAACGTAAATATGTTTGTTGTTAAAGTTAAACGATTGCTATACAAATAAATTTTAAAAAATTACTATTACTAAATATTACGCTCATGGCTATTGACATTATATTTTAACGGCAAGGAGAATAATAAGTCTGTCATTATAACTTAGGATATAGGTATTTTTTTTCATTGTCACATTTATTTGCTGTACATATTTATTTATTTTAATTGTTGTATCAAAACATACCTGATTTTATGAATGAAACAGCCAAAGGTATCCCTGTTATTATATTTATGGGACTAGACAAACACATACTTAACTACGTATTACACCAGTACAATCTTTGACTGTGTTTTTTTTTGTTAATGGCATACTTGTGTATCACTCATATTCTTAGATGATACGGAGTGTCCTTTATGCGATATTTAGTCAACAAATGCTTATAAAATGGGTTGTAGACGACTTCTGTGCGAACTTTTTTAACATTGGTGCTGTGCTTGGAATAATTTTACCAAAAATTTCCTAGTCTGCGAGTCAAAGTGTGCCTCTGATTTTGGTTTCTCTCATAGAACTCAGTTGGTCCCAGCGAAAACATTATATATTAAATCTAAGATATTACAATTTGATACAAGATAGTATCTTTTTTTTTTCTGTCCCAAACCGTTTACTAATTAGAAGCCATGGAAAATTGTTATTTATTCTTGTAAATGATGGTTATATAAGGTACCAAAGACGTTATATAATACGTCGAAATTTCTATATAATTTTAATTCCGTATTACAAGAGTTTTTTTGTTTAAAATTATTATATTTTCATAGGGATTAAGACCTTCATGGTGGGAGTAAAGTTTAAGATAAACATAATTTACAAAATGTTTTTATTAAAAAGAAATAAAATGGAATTTTGATGCAACAAACAGCCTCAGACCCCCATAGTGAATTTGTATTAAAACAGGAACTAGTATCTGTTGATAGAAAATTCGTAATATCAAAATTCCTTGCATCGCTGTTTAAGTGTATATTAAATAAACTTATTTAAAGGAAATATGTTAACTTCTCGATCTTTAGGTTTATCAACAAGTTCTGGATCGTCATGTATATCGACATGGTATGGAGGAGCTCTGTGGCGTCGTTTCCGATGGAGAGAATTCCACATTCTCGGTACATAGCCTCATCCTTATAAGTTCAGTTAGTACCAGCCTTCTTACGGTAGCACAGCCATTGATTAATTTACAGAACATCAGGTTCAAAAGAGGTTCTGGAGCTTAAGCTTTTAGGCACGAGTTGGATCTGAATCAATATTTAACTTTCTACAGCCAGAATTTCGAGGCAAGCTTGTTATCTAACTAGGTTTTAATTTCGAAATAAACTCGAAAGCTATGCTGCTTTGCAGTGCCTGCAATAGGTGGAATGGCCAAGATGTGTGGTTTTACGATGCTAATAGATTTGACAAAAAAGTTGAACCGAAAGGAGTACACAGAAGTCTCCTTTGGTGGTGTGTCATGACATACCATTTAAGGAAACACCTACTTCCAGCTCCTTTAGAGAAGATGAGTAACTAGTAACTACCTCGGCCGATTTCTTCTGAGCGTTTTCTTTTTGACAACTTCACAGATTCGACCTTGTAGAAAAATTATAAAAATTTTGTTATTTCAAATTTTGTATTTAATAATGTTTTAGATGTGACAACCATTATCAAAGTGAACGAGAAAAACCAAAAACACAAATATATTTTGAGAACCCCGAAGCCCGATCCCCACGGAGACGGTGGACTTTTGGTATGATCATCACCAAACACTCCATAAAAGTCAAAAAAAGGAGCGCACAAAACTCTGTCTAGAGACCATATTGTTGAGTAAACTAATTACAAAAATAAATTAAATAATTAATAAAGATATTTCATACATGTTGTAAGGATGCTATTGAACAACTGCTAGTTGCAAGAAAGGTAAATAGAAAAAGACCTGAGAACATCATAAACATAATGGGTAAACCGAAATAAATTTATCATACCTAGGAATCGAATACATCATATACGACCTAATAAAACAAATAAGAATGGTTATATTATTAATTACCTTATCATCTATTGCTTTTTCGAAGTTATAAGGTATGGGCTGCCAATGTAAAACCGGATTCCAGATATTTACGCATGTAGGTGGCCATAAACCTGCTGTCACAAGTTCCGCAGACATTTTGGTTCTATTATAATCGGTACTTCTCACATCAACGACGCTCATATTCCAAACCTTTCCCAAAAAATTATTATATCTTTGTCTAAGAGTAGTTCCTAAATTGTATTCTCGCATCTTTCCTTCCTAAAAGAAAAAACGTAAATTTGAAAAGAGTTTCCAGCTTTACTATACTTCCAGGATACCAAACAACACACTGGAGAAAACGAAAATTCAAACCAGTAGCATTCATTGAATCATTTTCAGAAAGCTTGTGCCCAATGTTTGGCGGCTTTTACTTTACTTTTGTTTAAATAAAGGGTATTAAAATAGAAGTATATAAACCGTGTCCCTGTTAAAAGTAAAGAGGTTCTATACAATTTATCTACAACTAAGCTGTATATAAATCTCGTAGAGAAACACGATTTAGTTTTCTATGATATTGTTAAGGATGGCTTTTTAAAATAGGTTATTGATCTAATCATATTTGTTTCCCAAATTAGTGCCTCGTACTGAATTAGTCTAAAGAAATTAGCACAACTGGCCATAGGAAAAAATTGGCACTGGTGTAATACTGGGTATTTTGAAAAAACCGGAACGATCAACTATCTCAGATCCTGCTACACATACATGCTCCAAAGTTAGTATACATGAGTTACTGATCATAACATATCTTATAAGTTAAAAAAAAATAAATGTAATTTTATGCTCATTTTTATTGCTTTCGATTAGCCCTCCCACCTTTATATTTATCTTAAAATATTACAAGTGTTGATCTTCAAGATATGACAACCCATTAATTCTTTTTAGTAAAAAAAAGTACCGGAACGGTCAAATACACTGCTGGAGAGAGTAAACGAGAAAAGCGAATTTTTAGATAAAATTTATATTCGAATATTTTTAAAACGAGCTGAGATACTGAGATGCGGGTTTCAACTCTGTCTTGGAACTATTATGGCATATTACTGATTTTAAGCATAAAACTTACCTTACTTAAGTTATTTATTCAGGGTGTTTTTTCCATATACTTTATTCCGAAAAATTACAAAAACAATTTTTAGGCTCAAATTGCTAGATCAACTTAAATCTTTGTGAAATTGTATAAAACATAATTTGAAACATTTTTGAAATTTTTAATATTTTTTGATATGTATTTAACTTTTTTTGGAAAAATAGATTTTTTTTATTCGTATTAAGCTGTAAATTTTTATTATCCGTTTGCTGGAAAGTTTTCTTGCTAGAGACTTAATTTTTGTATAATCTGAAAGGTTCGCACTACGCAGAAAATATACAGGGTGTGCAAAATATATGTTAAGATTAGTTAAAAACCTAGCGTTCCTAAAGATCATGTACGTACACCCTGTTGCATAAAAACGAATTTCCATTAAGTTGCAAGGAGTACTGAACATTTTCTTCAAATAGGTTTTTATTTTTTCTCTAACTTTATTATCTTAAAAAGGGTGTATCTTTTGGTGCCAGATTTGCCAATAGCTTCTTTTTTAAAATATCACTAAAGATTAAGCTGATCTCGCAATTAGAACTCAAATCGTTCTGGTAAATTTTCGGAACAAATAAATTATTGGAAAATTTGCAGTCGTGTTTACACCCTGTATAAATAACTTTTTGGCTTAAGTAAGTTTCACGCTTAAAGTCGATAATATGCAATGAAATTTGCAAGACATAGCTGAACACGGCATCTTAATATGTCTTCTTGTTTTAAAACTATTCAAATTTATATTTTATCAAAAAATTCGCTTGTCTTTCTCTGTCCAGCAGTTTAGGTTAGTACATACTATATCTAGGTGCACCAAATCTGGCACAAGCATTAACAGTTTATAATATCTAAATCGTTTCGAATATTTTGGCAATATTGTCAAGTTTAACGATTTTTCAGAAAATAAAAGTTGGTTTTTATGTAACCATTTACTCTTCTGTTTTTTTTTAAATACTCTCTATGGCAATATTATGATTGCTGCTTGAACTTCCGGTATGGATCAAGAAGGAAGCCATGGTCTCGTGCAAAAGGATGGACGACTGCGGAACTGGTATAAAAATCCAACACGAATGGGCCACATTCTCCATCCTGTTCACGAGGGCGATTCATCCAGACATTCGTCTTAGGACACAAACATACAACTGTTTTTTTAGGTTGAGATCTATGCAGGTTGCAACAAAGTAGGAAGTCAGGCTGGAAGCGAAGAATGAAATCCGCATTTACTCGGGCAGTCAGGTGGCCCTTAAAGCCATCGATAAGCCCAGGATGAGCTCAGCTCTAGTTCAGGAATGCAGAGATGCACTAAGTGAGCTAGCAACGCCAAAGGGGGTGAGATTTAAAATGGGTCCCTGGGCATAGTGGTGTTGAAGGAAACGAGAAAACGAATGAGTTCGCCAGAAGCGGTTCGACGCTCCAATTCTCGAGCCCAGAACTTTGCCTGGGTCGAAGTAAACAATACTGCTCGCAGGCCCTGAATAGATGGGCCTGGGAAAAGACAAAGGAGAATTGGTCAAGGGCGAACTACTGTAGACAGGCAAAAGAAATGCTACCCAATCCATGCGGAATCTAAGGCAACTTGGTTGATGTGAAGGAGTTGACAGATGATTGGGGATCTAATTTGACACTGTAAACTAAACAGGCACATGTACCAGCTGGTGTTATTAGACAACCCTTGTTGTCCTAACTGTGAGGCAGAGGAGGATCCCTATTATCTTGTTGGCACGTGTGAAAGATGGGCAAGACTACGCTGGAACGCTGGAATAATTTCGGCATTGAGTCCCTCTCCAAAGAAGAATTACAACTTCTCGACTGAGGCAAGATTCTCTCCGTCAAATAGTCTTCGTAGAGAGTTGGAGTGAGGGGGTGGGACCGGGGTTAGCGAAAGGAGTCTTTTAGGCCTAGTTGCTGGGCTTGTCCCCCTACTTAGAAGAAATACCATACGCGAAAGAACTAGCCGTGAAACTAATTATACGTGAAAATAAAAGACATACATACGAATTGTTGTTTACTAATGTTATTAATATACGACGACAGCAATGTAATCCGTTAATAGGACTTGGACTTAAAAATGCACTTATCCAGACACTTTACAAACTTCAAATTTCTTCAAAAAACTACCTAATTCCTTACTTTAAAATTTACCAGTTACTTACATTAGTTAATTGTCCATAACCATAGGGGTAATAATTGTGTTCTCCATAGTAAGGATTACTTGGATATAAACTCGTTTCATCAGGATTTCGATCACCATGCCTGTATAGCTAAATTTAAAAAAGAATTTGTTATTTAAACCCAAAATTTCTATACAAAATTAAAACACTTGCAAATCAACAAGTTTATTATAAAACTTTCGATTCAGCCCGATATGATAGTAGGAAATTTTAAAACATAAGAACTTGTATTTCAGTGACAAAAAAGTTATTAGTATTCTCTACTGTAGATAAGTAGGGTAAAACGAGATCGGAGATGAGAGATACATTTGGTGGTTCTACTTCAAATGCAAATGACAACCATTAAAAGAAAGTAAAGTTCTGCACTTTACGAAACTCAGATTAATAAAGTGCTAAGCATGTTTTCGCTACTTTTATATGGAATGAAACAGACGTTAAAAAGAATATAAGAAGGGCGAATCTATAGAATCATAAAAATGTAAACTTTCAAATTTACGTTCCCCTATTTTTTTCATTTTTACATCAGTTACATTACACCACGTTCTATCATTAACGATGAACAAGTCAACTTAGAATTTCGCGAAACCACAGATATCATCACTGATCGCAGAAGGCTACATAGCTATGGTTTACAGGTTAGAAGAAGGGGCTGATACTAGTTCTCCGGGTTGCAAGTGGATGGTTGCAAGCGCATGCTTTAGCAGAGTGGAGTAGATGAAAGTTTACTGATGAATGAAAATTTAATTTGTATCTATCCGATAGACGAATTTTGGTTTGGGGGCGAGTCATGAATGATATCTAAAAGAACATTTACGTGGTAGCAAGAGTGACATTTGGAGATGAGGTGATAGTATGGAGAATGGTAAGACCGATTTGGGGATTTTAATAGGGGAGAGTATGAATGCAATCAGGTACAGGGACTTGTATACAAACGAAATTGTTGTTCATTCTACTTAAATTTTTGGGAATGATTTTATACTAGTGGACGTGGACCCGTTCACATAGAGCAAGAATTGTTAAGACATTTTGAGAGAATATAATACATAACCAATGGAATGTCCTGCTAGATCCCCCGATATGAACGTAATAGAGCAACGAGCGGAGTAGAATGAAATTGCGCTTAGCTCAAGACGAGCGTGAGTTTAATAATTTGAATCATTTGGCAAATGCAGTTAGAGATGAATCCGTTCACATAGAGCAAGAATTGTTAAGACATTTTGAGAGAATATAATACATAACCAATGGAATGTCCTGCTAGATCCCCCGATATGAACGTAATAGAGCAACGAGCGGAGTAGAATGAAATTGCGCTTAGCTCAAGACGAGCGTGAGTTTAATAATTTGAATCATTTGGCAAATGCAGTTAGAGATGAATATGAGTTTAATCCTCAACCTTTTATTGTAATCGTGGTGGACTCATGCTAAACAGGGTAGCGTAGGTGCCACGTGATGTAAGTACTAATTAATTGAGGGTAGTTCAGACACTGCTTAAATAAACCAAGTATGGCAATAATAAATCTAGATCTTAGACAGAAAATGGATCGAATCTGATGTCTAACATGTTAGTGATTGTAACATTAAATGTCAATTTGGCGTACAAACAGATTTCTAATTTGCATCTTTGTATTGTACGCAATACAAAGATGGTTTTTGAAACAGACTGACTAAAAATTTTACTGTGAAAGAAATAACAGCAGATAAACTTTTTAGATGACGTCAAAAAGTAGTGTTTAGAAAGAAATTTGGGTAGGAGGCAGCAATTCAAATCACACAAAAAATATTAACTGTCAAATTGGCGCACCCCTATTTCTTTCTTCATTTTTACATCAGTTTCCTTAACACCCTGTATATAATAAAAATACTAGAATTAACAATAAGTCGGCGTAATCGGGCAAAATAAAACTAAACCCAGCTTTCAAATTCCGAAAAGTAAATCGAGATATTATGACCTATTTTTAAATGAGAGCACTTAAAAAATGTCAATCTGCTGTAGCTGAAGCATTCCACATCACAAAAATGTCTTGGGAATTTATAAATGAAAAACTGATTTAATATCAGCCACATCTGAATCTTGCATTTGTCAACATGACTTACGTGTTCCTAAAGGCTGCTAGAGATTTTTCTCCCCTATTGGCCGGCATAAACTACAGGACAAGTGAGCAAGGGGTATTATACCTTTGAATATATTAGAGCATTTGATTGAGGTAGCATTCAACTAAAAATTGGGTCATAATTGTATATTACATTTGCTGATGGCTTCTTGTGGGGCGAAACACCTTTAATCACTCTTTTGTCTTATTACACTATTTGACTGAGGCCGGTATATTGTTTCCTCTCCCAGAATTTACATATTTAATAAGCTAAGTTTTGTGTATTCATCCCAGTTTTTTATACGGCTCTATTATCTTATAGATTTTTTTCATATTTAAACATTAGAATTTAGATTTAATTTTTTTTTATATACGCTTATTTTAATTAATCACATTATTAAAAGAACTATAATAGAGGCAATACAGATGCAATTACTGTGCAGAGTTTATTAGCAATACATTTACATTAGGAAAAATCAATAAACAAGAAATTAACTTACATAGCTAGTTACACATCATCTATTTACAAAAAATAAATAAAAGGAACAGAAGAAATGAAAAATGCGAAGTATTAAATATTACACACATTACATAACAGGACCTAAAATGAACTTTTGGTGTAATATCATGACATATCAAAGTTTTTACAAATATCTTGTTCTATTGATATTATAGAAAGGTTTGCAAACTGGTAAAAATTTGCCGCCCCCTAATTTGTGCCGTCCTGTGCTTGTTGCACTCCAATCAGGAACGGCACTGATTTGCTATCTTTTTCTTTAGCCGCTGACATCGCTATTTTTTTTTAAGGAGGCCTGTGTCGGTGTATGTCAAATTTATGATATCGTTCTTTTCTTCTAAGTAGGCTTGTGTCAGCATTTGTCAAATTTACATGTCATTAAATATTTGACTACTTTGCGTTCTTGTTACTTATTACTTGTGCAATTTATTTACTAGCTAGTAATCACAAAATGCCATGACATAATCATTTTTCTAACAGTGAGATACGTGATATGATTTGTGTTTTTGCTCAAGCAAATTTTAGTGGACTTGCGGCGTCCCGTGCTTGTAACTCTCATGCTGTAAAAGAAAGACATTTCCAGTATGAGCTTAAGGTGAACATTTTGTGTCGTGTAATTTTTGCTTTTTCCATTGGTCGTTTTGAATTGCCAGCCAATCTAAATGGACCTCGTTATTTAAACTTCCTTCAGCAGAATTTAAACAAACTCCCAGAAGATGTACCACTCGCCTTAAGGTAAAATATGTGGTTTATGCATGACGGGACGCTATCACATTTTCCGTTGCCAGTGCGCTAATATTTACATGAGCAGTTTCCTTATCGGTGGTGAATTTGTTTGGCCAACAACGAGTCCAGACTTAAACCCTCTGGACTTCTCAATATGGTCAAGCTTGAAGGATTTGGTATATGATGAAGAAGCTGAGATTGCAGGAGTTGCGGCGGAAAATACCCTTAAAAATAAAAGAGAAGTTTTGTTTTACATTCAAAGAAATTTAATATTGTAAAATGTATTGAGTTAGATGGTGAACATTTCCAGCATTTGGTTTGAAGTTTTTTATTATCACTGTTATCAAAATTGTTTTTATTGCTACTCCGTACCTTTTCATCTATTAAGTACTTATAAAAAATCAGAAAAAAATTTCTTGAACCATTTAAATGCAAATAAGTCATAAACCGATAGAGTTAGCCGACTCAAACAGTACCTTTTCTATGAAAAATTGAACGTTCTTTCAAATTTTCATCATGTTTAAACCATAACTCTAGGAGTAACGTCGAAATAAGTTTTAAATTCGTAATGTCCATGCCAAAAAACCTAAAACTACCAGTTTTGACATATATACTATGAAAACTTTCTCAATTAATGAGAAATTTCAAAATAAAATTTAAGCTTTGAACGCCCTGTATCTCCGAACCAAGCGACATTGGTATGAGGCATGTTGAGCTCAATAATAGTATTTTGGTGTATAGTATCTACAGTTTAAAGATTGTCCCTTTGTTTATGAATATCCATGTATATCTGTAGCAAAAACAAAGAAGCAAAAAAGCAATCCCTTTGAAGACTTTGCACGAACTTATCAACTAAGGCGTTAATAAAATTAAGGGTGGAGGAAAATATCCCTGAACCAGTTATTCTCGGCAAAGTTCTTCCCTTGATTCTTGCTAGCTGGTAGCGTGGTGTGCCGAAAGAGTATTTCCTGGCTTTTTATCCTTGCCTATAGTTGGATGTGAACGGACTCATCTGTCAGATTGGTCGGGTTAATTAATTTAAGTTAATTAACATCCGTAAAAAAATGTTGACTAGTTAGAGTTCTACTAGTATACTCTGAAAGGATATGGCTCTGAAGATATAAATAAGTCACATACTGGATGATTTGAAGACCTAACCTTTATACAAATTAAAAGCAAACTTTAATGCTTTTATATCGAAGTATGTCTCCGATGTAGGCAAACTTTCATGCTTGAGATCTGATCATATTGATGAAGTAGTCTTGTGATGTTAATTTTTATATGGGCAAATAGAGCATGGATGTCTTCGCCTTCTATTTTTTCGCATGGGCTCTTAAATTCTTAAGCTATTTTAATTTTTTAAAATTTTGTTTTGTCATTTAGGTTCTTTTTTGTTGTTAATTGTCGAACTTACACACATTTTGTTTTTATCTTGTATATTTTTCTGGAGTCGGTCTTGTTATTTAGTGTCTTCTTGATCTTACACATTTCTCTGGAGTTGGTCTTGCTGTTGTTGGTCTTCTAGAATTTTCTTCTAATAACGAAACACTTCTGAACTGTTCTTTTCTTCTGGTCGTCCCCTCTTTTTATAGAAGCCTGCATCTAAACAAAATTTCCTCTTGTAAAGTAAAACTATACTTACAACATGAACTAGTTCCAAAGTGGATTCATTGGCGTAATAAGGCCGCATTGGAAGAGCGTTGCAACATCCCCATATTAATATTACAGTGACTATATACAATAGATTCTTCATTTCCAAACCGTTCATAAGTTGTAATGCTGTAACCAAATATATAATTTGATGGTAATAGATATGAATATAAAGCATTGATTATTTGAACATTGAAAAAGGTTTAAAATATACTGTTGCTGTAGATTTATAAAATATTTCAGTCAAATATTTATGAAATGAAGAATACAAATTTCTAAACAAATAAACCTAACTGTTGTTCTCAGTAACTCGGCAGCTAATCTTGTTGCGCGCCAGGTAATATTTAGATTAAACGGCAAATTAACCATTAAAAGTGGTGAATTTATTGTGTACCTGTTAGACCGTCCATGCGAAGTACGCATGGACGCTTTTTTTCGTCTAATATATGTATATATCTCTGGACCAAAAATGTATAGTCACACATTTATATATACATACATAATGCTAAAATATTATTTTTTACTTTTTCGGTCACTATTTAAAAGTGTGAGTTTTAAATTTTTTATTATATAATTTATTTAAATCTTACTTTATTACCTTAAGTACAAAAAATATCATCAGCAAATAAAATATAAAATAATATTAAAACAAAACAAACATATTTAAGAAAAAGTTATTTTTCTAGCTTTCAACCCTGAAACATCATTAACAATTTGTTGGATATCAGTGTCAAATCTATTTCATTTATTCGAAATAATTGTGAAATTTCTCGCTGATACTCGATCATAAATTTAATAAGCTTTAGGTGGGAAGATGATTTTGCCCACTAGTTACTGACACAGTTAACGTAAGGCCTGTGCTAAGTGCTTAACTTTCTTGAATTTTTGGTTTTTTATACATTAAAAGAATTCATTTTCTAACAATTATATTTTTTATCCACTATCTACTGTATAGTTTTCAGAAGAAATTAGGACATGCCAATGATCTATTATTAGAAATAATCGTTATTAGAACCAAGGGCGGATCCATTTGTTTCAGGTGGGGACACAAAAAAAACAAAAAATTATCTTAATTTTTATCTCATACTAATTCATTATTGTGTTTATTATTGATTAACTTATTAATAGAATTACTAAATATGAAATTAAAGTATTATATAAATACCTATTTAATATTATTTAGTCAAATTCACATAAAACTGGCAATTTTGGAAGGATCTGTTGTTAGTTAGATGGGCTCAAGAAAACTTTAATTCACGTTTCATTGCCTGGGTATCAAGTTTCTGTAAGGAAAATCTAGATCTAGAAGGTATGCTTGATATCATCCTTGTAATCCTATTTTTTGAAGACATACTGTCCTCTAAATATTCAATATGTTTTTTTGTGAACAACTCGTAGCCGTGAAGATATGTAGTCTCTTATCAGATTTAGAGTGTTCATTTCGACTTCGCCAATAACGGTAAAAACGCACCTTTTATCGGTTTTTGTCTCTGCAGGTACGTTTTACCACGAAAACTGATTTTCTCTACGTGAGTAACTAGCATATTCACCAAGTTCATGTCGATGACATCCACCAAATACACTAAATATTAATGCAACTTTGTTCGTTAAAAACATCTCATCCGGTGTCTCATGAATAAAAATTTTATAACTTCTCTAGACAAAACTTTAGACTTTTTTGACTGGTATGCTTTTGACCCTTGCTTCAGATATTAGCTTAACTTACTTGGTAATTAGCGATTATTCTTATTTGCCATTAAAGTCTTCCTTACCATTGAATATTTGGACCATAATAAGGAACTGCTTTTTGAAAATGTTTGAACAAGATCGCCAAAGTATCCAAGCAGGACAGTTTTATTAATATCTTCTACACAGTTTTCTGCCATCTAGTTTAGTGTTGCTTTTTCCGCTTTTGCATGTATATACATATATATATATATATATATATATATATATATATATATATATATATATATATGTAACTGACTAAAAGTATATATTTACTTTCCTGGTAAGTGAAGTATTGTTCGTGAAAAAAATCACCCTTACAGATTTTTACAGATCTTCACGTTTTAGGCTTCCTGGATGCCAAAAAACATGTTTTCTCAAATCCGTCGGTCTAGCTATCTGTTCACGGCATAACAAAAAACTACCGGGATGTCTTCAAATGCTGGGCAAAAATAGAGGATCATAAAGGGATGACCTGTTAATAGTTTGGTAAAAATCCAATATGACGGAGCAAGATGGAGGCATGGTGAAATGTATAAATTATTAATAAAAAAAATATTTACTACTTATGAACTAGTAACATTTTAGTTCAAATCCAAGATAGCAAAACAAATAGGGGTCTAATAGAGTTTAAAAAATGAGCATGAAAAACTACTTATTAGATTCATTTTTAATTTTGTACAAGCATTACCTGAGACCAAAAGATAAAATGGTAGAATTGTGCTACGAATTAAAGATGGCGAAATAAAATGGAGGCCAAATGAAATGTTTAAAAAAATCGACGTAAAAAAATCTTATTCAACTGAGTTCAAATTTTGCTCATTTCCCATGACGGAACAAAATGGCTTAAAAAAAAACAATGTAAAACTATTTATTCAATTTATTTTAAATTATGCCCAAAAATCAAGTGTGGTATAAGTAGAAACACTGGTAAAATGTTAGTAGAAACCAATTGGTGGAACAAAATTTGAGGTCATTGTATAATTACTTTTTTAGCAATATCTTTTTAACATTTCACTAGGCTGCAATTTTGCTCCGCCGTGTTGGATTTTTGCCAAATATAACATCCCCATATAATCCTTAATTTTTGACCAAAATTTGATGTCAATCGAGTAAGACACAGACCAACGAAACTGAGAAAACGATTTTATTTTGTTCCGCCATCTTGAATTCGTACTAGAATTTTACCAGTTAATCTCTATACCGCAATTAAGTCTTGCACAAAATTTGGAATCAATTTATTAATCAGTTTTTTCAGGCTAAATTTGTAAATATATTATTAAGTCATCATTTTGTTTGGCCATTTTGGAGTCTTACCAAAATTTTACCAGTTGATTTCTACAGAATATTTGATTTTTGTGCAAAATTTCAGATAAATTGGATAAATAGTTTCTAGTTATATTTTTTTTTTAAATTTCACTGGGCCGGTATTGTGTTTCGCCATGTTCGATTTCATTCAGGTCATCGTCATCTGACTTTTAATTTTTGTAAGTAATTTAATGTTTATGCCGCGAACAGACCAACCGACGGAATCGAGAAAACATGTTTTTTGGCACCTTGAAGAATAAAGATCTGAAAAAAAATCGGAAGATGATTTTTTGACGATTACAGTACTTCCCTTTTACGAGAGAAGTAAAAGAGCATCTAGTGACACATGTTTTGAAATGGCTTCTCAACATTATTTCATGTCCAAAATATGAGAACAATATTAATTTATTTTACAATAGCAGCGTAAATGTAACAGAATCGAAATAATGAACATTTTTGAAAACTTACAAATCTCTAGTATTTTGTACTTCACGTGATCCTTAATTAAAATATCTTTAAGAGCGTGTGGGTTAAGTATTATAGTATTTAAATTTATTTAAAATTAGAACACTTTGTAAATTGAAACGTACAGTATTTAACCCCCACGCTAACAAGAACACTTCAATTAAGAATCATCACTTAGGATAGTTTTGTAAGTTTGCAAACATTTTTACGCCCAGGTTCTATCACATTTACAAATAGTTGCCATGGACAATTTTAAGATCCTCCGGTATCAATTAAGGTTGAAAGGACCTTTTAAAAAAATAATACTTTTTTACATAATTTTATATCTGTATCACTCTTTCTCAAAAATGCGTTTTCCAGCATTCATAATAGTTAATAATTTCTGGTCCCAAAAGAGATCTTAAGAGTTGTATTTAGTTCTTTTATTGAGAAGGATTAAGAGAGAATTACAAATATTCGAGATTTTGGCCCCAGATCCAGATTTGGCCCCTGGTCTAGATTTGGTCTCGAAGCAGCGTTACCAAACCTCTGATTATCAGAAACTACGATAATTTAAGAACTTATTGATAATTGATATTGTAATTCTGATAATACATAAATCTACGATAAATTTTGAACTTGATATATTCAGTGTTATATAGTCACTATTCATATTGCAGATGCAGTTTTGCTTAAACTAAAATAAAATAGGTATAAACACTCACAAATAGTATGGATTTTTTTTAATTGTCCGTTTCTATGATGAAATGATGAAGGTGTCGCAATTACGTATAAAACAGAAAGCGAGGACCAGCAATATATAGTTTTTATAACATATTAGTTGAATCTCTGATAGTTTTAACACTAATCTAATAAATTCATATACGCTTTCTGGTTAATTGCAATTCTGACAACACTGCCCCGGAATCCCTGGACTCCTAGTCCCTCGGGCCATCCGACCCTGGTGTGGCATGTCAATCGTTCCCTTTTTTAAATAATATATCTAGGTCATTGTTAACAAGACCTTAATAAAATATTTATTTTAATTGCATTTTTTTATTAAATTGTAGCGTGTGTTAGGATTTGTCTCTGTCGATCAGATTTTGCGTCAATTAATACCATAACTGTTGAGTGAAGATCGAGGTTAAAACAATGCTAGTAATATTTATTCAACTCTGACAGCTGTGTGTTTATTCGTATACTTGTGCAATGTGCTTAATAAAAAACTGTAATGATTTTGCTAGAAATAGCAGTATCCACGGCATTAAATATACCGGAGATTCTGTCAGAAGCGTTATAGAGAGGTAATTTAAACACAAATAAAAATATTCCAAATAGTCCAAAAATGTTTTGGTTAATTTTTTCACTGTATGATGATAGATCAAATAAGACGACAGTTGACCACGAAAAGTTTAAAAAATGTTTATGTTATGTTACTATTTATTTAATAAGGTACAAAAAATTTTAGAATAAGTCAAGTTTTGACTTATTCTAAAATATTATATATATATGTATATATATATATATATATATATATATATATATATATATATATATATATATATATTTATGCAACACAAATGAAAATCCAATACAACTAAATACAATCCATAATATAACGACAGAGGAAAACACCAGTCAGCCAACACAAACAATAAAATATTACCCACTTCCTTTTATTCAAAATTTAACTGATAAATTAATAGACGTTTTCAAAGATAGTCCAAACCTAAGGTTTGCCAAAAAACAAATAAAAACTGTCTCACAACTTTATGCAAAAACTAAGACTCCACTTTCCACGTTTGAAAATAATAACGTTGTATATGCCATAAATTGCAACAACTGTAATCAAATATATGTAGGTCAGACATCTAGAAATTTGTTAGGCAGAATTACTTCACATAAAAGCGACTGCCGCAGGTTTGTAAAATCTTGTGCATTATCAGAACACTTCATAGACACAGGACACAGCATTCGATTCACCGAGGCAAAAATTCTTGCTAAAGAAAAAAGATGTTATAAAAGAAATTTCCTTGAAATGATACATATACACAACCAAGGGACAAACACAATGAATAAGAAAACTGATATCAATAATCTAAGCACAATATATTCATATCTGTTAAGAATTAGTGGGGACAATTTTGTTTCTATTAATGACTCTAATGCTGTCCAAATCTCTGAATAACTTAGTCCTAATATATTCATACTGTAGGGCACTGTGCATTGATTATTTGCATTTATATATGATTTTCCATTTTCCTTTTCATTTTTGTTTCAGGAAAAGTTCAATCATGGTGTTGTGTTGTTCACGTAATTTGTTTTTTCCCCCTTTTTTCTAATCATAGCAAATAAATATAAAAAAATTTTCACAACACGATGGTGGAACATGTCCCTCTATCAGCTGCACAGTGTACTACAGAATATAAAATGTCAACAATTACAGAACTTGTAAGATTTGTGCTGATTGGGTTACCAGCTTTGCAGAGTACTGTTTACTAATGCGCCATCTACATTTTTCTTTTCCAACTATACATTTGGGAAACCGTCGTTACCGATTCGTGCTCAGTCGACAATTATTTGAAAATCAAAAAACGTGTAAACCAACTAGTGTGAAGTAAGGGAAGGAGAGCAAAAATAAAAAAAAAACACGTTCTCCATTTTACAATAATAATTTGCCTTTAAAATACGTAAAATGGCCGACAGTGTCTGCACGTTGGAATAAACCAAATCTTTAAGAATTTTAAAATGTGTTAATATAACAACATCCAAGTCAAAACTAGTGATAAAAAGGTGTAAATAATATGTATATAGGTCTTTAGCAATGTTGAGAATTTTTCAGTGTTGTTTCTTCAAGAGTAAAACCAAGTGGTAAGCCCACAACAACTTTTTTTTTTTAAATAAATGTTAATACAAAATAATAACAATTTTTAGGCTGTCTTGAGGAAGGCAATAAACAGTTGCCGAAAGCTTGGCAAAGCAACAAAGTGTTTTAATCTAAGGTCCCCTCTCTTTGACTACAGCCCCACTAGATTTAGCACGTTTTGTTCTAACTAGTTAGTCACAACTACCCACCCTCTCGCTATATATATATATATATAAATATATATATATATATATATATATATATATATATATATATATATATATATATATATATATATATATATATATATATATATATATATATATATATATATATATATATATATATATATATATATATATATATATATATATATATATATATATATATATATATATATATATATATATATATATATATATATATATATATATATATATATATATATATATATATATATATATATATATATATATATATATATATATATATATATATATATATATATATATATACCTACAAGGTAAGTAAAAAGAACTGGAATGCTTAAATATCTTCAAAACCCCTAAAGTTGTGCTTGCAAAATTTGGCATTTGAGAGTTTGTGGGCATGCGAAATTGAAAAACGGTATCCGCACTGTTGCCAGATTTGCGCTAGAAGTAGTCATTTTCTTAAATGGAATGCGCTATTTATTTGTATTGCATTAAATTGGCCATCTTAAGTTTAATACCATCCTAAATTTTCAAAATTCTATCTTTATTACATTTACGGTAAAAAGTACTGGAACGCCTAAATATCTCTTAAACTGCTGAAGTTATACTTTCAAATTTCGGTCTTTGTGGGTTTCTGGGCACGCGAAATTGAAAAATGGTATCGGCACTGTTGCCAGATTTTTCAGTTTTCCGCTGCACATAATACTTTAATAGAATGTTCCACTTATTTTTATTGTATATAATTGGCCGTTTCAAGTTCAGTAATATTGCAAATTTTCAAAATTCTATCTGTCCTAGTTGTTGAGATATGAAAACACCGCATTTATAGTAAAAAACCGCTAAAGTTGTTCGTACATAATTTGGCTTTTGGGGGTTTCTAGGCATGCGGAATTGAAAAATGATATCATCATTGGATGCACTGTTGCCAGATTTCCCAGTTTTGTGCTATACGTAGTAGTCATTTCTTATTCTAAATGGAATGCCCCATTTATTTTTATTGCAATAAATTGGCCGTCTCAAATTTATTGAAATCCTTTCAAAATTCTATCTTCACTGGTTGCTGAGATACGACAGCAACGCATTTACACTAAAAAGTACGGGAACGCCCAATTATCTTTTAAACCGCTAAAGTTGTGTTTACCAAATTCGGTAATTATAGATTTGTAAGCATGCGGAATTGAAAAATGGTATCTGCAAAGTTGCCATATTTCCCAGTTCCACAAAACATGTAGACATTTTCTAATCTTAAATGTAACGCCCCATTTATTTTATTGAAATAAATGGCTTTTGAATTATTAAGCTGTTTTTCTTGTTAAGTGATATTGGTGGCTCTTCACAAAGTAAACAATAAAAGTTTAATTACTTCTTAGTTCTGAGAACATTGAAAAAGCAATAATTTCGAACCTACATTACCAGTCATTCATTTTGGAAGAAGAAAACATAGCTTATTATTACAAGGGAGAAATCCCTTATTAAATAAAAAATAAATATACGTAGTTACATTAAATCTTCACGTCATTAATGTATTATTCGTCTTCTGCATTCATTTTTATAAACGCTACGTTCTTAATAAATAAATCTTATTCATACGTAAGTAATAAATATAATATAAATTGCGCCGTTTGTAATATTTTTTTCTCCTTTTGCATTGATTTTTGTGCACCTGTACAATATATCCGATTATTAAAAATCGAACTTACAATCTTAATAATTAAATTTTACCCATACGTTAATTTTTTTTTAACTCTAGACAACATCATTCTTTAATAATTTATTTACCTTTTTGCATTTACTTATTTACAACCGGTATAAAATATTTAATTATTAAACAAATAGATTTTACCTTAAAGTATTAATCTTAACCATACGTGAATGAAAATTATAATTAAGTGGCGCTTCTTTTTTCCCCTTAATGTCCTGATAGTACCTAAGTCTTCTACAACCTGTATAAAAAACATGTATTTTATTTATAAAAAATTACATTTCACCTTATAAGATATTCTAGTTAATACGCGGATAAAAATTATTTTAAGTTTCAAATTTCTCTAAATTCACTCATTGATCGACTTGATTTTTATACCAGTCTTAGAGAAAATGTAGACGTTTCCTCGTGTATTTACTTGATGTATTTAAATTTATTCATCCTCAAAGACCCACTACATTGAAGCATATTCTCCCTACGCGTGACGTACCGTTATCGAGCTGAAACGTGTAGAAGGTTAAAAAAACGAACAGAAAAATGCGCGTATCGTAATAATAGCCCCGTGCGGCTATTGTAGCAAGTAGGCTCTGCAACAGTTGTGTATGAAGCACTTGCCGTTGCGATGCTACAACAATGACAAATTAAACGCACTGTATTAATTATAAAATCACAAGTTTAGTTATGGCTTATGTTCTGACAGAGACTCAACGTATTGATATTTTGATTGTTTGAGGATATGGAAATAAAACCAGAACATACCAAGCAGTGTATGACTTGTTTCATGACCGCTATCCTAACAAACCAATAAAAAATCAACCGTCCACAGAATTTGTCGACGCTACTAGGAAACAGGGTCCATAAGATCATTATCTAAAACCGGACGCCCAAAAACTGCTACAAGTGATGAAAATAAATTAAACGTTTTATGACAAATAGAGGAAAATCCAAAAATAAGCACCAACCAGTTAGCTATAAATGCCGAAATATGTTAAAAATCTATAAGGACTATCTTAAAGGAAAACATAATGAGGCCGTAGAAGATCCATTATACCCAAGAGCTTTTAGAGGATAATCCTGATTGCCGCACTGAATTCGCGGAAACCATGATGAAAAATATTAACCAAGATTTTTATTTTGTGCACAAAATTGTATTCAGCGACGAGGCTACTTTTTGCTTGAACGGCCAAGTTAATAGACACAATTGTCGCATTTGGTCTAGGGATAATCCTCATTGGATGGAAAAAACTTCATATCCAACATCCTCAGAAAATTATGAGTATGAGCGGGGATACTGGGTAACAATATTATAGGCCCTTTTTTCATAGAAGGTGTATTGACTGGACAGAAGTATTTTGAGCTCCTCAGAGAACACATAGTTCCTGCCGTTCAAGAAATTGGAAATGTGGGTGAAATCTGGTACCAACATGATGGTGCTCCACCGCATTATTCCTTATTAAATGAAGCCACGCAGTTCCTAAACAACCAATTCCAGGGGAGGCTGATTGGAAGACGTGGTGCATTAGAGTGGCCACCTCGATCCCCTGATATGACTTCGTTAGACTTCTTCTTGTGAGGTCATCTGAAGGATCGTGTATACAAGAATCGTCCAGAAAATTTAGACGAACACCGCGAAAGAATCCGCACCGAAGTTGCAACACTGAATGTGTTGAGCAACACACTGCAAGAGTTTTTTGATCGACTTGGGTACTGTCTGGCAAATAATGGGAACCACTTTCAACATTTAATTAAAAAAATAGCGTCTTTAAAATGGGTATTCTGTTAGGTTATTGTTGTTTTAGTTTTTAATATCCTTTTTATCTTAGCGTTATTCTTGTTATTTCGTTGTTACTTCGCCGGTTGAATTTTAAACACGGTTTAAGTATCTGCAACTGGTGGAACTTAGACCAGTCCCAAACATAGTTAAAGTGTGAGGGAAACCCGCCAATATCACCTTATAAAAAAATAACTTGTGAAGTCATTCATTTTATTCAAAATAAATGGAGCATTCGAATTTTGTATGCACAACTTTAGCAGTTTAAAAGATATTTAGTCGTTCCGGTACTTTTTACTGTAAATGCGATGTTGTCATATCACAACAACTAGTATTGAAAATTTGGGATATTACTAAATTTGAGACGGCCAATTTAGTGCAATAAAAATAAACAGGGCATTCTATTTAAGAAAAGAAAATTACTACCTGTAACGCAAAATTGGAAAATCTGGCAACAGTGCCGGTACAATTTTTCAATTCCGCATGTCTAGAAACTCCTAAATGCCAAATTTTTTAAGCACGACGTTAGCGGTTTTGAAGATATTTAAGCGATCACGGATATATAAGAAGATATTTAAGCGTTCCGTGATATATGTATATATATATATATATATATATATATATATATATATATATATATATATATATATATATATATATATATATATATATATATATATATATATATATATATATATATATATATATATATATATATATATATATATATATATATATATATATATATATATATATATATATATATGTATATATATATATATATATATATATATATATATATATATATACATACATACATACATACATACATACATATATACCAAAACAAAAGCAAAAGAAACGTCTCAACTTTAAAAGTAGGTTGTAAAAAACAACGGAAACAATACAATACAAAAAAGAAATACCTAATACAAGAAACAATAAATTAATGAAACTAAGTCAGATTTTTAAAATGTTGTCCATTTACTTCCTGACAGTCTACCGAATACTGCGGGAAAACATTTAATATATTAAGCAGAATGCCAGCCTCCTCGATGGACTACATTCGATTTCTATTCGCTCCTTTTTTCCAGTCAATGTGTCTTCCACGAAGAAGGCACCAATAATGTTTGCACCCTTTATACCACACGAAGCATTTATCTTTTGAGGAAATTGGGTATGATTTTCACGTACCAAATGTGGATTTTCCCTGCCCCAATATCTACAATTATGCCTGTTAACTTTTCCATTAAAAAAAAAGTTGCTTTGTCTGAAAAAATAATTTGATTGACAAAATTGAGATTGGTATTGCAACGTTCCATAATGATTACACAAAATTCCAAGCGCCTATCGTGATCATCCTCAGAGAGTTCTTGCATCAAAGTTATTTTATACCGATGAAACTTTTCGGTTTTTAGAAGTGAGTCTACGGACATGTGTGAGAGGTCATTTTCTCTTCCTAATGTTCTGGTAAAAAGGTGCGGATTTTCGCTTTTAGATCTGCCAGAACCTACTAACTTTTACCTTTCCAGAGTCAGATCATGCGTAAGAATTCAAGGAGCAAACTCTACATTCTTCGGCATTAAAAGAGGCATAAAACAAGAAGACGCATTCAGTCAGAAATACAGGCATCAGAACAAATGGAAATAGACTAGTATAAATTCTTTAATACGGAGATCACCTGAACATTGTAGGTCGAAGTAAGCGTGATGTAGAGCGATGCTTTTCGGCTCTCGCGGAAGCAGCTAAAAAATGGATTTGGAGGTGAAACAAGAGAAAACCAAATACATGCTAGTAACCAAAAAACGCGGTCTAGGTTGCTAGACAGGGCGTTCCATTTGAGAATTATATCCTTGAGCAGGTCGATTAGTTCATGTACCTTGGCTCCTTGATAAATACTTTCTAATGAAATTTCTATTTATATTATTATCATAATTATTTATCTTTTATCCATTCTATTCAACAAACACAAGTACCGTTGAAATCCAATGAACAATCAACATCGTCAACCGAACTCTCCAAAAACACATCCGCAACAAAACACTCACAAACTAAAAATTTACAAGACCGATCCTCACATATGGAGCAGAAGCCTGGATGCGCACGCAAAGTGGCGAGAGGCTCTTGAGCATCTTCGAGCGAAAAGTTCTTAGGAAAATCTTTGGAGCGATAAATAAACAAGAATTGTGGCGTCGGAAGTATAATTATTATAACTATATCGAATTTACAAGGACCCAAACATCGTCACATTCATAAAGATTCAAAGACGGGCGGGGTATCTAGCCAAAATGGCAGATGGCGACACTACAAAGCGACTCACTATGAGTACTCCAGAGGGTAGGAGAAGTAGAGGTCGACCATGTGCAAGATGTATGGATGGAGTCAAAGGAACCTTGGAATCCCAAAAGTTGGAAGATGGAGGGAAGCAGCCAGGAACAGAGCATAATGGAGACGAATCTTAGAGCAGGCCAAGATCCACCCAGAATTGTCGAGTCAAAAATGATGATGATGAAACTTTACGCTTAAAATCGTTAATATAAAATAAAATTTGCAAGAGATAGCCGCCAACCGCTTCCCTCGTAAGAGGAAAGTATTGTAATCGTAAAAAATCCCCCTCTGAGATTTTTTCAGATCAGATCTACACGTTTCAGGATCCCTAGACACCGAAAAACATCTTTTGTTAATTCCATCGGTCTGTCTGTCTGTTCAGGGCATAGCTAAAAAACTACTGAATTCAAATTTTGATCAAAAATTAAGGGTTACATGGGTGTGACATGGTAATATTTTGGTAAAAATCCAATACGCCCGAACAAAATGGCGGCCTAATAAAATATTTAAAAAATGATTGCTAAAAACTGCTAATTCAATTTACCTCAAATTTTGCACAAAATTAACTGTGATGTTAGGCTAAACTGGTAAAAATATGGTTATCAGCTATTATGGGAGAAAAAAATTGCAGTTTAATTAAAACTAGCTGACCCGGCAGACCTTGCTCTGCCTTTTCCCTTAGATGGCGCGATAAATTTCCACTGGAATTATAAAAATATGGGGCGCATTCACCACATGATCCAGAAATGTTATTGAAGAAAAACATATTGATTTTATAGACACAAAAAGCAACAAACCAATACAAAAATAATGTTGAAAGGTCATTAAAAAAATCATGTAAATTGGTGCAGTACAACTCCCTCACGAGCTGAAAAATCTGGCTTAGTGTTTTAAATATATAAATTTAGTATAGGTATCAGTATATTTAAAAAATATATATCTTGTCCAATTAGAAATATAATTATAAATATATATAAACTGCGTTATATGTGTGCGGTGAAATCCGTAACGAGGAAAGTTCTGGATAAAAGCCAATTTACCAAATTTTCATCTTAATGAAGGACCACGAACAAAACTTATGGAAAACCGTACTCACACCGTGTATATATTATATTTACAATCCACGACACAGGTAAACTAATATAATTCTAATATTAAAACATAATTTTATATTTTTTTTGTCGTAATATCATTCACGATACTTAACGATTTAAAAATATACAATTTGCAAATAATATATAAATACTTACATGGATGTTGCCGACAAGACTATCCGTGATAAAAGAACTGGTATTAATGTTTGACATATTTTATTATTATCTAAGACACATAAAAATCACGTTGTCTTAATCCTGCATGAAATCCCCTCTAAGGATTTAAAATATATAAAATGCGATAAATGTATTATTATAAAAGATTAGGTAATTATTACTGATAGAAACAACTTTAAAATCGCGTTTATGTTATCCTAAAATCTAAAAACCAGATGATTGAAAAAAATAGCATTTTTTATTTTAATTTAACTTTACTCGCTTTTGGACAATTTTGTTTTTGAATTTTAATCACTGTTTCAATTTAACGCTTTTTTTGTACTCTGTGGCACAGGAGTGGTCTGGTCTGGGATCTGCAGTCTTGGGCCGATTATACGGCATACTGCCTGTGAATATTGTTAAAAGTAGACTGGAGATAAATGTGGCATTATCATAATTATCCATTAAGGATTCCTTCATCTATTATACAAGGCAACACGCTGAGAAGATTGACAGCTCAACTTCCAACTTTTTATTCTAATATCAATAACATAAAATTCACAACTGGTCTATATTTCTAAGTTGCGATAACATAAATAATTGGACTCTTGAACAACACTAGATTGATTCAGTCATATTTTTTTGTGAGTAAGTATATGTAAGTCTCTATGTGAGGTATACATTAATTATATTTTGTTTAAAATTAATTTTTTTAACGTTACCTTGTAAATGTTAATTTTGTACATTTGAAATCAGAGTAGCTACTTTACATTCTGAGGAAGGTTTGATAATGAATGTAAGTCAGTGTTGGGCGTCATTTAAGTCACTTACCAAAAGTCACCGTATAAGTGAACTTAAATGACCGGGTCACTTTTATAAATAACTGGACATGTTTAAATGTACCCAATTTGAAAATGACTGCGTAAATGACTCATATGACCGATCATTTATTTAGAAGTGACCGATTTTGGAAAATGACCGCATAAATGATCTTAAATAAACCGATCATTTACCTTTATAAGCAACCGATTTATAAGTGATGTCGAATAAAAAGGCATGTTTTATTTAACATATCAATAACAACTTGTTTGCTATCAATTGAAAGCTTAAGAGAAGGGCAACCTTTAGGCATACTTTCGAACGTTTTTAGATATTGACCATATGTAACTAATTTATAAATCAATGGTCATTTGCCAACACTATTTTAAATTTTATTCGACGCCTACATTTTGTTAAGGTTATCCTTTTTATATACAAATTTAGTTGCAAAATAAAGAACATTTAAATAAAGGAACCCCAAACAATTTGAGTACCTACAGTTTAACCAAGGAATTTGCTGTCAGTAAAATCGATACTAACGTCTAAATTAATATATTACAAAAAGGACAACCCAACCAACAACTGGCTAATTTTCAGAAGGTAAAAGAAGGTTCAACTGTGAAGGTGGTAAGTACGTTTTAGAATGATAGAGAGTTGTAAATCACGTATATTAACCTGGGTTGGAGTATTCCATAAGCGTAGTACCAACTTTTTGTTTTATAGAAACATTATTATGTATACATTTAGAACTATTTAAGAAAAAATTAGTATTTATTGGTACAAAACAAAATAAATTTTATTATATTCTAAAATAATAAAACACGCACAATCAAAAAGCAATAACAAATTAAACGATAGATTAAAAAATTTTCAAGTATACGTGGAAATTGTCTTGTCTCTATAGGATGATTTTATGTAATATATCTGCCTAAACGTGTTAAGTAGAGAATTGTCAAACTTGATATTTTTTAGTATACGAATAACTGTAAAGAAATAATATTTCCTTACAGCACAAAAATGAATATTTCCTAACAGCGATTTTCCGTTATCTGGCAATGACTGACTTTTTCTTTTAAGAAAACATTTCTGAACGATTTTCTGAAAAAATGGTTTTGTGGAAGGCGGTTTACTAGCATTTAGGTAAAAGAAAACTGGTAATTATCACGAATACATAAATATAGATATGTTTGAGGCATATTTTGGGCAGACACTAGGCTTTATTCTTCCTTAGCCGGTACGGTATGGTTATCGACGACTCAAGTTACAATTCTAGGAAGCTTGAAGGACTTACTTATAAATACCCGATAAAGATCATATGAATAAATAGGAGTTTCTTGAAATTGTTAATTTAAAAAAAATCCTTTTGAACAAAATATGTGAAGTGACTCTGAAGCTCCTTTTTATTCATGTCATCTTCATATGGTAATTTTTTAATCATGTCATCTTTTAAAGTAATCTATTGGATAATATATTTTTTATTAAAATGAAGAATGCGGAGAGTATTTTTTAAGAGTTCGTAAAGCAAATCGATTCCCAAAAGTAGAGTAAATGTGCATTCCATTAAGGAAGAGGAGACAATATGAATACTTGATGGTATACTAGATGACACTTCAAAGCCGGTAATCATTTCTTTAGATTGCAATGACGGCACTTCAACCCATTACTCAGAAAACGAATAGGACGAGACAATATTGGTGCAAAAAGATCCTCTTTTAGACCAAATATTAACATTAAAGAAATTATGTTGTAAATTGTTGTTATCCATTTTTAGATAGATATCTACATATATATTTTGAGACTGTTAGGGAATTGAGCCCTTGGGTACATTTACTTGTAAAATATTGTTTCTACCATCATCAGTAAATGAATAATGTAATTTAGTTATAAATAGCAACAAGTACAAATTACTACTTGCTATATAAACGCCAGTGATAAATCATACTTTAGAAATAATACAATCTCTTGATATATAAATTGGTTTTTACCTTCTTTCTAAACCATTTGGGGCGTGTCAGCCATAAACCAACAAAACAAATAGATATTGCAGAAAAAAATATACCTACCTAGAATTTATAATACAAATTATTAGTCGTCCACTTTGTAAATTCGAGCTTATCTCGAATTAATAACATAATATACTGTCTGTCTTTTTGAAATAGCCTTTATAGTAATAAGAGTACCGCTTTTTGAATCGACAGAAATTGATATTATAGCGATTTCTAACAGGCAGCCGACAGTGATTAGTCGAGTTGTATTGTAAGGTAATTAATAAAAATAAATTTGAGAGATAGCTTTCAGAGACGCTCGAAGAGGAGATATGGGGGGTGTCACACCTTGTTTTTCCTCAGTCGGCGTTTTCATTCAGTGTATTCAGTTTATACTTGTCAGAATTCACCAACAACGTTGTTACTGATATCTATAAAACTTTTTTTTTACCTAATCAAACGTATTACGAACAAGTTTTCCGACTAAACGTATATTCAAACCTGTTTATTTTGAACATTATCAATCTTGACTTATTTTCAACATTATAATCTTAACATCAAGTTTGCCGAGTAAACTGATTTTAAAATGTAATATTTTTTTTTATTTCGTACTCTCTAGTAATTGTTTTTACCCTATTCTAATTTGTGGCCGGTAAATTCGAACATCACAGTATCTGATTCTGTATTGTGTTGCCTAGCAATGATATACCATGTTAGTGTTATTAGGGAGCAATTATTTTTCCGTTTTAATTTTTCACATTTTCTGAGAACAAAGTCATATCCAGCTATTAAACTTCCCCCCAACAGGTATTTTATTGGAGAAAATCATCCACCGTGATAGCGTTTTGTCACGAAATGTACCGGGTGTCCAATTAAGAATGGTCTCCGTCCATAACTCGGTAACCGTTGATCACACAATTACGGGGAAAAATATTTAAACGGTAAATAGACCAAGAAAAATTGCTGGAAGTTATTTTCAAATTCTAAAAGTGACCGGTAGGGGGCGTAACAACAACTCAAAAATGGAAATGCCCATTTTCTCTTGAATTTTCGTAATTAATGTTTGTCGAAAATATAAGCATCGTATTCTTCAGGCAATTATGCAACTTTTTGCTATTTATCATTGTAGTCGATTTGACGTCTACGAACAGAGTCATTATTTTATTATCCCAACGACGAAAAGCACCTGGGACCAAGCAAAAAGTGCCCGCTATGTATAGTCATGAACCCCCGCCTACCGATTGGAAGGCAAGCTCTCCCACCATAGCTACCAAGGCTGTTATTTTTAAAAATATCATATTTCAGATGTCAGAATGGTGGGCTCAGATGCTTCCTTTTAGTCTTGGCCGGGTGGTCTAGAAGTGATAATTTTTATTTCTTTTTGTGTCTGTGCTTTATTTTTTATTTTTTGGTTAAAAAAGAAGCTGGTAGAGTAGTCTTTTTCCCTCGCCCGAGTAGGTACCACCCCACATACACGTTCGAAGGACAGATGAAATTTTTTCTGACTTCCAGCCTTATGTATATGAGTCGGTTTTCCTTCTGTTCGCCTTTTCTTTCTTTCCTTTAGTTTCTTTCTTTTTCCTTACTTTGCCCAAGCCGAACAATGTTATATGAAAAAATGATAGTAGATGTTCCTCAAGTAAAATATTCCGGAGTCAAAATACCTCTCCGGGTGAAAAGTATTTGTGGCACTCTAGCATCGAAATGTTATTCCTCATTCACCAATTTATGTGGCAAATTTATTTGTTGTATCTGTTAATTACTTATTGTAATTATGAAATAAAATTAAATGAGAAGGGGCATGTCAATGCCAAAATTAAACACGCTCAATTTTTAAAACATCTTAACTATATTCATCTTCTCAACTCACTTACTACATACAAAAGGCAAACGTTTTTACAGTAAAAATACACAATCAGCAAAATGTTATCGCCTTGACGCGACGATGCACAAAAAAGGTTATTTAAATGCGCTGTTGTCATGCTTAACACAATTTAAGTAATATATTTTTACATAGATTGGTGCTATTGGAAATAAAAATATTATCAAAACAAAAGGAAAAGAAACAAATTTCAACGTTATTATTAAAATAATAAACATGCCGCCCGCCTTGAAAGCTCTGGCTTTCAACCAAAATGATAATAACAGAGTAGGTACGTATCACTTTATTCTATCGGCAACGGACATATTTTTGAAAAAGAACGCTTTATCAGCCCACATTGAGTTTTTATAAGAGCTACTCGCGCTACATTGTCTTTCCCGTAAAACACTTCAACCACCTTTCACAATTTCCACTTCATGGGAGGGGCATTGTCATCTTTCACTAACACTAATGCACCAACACTCAAACCATCATAGTTGTGTTTCCATTTGGTTCTCTGCCGGAGTTCGGCAACATACTCCTTGCTCCATCTGGTCCACAGATGCTGCTTTAACTGCTGCAAGTGTTGATACAATGACAATCGATTAGTGGGCAAACTCTTCATTCATCCAAGAACTTAACTGACGCCCGATGATTAAATGTCCAGGCGTTAGTGGAGTGAAATCATCAGGATGAGAGGATAGAGGTGAGAGAGGACGTGAATTCATTATTGCCTCTACCTCTGACAAAAGAGTATAAAAATGTTCAAATGTTAATGGCGTATTGCTAACTACTCGCTTTAAATGGGCTTTCATACTTTTAATACCTGCCTCCCAGAGGCCACCAAAATGAGGTGATTGAGGTGGTATAAAATGCCACTCTATTTCTTCCTTACATATGCTTGAGGTTAGATCATCTTTATTTTTTTTGGTGAACTGACCTAAATTTTTTAAGTCTGAATATGCCGATACGAAATTGCTGCCATTATCTGAAAAAATTACGGAGGGTTTACCCCGACGTGCAGAAAATCTACGTAACGACAATATAAAGGCTTCTTTACTGAGATCGGTTACTAGCTCTAAATGTACCGCTTTTGTTAGGACACAGATAAAAAGGCAAATATATGATTTTGAAATTTTGGTACCACGACCAGCGTAACTCTTCAGCAAAAAAGGACCTGCATAATCAACGTCCACAATATCAAACGGGTGATTAGGACTTAAGCGTTGTTCAGGTAAATTGCCCATAATAGGCTTCAGCATCTTGGGATTATACCTGAAACATTTCAAACATTTATGTACAATTTGTTTGGATAAGGACCGACCTACCAATGGCCAATATAACTCTCGTATTGAAGCCAATAAATGTTGTGGTCCACAATGATATAATTTCAAGTGCTCATGTAGAAAAATTAATTTTGTGAGATGGTGACGTGCTGACAAAATTATAGGGTGTTTTTTTTTCGAAATTAAATTTTGCATTTGTCAATCTTCCACCAACCCTCAAGAAACCAAAGTCATCAATAAATGGTTTTAAACTAAGAAGTTTTGAAGAACCTTTTACCCTATTAGCCCTTATTTCTTCAAATTCTTTTGAAAAACAATTATTTTGTACATGCTTGAGCAATATTTTAAATGATTGATCAATTTCGCTTTTCATTAAGGGACCATACTTATGCTCACTTGGAATTTTAGTACAATTATGTGCAAACCTGCGCATTAGAGTGGTTACTCTTTTTAGTTTCACCAAATCAGAAAATCTTTCTACAACATAATTACTATTTTCCATTGTAACTGAACTATTTGTACAATAAGTTTTAACTTTACGCAAATCATGTAAATCATCTTTTTGGCCAGGAAATTTTGGCCATTCGTTTTCGGGCAAAAATAAAAACTGTGGCCCATGCCACCACATGTCTACATTTTTTATTTCAGAACATTTTACACCACGAGATAAATAGTCAGCTGGGTTAAATTGACTTGGAACATGTCTCCATATGTCACGCTCAGTAGCCTCCTGAATTTCGGAAACTCTGTTACTAACAAATGTTTTTAATTTGTTTGGAGCAGTTTTTACCCAACCTAAAACAATTGTTGAATCTGTCCAAAAAACAATTTTTTCTATATTCAACCTCAGCGCACAAGAAATCTTTTTTGCAAGTCTTGAAGCTACTACAGCTCCACAAAGTTCTAATCCCGGCAAAGTCACCGTTTGTAGAGGCGCAACCTTTGCCTTGGATGCTAAAAGACATATGTTTATTTCACCATTCTCGCTTATAGATCTGAGATAAACACATGCGCCATATGCCTTTTCAGAACTATCAGAAAAACAATGCATTTCAACAGACTTTGCATTTTCACAAACAACACGACGTTCTATCCTCAGATCATTTAAAAAATTCAACTCCGATGTAAAAGCGCTCCAAACCACAGAAATATTGTGAGGAACTGGATCATCCCATGAGAGCTTTTCTAACCAGAGACTTTGGAGAAGAATTTTGACAACAATTACACATGGACTAATAAGTCCTAAGGAATCAAAAATTTTAGAACTTTCGGATAATATTGAACGCTTTGTAATTATCTTAGAATGAATTATGTCATTCACCTTAAACATTAATTTGTCATTAGTAGGGCTCCAGATTAAACCAAGTGTTTTTTTGCATCATTCTCTCCGAATTCAACAATTTTTGACAAAGGATCATTATTAGGAATGCCGTCAAAAATCGTAGGATCATTAGAATAAAATTTGCGCAAAACAAAACAACCTTTTTTGAGGGTCTCATAAACTAGCTCACTAATGCGTTTCGCATTTTCAAAATTATCGGTTCCCGTCAACAAGTCATCCACATAAAAATCCATTTTAATAATCTCGGCAATATCTGGATTAATAGTTTCAGTATCAATAGCCAGCTGAAATAAACAGCGAATCGCGAGAAAAGATGCCGATGTAGTGCCATACGTCACCGTATTTAATTCATAACAATCTAAAGGGTCTTCGGGATTAAAACGCCATAAAATTCGTTGTAGCGGCCTATCATCTAAGGAAACCCACACGGACCTATACATTTTTGTACAATCGGCAGAAATGACAATTTTATGCTGTCTAAATCGAACTAAAATTGAAAATAAATCTTGCTGTATTGTAGGTCCAGCCATTTGAATATTATTTAAAGAAAAACCTGTGCTACTTGGCAATGACGCGTCAAAGACCACACGAAGATTAGTAGTGATAGCATCTTCTCGGTACACACCATGATGACACATGAAATAATCGCCTGAAGAGGTGGCATTGAAATCTGAAACCTTTGTCATATGTCCTAAATCAATATATTCCTTTATAAAGTCATGGTATAATTTTTTATAATTATTATTAGAACAAAATTTACGTTCAAGGTTCAAAAATCGTTTTTTGGCTTGTTCAAAAGAACTACCTAACTTTGAAATTTCCATTTTTAAAGGTAATTTAACCATAAATGAACCATCCTTATTTCGTTTCGTGTTTTCTATAAAATGTTTTTCACAAGCAAGTTCTTCGTCCGATAATTGTTTATCAGTAAAACTAACATTCTCTAATTCCCAAAATAATTTTAGGTTATCGTGAATTTGCTGATCAATGGTTTTAACAAAACAACAATTTAAAACCGCTTGTGCGTTGTTTAACTTACTAACAGGACCAGTTACAATCCATCCAAGTCTTGTGTTTTGTAAAATCGGCAGTTTGGAACCTAAACATATTTTCTCCTCGCATAATAAATCCCATAATAAATCCGAGCCGATTAACATATCGACTTCCTGAGGTTGAAAAAATGTAGGATCAGCTAACTTGCAGTTACTGGGAATTTTTAAATGACTTATTTTTATCGGCGATGCCGGCAAAGGACCCGTTATGTTTGGGATAATAAAACAAGAAACGTTTAGTGAGAAATTATTTAACTTTGAAAATATTTGCGTATTACATTTATAATTTATCATTGAAATAGAATTGTTTATTCCATTCAGAGAAACTTTTTTTTTCTTTAAATAATTGAAGTTTGTCGCAGGCACTTTCAGTAATAAAACTCGACTGAGAGCCACTGTCTAGGATTACACGAATGGTGTGTTTATTATTGAAACGGTCCAAAATATAAACATGAGCTGTCGATAACAAAACATCAGTTATTTCACAGTTGGCAGAATTATTAATTACTTTGTTTGCATTGACCAATGAAGAAGACGAACTTCCGATATCAATATTAGATTGTTGATTTTTATCGCAAAGTTCTTGTGAATTGACATTGTCAGAATGCAATACGTGTGACATTTTCTACAGGGTGGTTTTCGAGAACTTCTATTAAAATGGCCTGGTTTCAAACAGTTCAAACACATTTTTAAAGCAATAATCTCCTGACCTCGTTTTTCACAGGAATTTTCAAAAAGGAAGGACATGACTGAATATAATGCTCACTTTTACAAAATACACACTTTGGCAATTTAACATCAGTTAAGGTTAAACTTCCCAAATTTTCATCCACAACAACCAAACCTCTAAAATTACTACCATGTTGTTTTTCGGTACGACTTTGCTCCAAATTTTCTAAAAGCTCCGCCTTAGAACTCAGGAATAATTTAAATTCTTCTAAAGAAGGATTTTTTTTTGCTTTCGATTTATATGATTCCCATTCCCTAGCAGTGGCCCTATCCAATTTTGTGCTTCATAGATAGACAATGGATACATCCCAGGATGCTGTGGGCAAACCTACTTGACTTAACGCACGCATATTTTTTGTTAAAATATTCATAATTGCGCGTATTCCTTTTGCGGACTTTTTGGTTAAGGCTTCTATATTATAAATATTTTTAATATGATTATGGATTAACATTTTATCATTATTATAGCGTTTTCCCAACAACTCCCAAGCAATATTATAGTTGATAGCGGAAAACTCTATACTTGACAATAACTGAACAGGTTCATTACGTATAGAAGCTCTTAAATAATGAAAGCGTTGAATATCTGATAATGATTCATTTTTATGAATTAGAGATTCAAAAATGTCCCTAAATTCAAGCCAATTTTGCACTGATCCGTCAAATATAGGCAAATTTATATCAGGAAGCTTTACCGATTGTATCGTGTTAATAACGGATTTTTGAGTGCCTTTACTACTATTACTACTTGAATCATCATCATTTTTGTTATCATACAAATACTTTTTTGCCAAAGAAATTACTGAATAATATCTATTTTCAAATTCACCTCTATCTGAATATTCCTTGTCTAACTCGGTTAAATCGCATGATGAATCAATTTTATCTTGAATTTCGACAAATTTCTGCAACAAATTAACCTCAATATTATTGAGACGAGTTTCTAATTCAAAAATTAATCGATGAGATATATTTGTGCTATCTTGAAAATTATCGCCAATATATTTTGAAAAATTAGTTAAAGTGGCTTTTACAGCACCTCCAAAAACTGAGGCGGTGGGGTGGTTGTTTTGCCTTTTAAGAACATGTCCTGGTACACGTGTTTTTTTTAATTTTTTTTTAATAATTAGCAATTCGCCTCAAATTAAACAAATATTTAAACTATTCAATGGCAATAATGAAATTCACAAATTACTCACTTATCCTCAAAAACTTGTCCTCTTCGTACAAACTTGACCTCTGCAAAGCCGTTGCTGACTAAACAAAACTGGAACTTTGGGAACTTGTATTTTCAAACACCCACAACTTAATACTTTCGGCCGCCTTGGCTACTACAGGTAAAATTATGACTTTTTTAAAAAAAATCCGGAACAGCCGGTTCGAAGAACCATGTTAATTACTTATTGTAATTATGAAATAAAATTAAATGAGAAGGGGCATGTCAATGCCAAAATTAAACACGCTCAATTTTTAAAACATCTTAACTATCTTCTCAACTCACTTACTACATACAAAAGGCAAACGTTTTTACAGTAAAAATACACAATCAGCAAAATGTTATCGCCTTGACGCGACGATGCACAAAAATGGTTATTTAAATGCGCTGTTGTCTAATTTTTTTAATTTAAGTAATATATTTTTACTTAGATTGGTGCTATTGGAAATAAAAATATTATTAAAACACAAGGAAAAGAAACAAATTTCAACGTTATTATTAAAATAATAAACAGTATCTTTCTTTCTGATAAAGTGGATTCTCTAATCTGAATGAATTCTTTTCCCTGATATGATTATCTTTGGTGCCTTTAACGTTCATATTAAAGAATGGTTAGAGTCTTCTAAAACCGATCCCCAGAATAGAGCAGCAGAGGCCTTTACACTCAGCCAATTCTACCTACACCCCACGCATCGTCAAACTGCCAAATACAACAGGAAGTTGTAGAATCCATACCACTTCGTACTATTTGGCACTCTAATTCCGTTGATTGGGATGGGTTGTGGGATTTATACTCCTCCTTCCCTTGGAATGATATTTGTTTATCTACCAACGATCCTTCCGAAATTCACTCACAATGGATGTAGATAGGTATACAAACCTTTATTCCACATTCTACTAACATAGCCTCCCATTATTAAACCCTGGTTTTCATAATCCTGCGATATTGTCAGACTAGGGAAAATCCGTACTAATACCAATTTCCTTATGAACCCTACTTCAGAAAATCTAAAGGTTAAAAACGAGACAAAAATCATTACAATCGCATAATTCTCCAGGCAAAAAAAATAACTTCGAGAAACGCATAAAAGTTCTTTCTTGCCAAAATAGGAGCCAATGTTTTTGGTCGCTTGGCAAAATTATTAATCAAATCTTTAGCCAGAACTCGTCTCCACCCCTATCTTTTGATAATGAAATCGTGATGATGAAATCGTCTCTACGTCAAACAATTGGCCGCAAATTCTACGTTAATCCCTCCTCTTCATTTCCCTTGTCACAAGATAGTAGATCTTCAGTCGAACAAATTTATTATTTTAATCTTATTAATTTATGGTAGCGCATTTCATATTACGTATTCTATTAAACTAGATAAATATTTCAATTTAAAGTTCAGAAGCACTGTGAGAGTTGTAGATTCTTCTATAGACGTCGGTCTTTTCTGATTAGATATTCAGGAGGGTTAGTATAACATATTTATCTCACGAAAACAGCGACCAATATGAAGAACTGCAATGACACTGGTCAATACTTCTTTCTTCGGGAAAAATCCCTAAACGCAACACCCGCTGTTCAGTGAAGAAATAAAAATCACAACTTTAAACAACACTTAAAATCTATTGAACAACTTCGAAATGAAAAAGATGACTTTTTACAATATTTGTAGAAAACCTAATCTAAGTATTTAAAATTAGTTTTAAAAAATATTAACAATAAAAAAAGAAAACTTAACCTAAAGAAAGGAATGTACATATATTTAATTTCCCAGTAGTTAATGTAAGCCCCAAGAATTAGACTATGAATCCCCACTTAAAGAGATAGAAAATTAACTTGTCTGAATAGACAATTTCCCCAAAGTAATTTTAAGTCTTATAACTGATAATTAGAAAAATGATAATCCCACTGAAAAGACAAGAAAATTCAAGAGCACTGAACAAATCACTTAAACACTCGATCGCGACTGACTTTTAGTCTTCCCGTTATATATAAAGTTACCTCACTAGATCCACCCCTTAGACCAATTCCCTCTTTGATTTTATTAGTCAGGACGAAACGAATAAAGCTATGAATGGTGAAGCTTAAGTCCCTGCTTTAAAGTTCGGAACTTCGCCTTAGAGACACGAGGTGTCACCCATGATAACAAAAAGTGAATAAATCGACTAAAATAATATTCCCTCCAATTCTTAGTCCTAAGGTTATGTATATAATTTCATATATATGCCTATATTAACGTATCCACATTATGGGTCCGCAAAGTCATGGCGAGCACAGAAAAACCCTTTCAGTTAATCTTTTCTGTAGGGAAAATTATGCCCCAAAAACATGGCTGTTCAGTAATGTTCCTATTATAAAGTGCTCTATTGTATTTTTAACATAGTAAATTGACCATTTATTATTATTGCATCGATCGAAATAAAATGTTTCAATTAATATTTGCTTCAAATTAAATTAGACGAGCCAAAGAAAGATTCCTATGAGACAGGGGTTCTCGGAAGGGAGACATACATTGTAACCACTTAAGAAAGTTTATCTATACATAAATCCGTCTATACAGTCTAGAAGATAGCGTTTGAGATATATGATATTTATTATTTTGTTTCGGTTTTAAAATTCTCGAAACTAATATTAGTCAAATCCACTTATAATTCCTTTGAAATAATCAATAGCGTTTGAGATATATGATATTTATTATTTTGTTTCGGTTTTAAAATTCTCGAAACTAATATTAGTCAAAGCCACTTATAATTCCTTTGAAATAATCAAGCCTGTTTAAGCGTTAACGTGAGAACAAACAGTTTTAGTAAAATATTGTTTGAATTACATTTAGAATATATAAAAATATACTCTATACCGTTGTTATAGTCTATTCTGTTACACCCCCTCCAACAAGTACCAACCTTGCCATACAGTATGCACGAAATTACCTTCAGGGTTAAACCGGTACGACATATTCTCAAGACAATACCAACAAGTCCTCTGGCCTTAATGGTATTCCGGCCATAGTCCTAAAAACTGCGCTTTGGATTGGCTCCTATATTTACCAGGTAATTCCGATGACTATGACTGTCCTATAATAAGGGCATTTTTCCTAAAAGCTAGAAATCTGCTCGTGTACAGCTTGTTCTCAACAAGGGATTCAAAACTCTTTGCCCTAACTACAGACCCATATCTCTCCGCCGAGTTATAAGTAAGGAAAGTGGAGAAGTATATCAATAATCTACAACAGATCTTTTTAACTTTGATATCCTCAACTATAAAAGTCCATCGAATCGCCCACGGAGAAGCCCAAATTATTGCCCTCGACATATTTAAGGCATTTAATCAAGTATGGTATGACGCACTTCTTAACAAACTTTCTGCCTATGATCTTCATCCAAAACGTTATTCTTATCAACAGAAGTATTTCTGTAGTGATTGATCAAATTTTCACCAAATCAATGCAGGCATTCTACAGGGTTCAGTGTTGGCACCTACCCTAGTCCTCTAACCCTAACAGAGAACCTCATTAAATATAATTGCAATGGAGAGTAAATAACCTTGTCCAGTTTCGCGCCATTAAGACACAATCATGTTTGCTGTCTCACAAATTATTTCCCAATAGTTACACCATTCAAATGAATAAACAAATCAATCAAATGGTTGAAGCCAAAGATTCCTTTAGTCTAATAACAATTTCTCTAACCTAACCTAATTTAACGTCTGCGGGATAAATCCACCTAACAGTATAAGTTTTAGGTATTTAGCATGTGTTTCTGCAACAAAATACAGCAACACATGTTTTTTTTTAAAGAAAATTCAAAACCAGCCTATAGTCATGTTCCTAAACTAGTCTATTATTATATATTTTTCTTTCTAAAAAATATACAGAAAAAATTAAGTCTGACCCTGTTAGAGCATCTGAATGTGTCAATGACAAGTAGTAGTATCCAATATAATATATTTGTTAGAGTTGTAAACTACGAACATAAAAAGATCTGCCGCAGAACAGGTCCTTGGTAACGGAGAGCGCATTGTATTTCATTAATAAAACAAAAGTTGGTCTACTAATACAGGAATTCGGGAGCTCCGTTCCCAACATTATCCAACGTTATATTGGATATTTGAATACACAAAAGATACTTTTGTTCCAATCAGATAAGATATGCCTTTTTCGAGATAATCTTATTTAAAAATTTTAAAACATTTAATTAAGCAAATTCAATATAAAGGGTTATGAATTAATTCAAAAGGCTAGTCTGAAAACGCTATTCTAGTGAAACTTTGCAAACCCCACTATTTTTTACGCATAATACGTTGATATTAATATCACTTAGCAAAAAAAACGTAAGGATCGTAGCTTCTTTAATATGCAAATCAGAATCCATTGTCAAAGACACTTTTTCTTATTTTGGTTTTAGGATGATTTACTTTAGAACGTTGGCTGAATTCCAAAACACCCACCCAAATCACATGCAGATCTGGGCGTAGTTAAATACTTTTTATGATTATGATACTTTTCATTTTAAATTTATACTCAAATACTTTTATTTTATTTCGTAATACTCTAAAAAGTAGTTAACTACCTACTTTAAACACTTTTAGAAATGTTTTAACTACTTCAACGGTATTTTAACTACTATTAATTGTTCATTTACTTACACGCTCTGACGTGATTATTGTTTTTGGTAGTGTAAGTTTAATTCAAAATATCATATATTTTATTTAATAGATAGTTCAAAGTGGTTTATGTACTGTAGTCTATATAAATATAATTATATCTAAAGGTATAATATTTTCGAGGCCCCGACTGAGTACCCCAACGACTAAACCAGTTTAGTAAAACGAAGTGACAAATGACCCGTGTTAATTGTGTCATAAGTTTATTTAAATTAAATATATAAAGATAAAAAAGTCGCAGAAATGAGAAACTAACATTTATTTGAATCATTTGAAAAACAAAACATACTTTCTCTTAAAAATTATGCAGTAAATAGTGAAGAAACTTTAAGTCCAAAGTAAGGCATAAAATAAGTTTTGCATCCCTAGTTTTTGCCAAAACAAAATATTTTTAAGTTCTGAAGAATTATCTCTTGCCTTGTATACGAACGATATATACGTTTCGCCAAAATCACATTTGGCATTTTCAAAGCTTTCTTTCTCGCGTCCGAATAAAGACTGAAGTGTTGGTGATTGCGACGCTTCCTTTTATACCCCCGCCCGGGGCAGAAAGTTATATCTGCGCGGCCATTGGTCGTTATTTATGTTTTCCGGATGGTGCTGTTGTTGTTGCGCTAATTGCGCTTGAGTTTTTGCGATTTTAGACTTGTCGATTATTGTCTTCCATACTGTTGGTAGTTTTAATGATTCGTCCCTTTTATTCAAATTACCTTGTTTTTCAATTTCTATGGCTTCTCGGATTATTCTGGTCTTATAATGTTCTATATTGGCAATCTCCCTACTCCCATCGAAATTTGTTTTATGGCCGTTTTCCTGATGATGATTATGATGTTTGTTTCTGATGCTGAGTTTATGCTCTTCCACTCTTGCTGATATTCGCCTGTTAGTTTGCCCCACGCACATCTTTTCACAGTCCTGACACGGAATGCTGTATACTCCGTGGTTTTCCAGTTCGATTTTATCTTTTGGGTTTCTAAGTAGTTTATCTATATTTGTTTGTGGCTTGTGTATTGTTTGTATGGTGTATTTCCTAACAATTCTTCCGATTCTGTCTGTTGTGCCTTTTACATATAGTAAGACTACTTGTTGCTTTCCCGGATCATAATTTTTGTTGTTCGTTGTTCGGGAACCCTGTGCATTAATAGCTTTCTCTATGGTACGATTTGTGTAGCCATTTTTCTTTAAAGCACTAGATATTACCTTACGTTCGTTTTGTCTCGTCTGTGTTTTAGTTAATCGCACGGATCTGGATATTAGGATATTTGCCATAGCTTGAATTTGTGCTGGGTGATGATGTGATCTTGCATTTAAATATCTGTCTGTATGCATTGGTTTTTTGTACACGGTGTATTCGAAATGTCCATTATGCAGTTTTGTGACCAGAACATCTAAAAATGGTAGTTTGTTGTTTTCGTCTACCTCTAGAGTAAATTGTATTCTGGAGCGGATTGAATTTACGTGAGTCAGACATTTTTCGAGCTCTGCATGACCATGTAGCCATATAATAAATATGTCATCCACGTAACGAATTCATAATTTGGGCTTTAAACTTGCTTTCTCAAGAGCTTCTTTCTTGAAGTATATCATAAATAAATTCGCGACTACTGGTGATAGGAGGACCCCATTGGAGAACCACCCATTCGTTTATACATTTGCCCGTTAAATGGAAAATAAGTATTTTTAAGGCAATGCTCCGAGAGTTGCATTATATGTGCCTTGAAATCCTCGTTCATAGCAATCTCGTCAATGCTTCGTCGATGGGATCCCAGTATTCCCATACAATACACAAGCCACAAACAACTATAGGTAAACTACTTGGAAACCCAAAAGATAAAATCAAACTGGAAAACCACGGAGTATACAACATTCCGTGCCAGGACTGTGAAAAGATGTACGTGGGGCAAACTAACAGCCGAATATCAGCAAGAGTGGAAGAGCATAAACTCAGCATCAGAACCAAACAAACAACTCAGCTCTATTCCTACATCATCAGGAAACCGGCCATGAAATAAATTTCGATGGGAGTAGGGAGATTGCCAATATAGAACATTATAAGACCAGAATAATCCAAGAAGACATAGAAATTGAAAAACAGGGTGATTTGAATAAGAGGGACGAATCATTAAAACTACCAACAGTATAGAAGACAATAATCGACAAATCTAAAATCGCACTGAAGTGCAATTAGCGCAACAACAGGATCATCCGGAAGACATAAATAACGACCAACGGCCGCGCAGATATAACTTTCGGCCCCGGGTGGAGGTATAAAAGGAAACGTCGCAGTCACTAATACTTCAGTCTCTATTAGTATATATATATATATATATATATATATATATATATATATATTTATATATATATATATATATATATATATATATATATATATAAAAAAATATTTGTGTATTTAACCCATTAATGCACAAATTAATTTTTTTTGAATAATTCTTTCTATTCTTGATAGACGGCTATTTTAGCAATAGAATTAATAATTTTAAAAGTCTTGCTCAAAATTGGCCTAATACAGGTGGGGTCGCAAATGACCCCTTGGGCTTTCCAAAATTAAAAAAGACAAACTTTTACAATATGTGATTTATTGAAGAAAACAGTTAACATAAGGAAATAGATATACTAATTATTTTTATTGTGATATTCGATAAAGCACTTATCGTGCAGAGGAACTTCGCATGCTTCACACCACTTATTGGTTTTATTTTTGCATTTCTGACAACGCCTTCTTGCATCTTGAATTATTATAAGATGTCTACCCGAAGAAGTTTCGGGATATCTTATAAAAGATCGCTTTCTTCCGGCCCCGGATGGTTTCTCTTCATGTTTAGAAAGAGGTTCTCTGGTGATATTCCTCCGAAATTCTAAATTATTTTTAGCGCAACCATATTGACGAGCTAAATTCCATGTGTTTGACGCACAAACGTCAAATGTTCAGAAAATAATGGGAATGTACCATTTTTTACCCCTCATCGCTATTCGATAGTTGGAAACATGGTTACCCAGTTGATCAACCCATGTACTAGCTGTAACGTTTTTTAACAAATGGTTGGGGAAGATCTACTTTCTTCTTTTCCTTAGCGGAGTATCTTGAGCATTTTTGTATCGGATCTTTTCCATATTTATTTGATAATATTGTAACTATATTATTGTCTTTCCAACGAACAACCACTATTTTGTTATTATTATCTACAGCCACATCCATTGCACCCCTGTCTAATTTCTTCATTACAGGACAGTTTTTCGTTCTTTTCTGTCGTACAGTACCTGTAGCACCAAAGCCCTTTTCGTCCAAATTACAAATTAATTTGGCGGAAGTAAAAAAATTATCGAAATAAAAGGAAAATTAGTCCTGGATAATTTTCTTGTAACAGCGTCGCGAAGTTAGTTTGTTGTTTGTCTTTGTTTTTTCTACCCTGGTAAATTTCGAATTGTAAGCAGTATCCGGATTTTAGCGCGGCAAGCCAAGCTTTATATCCAAAGCGAATTGGCTTTCCTTTGATATACTGCTTGCATCCGTGCCTTCCATAATAGGAGATCATTGCCTCATCTACAGATATATTGGCGTCAGTCGGTGCGTATTTCAAAAAATTTTTGTTAAGGTCGAATTTTGCCAATGTTGTCACCTTCGGGCAAATTGTCGTTGTCGGCAGCGTGGAAAGTACTCGAAAGTTTTTCAAATCTATTACGCCGCATAGCTTTTGATACCAGCTTGTTATAGACGTCCTCACTTTCTTCCCAGTACATTCGCTTCCTCGGTAAAGGCACATATCCGGATAAATAAACACGTACATTTCATTAGTCGATACCTTTAGCGGCATACTAGTTCGAGATCGGTTAAAATATCAGGTGAAAACATCAGTTCGAAAAACTGCAATGAAGAGCTATCTGCATTAAGTGTTATTGGTGGGGTTAGGGTGGTAAAACTATCTACGATATTGGCCTAGAGATCCCGATTCTTCCAAGTTATCTTTGTGACCTTGGACCGTACATACTTGGAAAGAAGAAGGTCATCTTCATCGTCCCATTCGAAATCATCTGGCGGCGTAATGACTATTCCATCAGGGATATCGCTTGGATTCTCAATTTTTCCAATTTCCTCTAAAATCTCCGCTGTACTAAGAGGTCGTTTCCTAAAGAAATATTTTTGTCAAATATATGTAAGGTATCTACATTGTACATTTATAATACAGTTCCAAATCCCAAGGGGTGTGAAATATATATCATATTTAGATATATGAACAGCTATATCACAATAAATAATATTTGGTTAGTACTTATCAGAAATTTTTAGAGCTCATGTTTTTAAACAACAAAACAGGCGGAAGAAAAACGTTTCTAATGCAGCTTAACATGCCGTTAGTACAATTATTGAAGTACAACTGAGAGTCGAAGTGAGATAGCAATGTCGAAGCACGAATAGTTCGTTAGTACTGTAAATAATTTTATGGGTCGTTTTCCACCCCGTAGGCATTAATTGATTAAGTGAAATAGATCTCATATTTAGGTCAACTAATGCTTTTTTAATACAACTACATATTTATGCTAAAGAAGCAAATAATTCTAAATTTTCAAACATAACTTTTTTTCGAGACATTTTTATTATAAAAGAACAATCGTACTGCTACAATAAACATAAGGTATTTCTAGTAAAGTTGTATTATCTTCTACTAAAGAGCTGAAAATGTATTAGAAAAAATATTAATTTGGGTTGCCGCTATCGAGAAGAAAAGATGTATTTCTATAAGTATATATGTATTTCATTATACACTTTGTTTTGCCACTTGACTTAACACAAAATCTACTTGACTGATTGTTCTTCTGCGTACTTTTCACTTAAGCTAGTAGTTAAATTTAACTACTTTTTTCAAGTAGTTTGCCCAACTGATTGATTGATCACATTTTCACTAGAGTTGGGTTTTTGGACCGGCTTTAATTAGTTCAAAACCCTTTTGATTGATTGCTCTTATATGCACGTTTTAAAACATTTAGACTAGAATATCTACGGCTTACCTTATCTGGTTCGAACAAGAGTGCATTTTTATAAAGAAATGCCTAGTCTTTTAAAATACGGTATACAAATGGGCAGGTATAACAAGAAATAGTTTATGGTTCTAAAGTTATTAGGAAAATATTTCCTACCCCCTTACGATTTGTAAGCCAAGATGTTCCCGTACCTTCCCGAGGTGCCTCTAATCGTTAAGATGATAAAGTAATAAGTCTCTTCATAGACTTGGGGTCAAATGCAAACAGTAACAAGGCTTCTTAATCAACACATAAGCTACACGAGACAACTGCGTAGATGGTAACGGAAAATCACTACGTAAAACATGGTACCTATTATAATAGTCTAGTGTAGTGCATTCCAAAAATCATCAACATCTTGATACTTGTATATATATATATATATATATATATATATATATATATATATATATATATGCATATATGTTTTAAAGTGCCAACGCCCGTATACGGGTACGGTACTTGAAGATGATGATATTTATAACACCAACATATGCCTAAGAATTAAATAAAAACTCCTTTTATTATTTCTAATTCTTAGACTGGTAGCTTCCTTATTATACATTTTTTTCTATTTTTGTGAAAGGAACTTTCTCCAAAACGTTGTCATTGGAATGCCATATTTGTATACACATAACTCAACAAAGGTATACTAATTACAAAAAAAAAATAAGACTAAATGTTTCTTATTCTAAGTAAACCTTGTTATAAATTCTAAGATTTTGGCCAAGAAACCCTTTTTTCTATTTATTTTTTTCAGTCCCCTTTTATCTTTATCCACTATTTTTATTTTTTTTTTTTTTTGGCAAATCTAGCTAAGAACATTCGCAGGATATAGACGGATCATTGGATACCTCACTCATAATGCCTCTCTATTAATAGTAAGATGGCAACAAACAATTGAGATTTAGATACATACATGATTATTAAACACATTTGTCTCCTTTGCATGGGCAGTTGTTTTATTGTTTTAGGATATTTTGGATAATGGTCATTAGCTGCAGCTTACTATTTTCAATTTATCTAACGACCCTATTTTGGTCAAGGTATACAAGTAATCCTACTAGGACGATGATATATACTAACGTTGCACCAACTACAACTGTCCCTTTTCCAGGCATAACTATTTGTAACATTAATAAAGGGCTAGAAACCAAAGTAGAAAATTTTTTAGGAAAACTGTAAGCTATTATAATTATTTTATATATAGTTTTAGTATTGCTGTAAGACTAAACTAGTTGGAAGTGGGATTTTATACTGTAAAGAGAACAGCGACAGTAGCATAGTTATTTTGCTTGCATTTTTAAACCACATATTGAATTCCATAAGTTCCTTTTTATTATTCAGTTTATTAATTAAGACTATTCACCTAGTAATACATAATAGTTTAGTGATTACACTTAACTAACTTAATTAACTAATCATACTTAAACTAAGGTCGAACACTTTCCACTAAATAAAAAATGGGATCTTTGAAAAAAATAACAAAAACTTTTATCCGGCAAACTGCGGAACACTCCAAATTTTTAAAGTAAAATGTTTTAAGTCCAAGTCAAAATATTCGCTCCAACCATCAGGTCGGCCGATATGCCGCTAAAGGAAATAAAAGGGGTAGCTCATAAAAGACCCAAAGAGACCTACCATTCGTCTCGGGCCAAGAATATCAGATGACGACAAATGCAATTTCGGCGTCTGATTTAATCGGTTTCTGCAGTATTTTACGACTACATCGGTGCAAACAACCGGGCTAAGACAATAAACCTGATTCAAATGGGAATAAAACATCTAAATTTTTCCTAGAAAATCCCACGGGGAAGCAGATGACGAGAAAGAATCCGAAAATCAGTATTTTGGATATTATGATATTTAAATGGGCCCCTATCTTTCCACACCCCTGATAAAGGTGCGACACAGGTCGAAAAGCAAGCCCGAACATTCCCTTTCTAGTGCCAAAGGAATATTTGGGTATGCACCAACAACAGCCATTGTGACCTCTCTTTAATAGGTCAGTTGGTAGACAACGGAAATATCATGAGCTCACATCAACTCTTCCCATAATTTTGACACCCGAACTTAGACATACCAAACACGGGAGGTTCGTCTAACTATTCTGCCCTTCGCACCCCTTAACGAATGTGTGGGCCCGTAAAAAACTCGTATGTTAAGTTTATACCATCTACGCACCTTCAAAGCCGTTCTTCTGCCTCATGTTAAAGAGCGACCCTAATATCACAATCCAGAGGCTACCTGCCTCTGGGAATACTTGCGTAACTACGGACGCCTTTAACACAAGTTACATAAATGCTACTTCTATATTTGGTACAATATCAATATACAATATATTTAAAACAAAAAGCAGGTAATTTTTTTTTTGAGAATATATTACAAATTGTTTTTAAACGATATATACAGGGTGTTTCAAAAAAAGTAGTTAAAGTAATTTAAGACTGCATTATATGACACTGTATTATAAAGAAATCCTAATTATTTATATTACACAAGAAACTACTTACGCTCATTTTCAAGTGCAAGTTCACTCATTATCCAAGCATAAAGGGCACTACGTTCTAAAACTCTACGTAAGTATAGCCACTGATTGGTTCATATTAGCAATTCACGGGCTATATTTTATTATACTTTGATTTTTTTTTTAAGAAAATGACAATTATTGTCGTTTGAGTTGCGCTTTGTTGGAAGTTTCATTTTATTTTTCGACAGACCACCAGACCAGAAGCCTCATTACTTTGGCCTGTTAACAAGTTCACTCATATGTGGTGTGCGCGCCTTAATAATTCCTACTTCCCCTTATTTTATATGTCTTAGGGACAAGATGTAGTATTAACATTCTGTCAACTTTTTCCAAGTACTAAAGCCTACATTCATTAGGGTCATATGGTACTACAACTAAATCCTAAATCTTGGTAGCCCACCTATATATATATATATATATATATATATATAATAAATATATATATATATATATATATATATATATATATATATATATATATATATATATATATATATATATATATATATATATATATATATATATATATATATATATATATATATATATATATATATATATATATATATATATATATATATATATATATATATATATAAGAATCAGAAAGTTCAACCAGCGTTTACCTAAGCGAGACGTTCAAGACAATCACGAGACCAACTTGCGTGACAAAGAACAAGAAACAATTGCAACAACTGGGTGCCATTTTTTGAAGACAGAAAGTCACCACTTTAAGTAATTGCATATCTATTAGCTGACCAATGCGGCTTTATAATCAGAAACAACCTAATTCCAGAAACTCGGCTCAACGCCATAAGACATGAAGTTGAACAAGACGTAAACAACATCAAAAAATATGAAGAACCACACAACGCCTAATCAAGCACAAATACTCAGAGAACGAAGGACTGCCTGACGAATACACTAACACAGAGTCTCCAAACAAAAAAATTACAAAATGTTGCCAAAAAAAACATATAGAATTTATTGAAAAATTGTTTAGGGAAATACAAAAAGATTCTAACCGAGTATGAGAAACGCCATTCGCCAAACCATTACTATTAAGGCTAAACTTCTTAAAAAAGTCTGCAGTCATACTAAATACTTTAAACATAACTATTTTACCAGAGTACGTGCACAGTACAGATTCAGTACAGGAAAAAAAAATCGAATATCTCCACAGAAACATTATCACATCCACGAAACAGCATCATATACTTCAAAATGAAATCGGAGGCAAAAATATAAAATAGCACTAATATATTGTCCGAAAAAGAACAAATAAGATTCAGAGGGGGGTACTAAAAATAATGGATCAATTCCATTAACACTTGCAATACGAGCTAATAAATCACACACCAATATTCTCTGACTCCATACACAGTTGCACAGGTTGCACTATGTTTCAGTTTGCAACGACCCACTGCTAAGACAATCTCACATTTCGCAGGTTTCTCCCGTGTATGTTAATTTCGCCAGTTTTTAATATTTTTAAGCTAAGCTATTTTATTCAATGGAAAAGAGTTTGAACCTGATTAGATTGTCAACCTTAATGAGAATCTAAGGATAGGCTGTTCTAGTTTTAGTTTGTCCGGATGCGGAATCATCTTGATTCAAACAGAAATCACTTCAGTCGGTATCTTCCTTAACAATTATATACAAATAAAAACTTTTTTTGAAATCTAGGATAATTTGTTCCTCTCTAGCAAATCTTTAAATAATAAAGCCAAAAGAGCCTCCAATAGATCAAAGAGGAGAAGGGGGACGAAACACTTGGTGGAAAATACGCTCATCTTTATATTTTTTCTGAATATACATTAAAAAGGAAAAAGCTTCTGTAGATTAAAGATAAAAATATAACATTAATAATTTTGTATAGGGTATCTCCGCACAAGTTAACCTTACATTCTCTTGGTTTAAGTTAAAAATATAAAGTTACTCGGTAAGTTTTAAATTATTACACAAAATTATTTTGAGTGTACAAAAAATTCCAAGTAAAAGTTATGATTTAAACAGATGTTTTTATAGAATATCCTCTGATTTTTGCGTTTTTGAATTCTGCGTAAAAGGTTAAGTAATCTATCATTTTTAACATGAAAATAACCATTTTGACCGATTAGTTTGTGCATAGCTGTAAAAATGTTATAACAATAATTGGGGATCTAGTCGCACAAAACTAGATACCCCGCTGGCTGCTACAGTTACCCCGCTTCATCCTAGATTTAGAATATGCAAAAACTAGAATTCTTACTGTTTCCATTAGTAATGATAAGTACTAGTTGAAAATTATTTTGTTTTCAGTGATGGAGCTGATGATGATTTACTTGTTACTAAAAATATAATATCGAAAATGATGTTTGCTCAAATTGTATCGAGGAGTCCCCGCCCGAAATATAATAAGAGCGAATTGTTTATCGCCGAAGAAGTTTTAGATAAAAACGGTTACGCTAATATTAAAGGGATTATAAACAGAATTTCCCAAAGCTGCGATAATATGATTGTTAGGTCGGTTCAATTAAGTCTTTTTTTATTTGACTATTATAATAGTATAAAACAGAGAAATGCATATGCAAAGTGACTCGATTTATTAAATATAAATATATTTGATGGTTTTATCTGAAAGAAATTTTAAATGAAATATCATATATATTTTTCATTAATTCTAGGTGTGCCTGGAATAAAATACAAGTACGCTGTAAGGATATTTTTAAAGAAACTTTTACTATACAAGGAAGATGCTGTTCGTTTAACTACGCCAGAAAAGATGCTTCTAATCAGGCTTTATACACACTCTACTATGGACTATCCACAGGACTAAAAGTAATTTTACTCCCCGATTATAACAACAAAAGTATGGCTGGTGTTACAGTAAGCATTTCAAAACTTTTTCGATTCTGATCTTAAAAAACGTCTGTTGCACAAAGATATTTAAGGTACTCAGTGGCGGCTTCCTAAAAGAAAAGCCAGGCGCGGATCCAAGGGCTTGAATTCTATTATCATAAAGTCGTCTTTACATTTACTAGTTTCATGTACTCTGTACTAAAGGCGAATGGAAATACAAAGTGAGGACTAATTTATTACCCCCCGCTTGAAACTGATAGGCGATGTTCATCGTTATCGAAGTCAAAGACGAGAAACATCGATAGTTGTCTTTCGATGTTAGTAGTTCTACGGAAACATAGTTCTTTAAACTTTAAATTCTGTTAATGGTATTTTGAAGTAAATATATTGAAGATCATTTATTTGCAACTTAATTTTTTAAATGTACATTTTATATTGTTGTTTATCTTTAAGATTATTTAAGTTTTATGTTTAATTGTAGGTCATTACATTTGTTATCTTTGTTCCTCAACAAAAAAGACTGACTTATAAGTTGACCCCCTTTAACTTTTTAATTTGTAAGACAGAACAATATCTTTTTCACCAAATTATAGGTAATCGAGTATGCTTTTCTCAAGTATAAACAAATTTTATGTAGGATGTACCAAAAATATGTAAGAAAAAACTTTTTTTTTAATGGAACACCCTATATAATATTAAATATTTAAAAACTAGACAAAATTCTGGATACATTTCGTATAACATGCTATATATCTATCTCTACCCGTTTTTGAATTATTACCGTTTGAACATTTTATTTGCCTTTCTTAACGCTTGTAATCTAATGAATCTAGGTAGCCATGAAAATTAGTGTATTTTGACTTGTCATATTACATAACAGGTCATATCTGATATATAGTTTATTTGCCCTAGTGTTTAATCCTTAAAATATCCTATTCACGAATAGTGAAAGAAGATATGTATAACATATTTATTCAAAATAATTACAATAAAGCACAAGTCCATCACAGAATATATGTAGATCAAATAACAATACCAACCAAAAACACATGTAATAGAAATTTAACTATAATATTTCTAAACACAAGAGTAGCTACCCAAAGAATTTTATTATTATGTATTATTCATATTTATTATTATTTATACACGAATGTTTTTATCCATTTTTACAAAATGTGTTGTTTCCTCAGATGTTTTTGATACACCTTGTGTACATTTTTTATACCTAAGAAATAAACGTGATTAACTGTAATTTAGTCCTCTCTTTTAGAAAAATAAAGAAGTTAAGGGGGCTCAACTAATTATCAATAACCCTGGATATAGGAATATTATACATAAAATAATGTATTTATAATTAATAATGCGTCTCAACCTGCCTCAACAATGCGACTCAACCTGAAAAAGAATCTCAAGTAAATACATGCTTTACTATCTTTTATTTACGGTAAAGTTTATGTTATACATCCGAATTTTTTATCGAGATCGATCGTTGCTTCCGATATCGACATCGATGCTTAACATCGATGGTTGGAATCGATGTCCTAACACGAATTAAAATAGTATTTGAAGCTTCATAAGACTTCTATTAGCTATCTGTATTTTGCAAATTATTAACAGCGTAGGTAGTTCATAAACAAAATAAAATATAAAATCGTTTTATGCGGAGCGGTTTGTACCTACCTTTTTTTACCTAGCACTAAAATATTTAAAAACACAAAACAAGGTCTCGTTCACAAATCCAAAATAGTGTTAATTCTTGCTACTGCTAGTAAAAATATGAGTCAAGGATTCATTGGATTCGGAAACAAGTCAAGAAAAATGTGCAAAAGTTATTAACGAATTAAGATTTAAAAAAAGAAGTTTTGAAGAAAAAGAAATTTTCAATGAAAACGTCCCGACTCCCGGAATTCTCTATTATTAATAATTTTAATATAGTGTTAAAAATAGAGCTCTATATATATATATATATATATATATATATATATATATATATTTAGCAGAGAAGGAAGGGTAGTCGTGGCGCACTAGTTAAGAAGAAGTACCCTGAACTGATAGTGCAGTTTCTGTACTGTCAAGCTTTCGAGTAACGATACTAACACCTGAAAATTCAGTCAACTTATCTCAAAACACAAACAGGGAACTCAGCTCCCATAGTAACAAATTGTTTTCTCTACCATTCATTGAACGCCTAACCGCCAAATTAATTTGGTATATTGGTGTATGGGATACATTAACACCTGTTGGCCAAAAATACGTGTAATTTAAAGTTGTAATTTTAATAACAATATTACCTGTATTAATTGAGATTTTTCTCCACGTTTTGTTGTGATATTACCAGTTTCCATTGTAAATCCAACTTTGGTGAGTCTTTTCACCATATAATATTTTGTTATTAGCTTTACTAACAACATACTTTTTGTATTCCTTATAGTTTGTCCTGAGAAAGAGTAATGTAGTATACTCGAAAGCTTGACTAAACAAAAACAGGGTTATTCATCTCACCCTAGGGCAATTTTTTAAAAGGCTGCAACCGCACTACCAGTTCAAGATATATATATATATATATATATATATATATATATATATATATATATATATATATTTATAAAAAGCTGTATGTAGAATAGCAAAAATATATAATTTTTGCAAATGCAGGCCTACAAGAAGAATTGATTTCGACTATGTCACAGGGACCTGCAGAAATTATATATTTTTGCTATTCTACATATATCTTTTCCAGTCAAGAACTTTTGATAAAGCGCATTTTTATCGATTTTAGTATCTACTCTCCGCATCATGGTCCTAGTGTAGCAGTTTACGAGATACAAATACCACACGCGGTGTTCTATTTCACGAAATTTTAAGACCAAAATTATGGACTTAATTTTAAAAGTTTATGTTAATCCATTCTCGACTCAACAAAAGCACTGCGACAAATAGCAGTTTACCAGATTAAAATACCACACGCGGTGTTCTATTTCATGAAATGTTAAGACCAAAATTATGGACTTAAAAGCAGCAGCGACTTTGCGGAGCAGTTTACCAGATACAAATACCACACGCGGTGTTCTATTTCACGAAATGTTAGGATCAAAATTATGGACTTAATTTTAAAAGTTCATGTTAATCCATTCTCGACTTTAGGTCGCATATATATATATATATATATATATATATATATATATATATATATATATATATATATATATATATATATATATATATATATATATATATATATATATATATATATATATATATATATATATATATATATATATATATATATGTGTGTATTTTAGAGTTTATTGCTGTTTAAAATAGAGATGTACTTTTCTTTTACATAACTTGCCAAACTATGTTTAAAAATTAAGTTGCATCATAAAATCATTTTCCTTTTAAAAACACAGATGACTTATTGCAAATGCAAATCAATTTCGATACGGTATTATTACGAGTTCGTGGTAGTCAGTTTAGTTAAACTTATATCTATCAAATCATTGAAAACAAAAAAGTAGCACTGCTCACTGAGTCAGTAGCAATTAAAAATCTGCCTAGTTGCTCTTATCTACATACTGCTTCGTAAGTACCAAAGTTCCAGCCAATGCTACGCCTGTAGCCTGGTATAAATTGTTCAGAGCATTTACTATTGCTACTCAAGACAGCCGCGGCGCGGCTTTCGTTTTCCTGTTCATCCAATTAAACTGCTCCGAAATATCGCTGTGATTTTCTCGACACCGGAGCAGTCTGTTACTGCGACGTTGGTGGAGCAGTGACAAAGTAGCAGACTGCGATTTCGCAACCCACCTCTAGTCACATCGAGCAATCTGTTATTTTAGATCACCCTGGGTACAAGCCTGCTTGATGAGGGTAGAGGCCCAGAAATCATGATCGCAGGAGGGTACCCTGTGATATAATCGAAAGCAATTCTTCTTGAAGGCCGTTTTGCACCTGCAGAAATTATATATTTATGCTATTTTTATATATATATATATATATATATATATATATATATATATATATATATATATATATATATATATATATATATATATATATGGATATTGGTGTTGATATCAAATGATTAATACTTTTTACCGATGTGTTAGATATAATAGTAATGGTATTTTTTAAGTAACTTTAATTGCAACATTTGTGATTTTAATATTTAACTATATACTTATACGAAAATATGCATTTAAAGAGAAGACTAAGAACTTTCAGGTATTTAAATTTGGGAACAAATAACATGATAAAAAATAGAAATAGTAATACAAAAATCACACTGTAAGGGGAGTTGGAGCATTTTGATAGTTGAATAAGCCTTAAACGTTACTCTTATCCCTTGATTAACTTGTTTTGTGAAACAGAAAAAGTTAGGCAGAATGGTTGCAATATTAATTGGCTGGAATTGTGAATTGATTGGTTGGTTAATTTTAGTCCCATATTTTCGTGTTGTATTTGTGTAAATTAATAGTTAATAACGGGGCGCAGAGAAATGATTTGCATTGTGAACGAAATTAAAAGTGATTGTAAAAAGAGTGTATATAGTGCAAATAAATATATAACTTTAAATAAGAGTTTAAGTGTTTTACATGCAGCTTAAAATATTAAAAAAATCTTATAGTTGCAAATTTTCATTTTTTATTTACCGCCCTACTTCACTCTTTGGTCGACGTAGTTCTTTATGAGCCTTAATACATACCAAGTTAGATAATCTACCTGCATGGAAGAATTTTTTAAAATACTATTTTATTTTTTTATTTTTAGGTAAACGTACATAATCCTAAAGATTTTCCAAATGAAAATCATAATTATCAAAAAACGTTGTCTTTGGGACGAGTTAACTACATGCAGATTCAAGGTTCGAAACGAAAATGCAGCGGCGAAGTTAAGGTATTTAATAATTAAGCAAGTGGGGGACAAGAAAATGTCCCTTTTTAAGTAGATAAAATAACGCAAATAAGGTACTTCGTTAATGAATCGAGTTTTGTGGGTACTCTTCCAATTGGGCAGGGACGTGATCTGTAATATTTTAGGACCGGTGAAAATCTAAAGGCGTTTAACAAAGTTGACAACCAAGCAGGCAAGGACTTAAATGGCCAAAACCTAAAAATCAGCAAAAAACGTGCGATTGAAAAAGAAGAAGAAGAAAGCTGGAAGAATTCGTTTTGCGGGTTTATCGGCGCATGCTAAAAATATCTTGGATTCATGATGTCGGCAGTAGGCGGTTTGGCTTCTTGAAAAAATCGGGACAGTGGCGTGGCTTTCCTTGCGACGAAAACTGGCAAACTGCTGCTAATTTTACAATGTATGTCAAGATGGAAAAAATAGAACAGAAAAGGAAACGCATATCTTGACGTTAAAATGAGGGATGGTTGCACACACTTACTGAGTACAATTATGGTACGACCTCTTGTTGTTTAAACCAACTTACCATGACTTTCCAAGCTGTTTTGTAGAAATGGAGTTTACCGGGACTATCGGTCGAGATTTTCACTATGTAAATCAAGTGAATCTGGTGAAATTAATTGAAACGGTTAAAACGACGTGAGGAATCACTGACGCGAAATTTATATTGATAAAAAAGTTAAATAATTTTTAAATTACGGAAAACCACTTATTTTGGTTCTCCGGTACTGTGTGACTTTGCGAAACACCGATTTGCTACTGAATAGTAAATTTTAACAGTAAAAAATAACATGGATTTTTCTAATAAAAATAAAATGTTTCAAATATATGTATTAATCACAACGATAATTAGGAATATATTATCTTTTAGAATCTTCTGGTATACCATCGCCATTGTATTTATTCAGATGAAAGACGCCTTGAATATTTCGATACCTATACATATTCAAACTGTCTATCTTTATGTGAAGCAGTAATGGTGACTGAGACATGTAAATGTGTTCCTTATTATTATGATTTTTTACCGGGTAAGTGAGTTTTTAAATACATTAATAACATGAAATAATCTTTTAGAGGTATGTCTTAAGTCAACACTATCAGTAAAGTCGTTAAAAACTTGACGTTATTCGCAATATTACTAAAAACGCCAATCACGACATTAACATCCGTCGCAATACAATACGGTGGATCCCACCCTTTCTCTTGTTTTCTTCAAGAACTTTTCTGAAGGAGAGGTTAAACCTTGAGCCTTATTCATGTAGCTAATTCTTTATAAACTGCGTTTGTTTTCATGCTTTATAAATTAGTCTAAAAAAGATAAACATAAACTGACATTCAAGTATCGTCAAATGTATTTGGTAAAATCTAGTTCAGGAACGTGTCCGTTAAAATCTTATTAGTAAGACTTATTTGACCTTATGATTGTCCTTGTTTAAACTAGTAAAATAAAGGATTTATTTTACAGCCTTGCCCAGCCTCTATTATTAGCAAGAAATAAGATAAATACTGCCATATTTGACAAAAGAAGTAATTAATTTAAAAAAATATTAAACACTGTACGTTTTAAATACTTTTTAATTTAAATAACTCCCAACATATAGAAAACATAACTTTAGAATAACAAATGCATTTAAATTCCCATATCTTTTCCGTAATAATAAATATTAAGTATTCCGCATACTGATGCCGCCGATACGAGAGGTTCTCGCCTCTTGTCTCGTCGCGCCGAGACGAAAGAGCCATTTTCTCTTGCAGCACGAGACGAGAGAGTGGTCTTCTCTCGCCACGAATTTCTAGTTTCTCTGGGGCTCTCTCGTGTTCCTCGAGCATAAAAAAACATTGTATTTGTTTATATTCCTAATGTTAAATAAGACAAACCATTGAAAAGCAGAAAAAGCATATTTTTAACGTACCCGAAACTTCAATTGTCTTTATCTTTCTGAATTTCTTCTTCTTTTAATCTGTAAACCGAAAGTAAAAATATGGCGTTTCTTTGCAAGGCAATCGTTCTATGTCGACGTTCTCTAGATGTTTAAAAGAAATTTTCGTTCTATTGGACCACCTTTGTTATCCAGAAATCGAATTCCTGGTTCTAGATTGCAGCAGTTATTTAGAACATTCTCGCCAATGATGTCTGCTGCATAAACTTGGTCATTCATGGCGCGAATATTTCGCTCTATAACGTTACAGAGCCACTCATGTATGCTTGAATTTCTTGTACATATTATTTATCGTTTACTCAGTATTCCGTGGCCTTCACAGACTGGTACCGATGTTAAGTCGCTTAATAGACCAAACCGTCTCTCATCAGAGAATATCACAACAGGTATAAAATTTCAACGCTATCGGTTGAGGCCATTTTGTTGGTGAAAATAGAAATTGGTCCAAAAAAATATGTTTTAGCCAACGTATCACTTTTCCATATACAGTATGTACATCAATGGTTTTCTAAAGTTGAGGATTATGAACAAAAAAAATAATAATTTTGTCGTGTTTTGCCGTTTTTGTAAAATATGTATAGTATATTTATTAAAATTTAGCGATTTACAGTCTTAAAAAAATTCATCATTGTTTTTAGAGAGCATTTTTAACCCTTAGATTAACATCTTATAAAGAGAAAATTTGCTTATGTATGCAAAGAAACAAAATAAATTTGCCTTGTTTTACAGATTTTTTTAAAGCTAAGCGTTATAAAAATAAAAAAATGCATTTTTAAGGAACTCTTGTATTCCCTAGAGCTCCACCTACAGTGGAAAAAATCTTTTATATGCAAATACTAACTGCTTTGAAACCTTTTTGATTGATTGATTTATTAAAAACCAATATTTAAAAGACAATATCATGTGTAACCAAGTATTGATTTTTTCTAATTAGTATGAATTCATCATTCTCAGTGGATTCATTCAGCTTCCTATAGTCCAGGTATCGGCAACATTTTTATTGTAGAAAACCATATTCAAAATTAGTAATAAATTTCCAGATGGGGAAATTTATTTCACCACCACAATGTAGGTCGTTAAATAAAATTAGCTTCTTCCTGAAAGCAGACATTGAGAGTAGTTATAGACTATTGGAAACAATGAAAGGTTTCTCATTAAAAATAGAGAACTAAGCAACGCTTCGGATGGTAATTATCTTCAATCGTTTTCAAATGTAAACCAGTTTAAATTTAAGGACGATTGGAGTTACAATTCAAAGCATTGTGAGAAGTTCGACTGAACGAGTTTAGTGAACACTCTACATTGCCTACCACCTTCATAAGGATTCAATCTTAAGATGAGCCCGTCACAGTGATTTAAATGCATTGGAGGTAAATTGTCTTGTGTGTTGAAGAGACAATCTGGACCGAAAGTCAAGCGGGCGAAGCCCGCTGCAATTGAATCTCAGCAGCGGCTCTATGCTTTTATGTTTGTCGTACTTATGCGTGGTATATTTATCTACTTTACGCCTGCAATCAAATGCAAATGAGCACAAGTATCATAGAACAAATAACGATTATTAGAAAATGGAACTGAAGCAATATTGTTTGCTATATAATAGGGAAATATTTATAGAATTTTCAAACTACAACAAAATATGCATGTAAAAATGGTGAAATGTCCAAAACGTGACTTCATTATATTCAAAAAAACATCGTTCTAAATTACAAGGATAAAATAATAACTAAAACAAATTACCAACAATTAACCTTAAATATATCTACTATGTTTGTACTGTGTCTTATTACCTTAAACTCTCTGATAACTAGGAATCCAAATCTGAAACATCTACTTTTGGAGAGCTGCTTTAGGGCATCTGCGAGCTCTTGTTCAGATATTGCTCTATATCGCTTTTAAAATTAAATGATATTGCCATGATTTATTATAACTAAATTTTAATTTTACCATTACTCATTTTAATTTTTTTTTTTTGGTTACGTTAAATTAAATTATATTTATTATATTCAGCCGGTTTATAAGGCATCGAAACGACCTGACGTAATATTTTTTATAGGTGTTTATTGTTTTCCTAGGTGGCAATTTCGTGTGGTTTATTTTGGCCATGCTCTTGCTCTGGCTAAGGTACTGTCTATGCACTTCTCCTAGAATTGTTCTTGAGTACGCCAGTGAAACTTTGAATAGTAGAGTCTGCAGTGCCGGACCGACGTTTTTTTTTTTTTAGTGAACCGAGATGACAGCTTTGCGCCCCTATCTGTCAAATCCTTACACAAAGTCAAAAAAACCGGTAGTAGTATATGAAATTTTTTTAAAACGATAGCGACGGCCGACAGACGAAGCTTCTTAGTAAGCAACATGGTTGTCACCTGCTTACAGGGGCAAAAAATCAAATTTTTGCTCTAGACCTTCTGCATAGCCATCACATATATACTCTTTTCTTATATTAAACACTTTATACACACTTCTATTAATTGCTTTGTGGTATAATCTTGGTGAAAATAAATGTCATTATCACATATAATATAGTCTTGAATTTTGGCTTTTGTCTCTTTCCAGCATGGGACTTTATTTAACTTTCTACTATAGTAACTAACTTTATCCATTACAAAAACGCTATTTGGGGCGATACTGGGGAACCAACTTACGATTGAACCTTCGAATAATGTTGATGTTGTATCCTCATGATAATCAACACAAGAGTCTTTAATATTGTTTGATGACAAAGAAAGAGAATTTGTAACCCATCAATCTTTAGACCCTGCATGCCAAATAGTAATTCTCTTGCCTCGGTTTCATGAAGCGCTTTCATTTTACATTTATTGCTGGAATCAACCCAACCCAACCTTTTGAAGGAGTATCGAGAGTGTCATACCAAATCTCATCCAAATAAATAATTGACCTATTTTGATTTTGGCACCCTTTAATTTTGGTCAAGGAATCCAGATGACATTTCTAAAGCCTCCTGGATTCCATTACAATTCGTTTTTCATTGGTTTAGCCCCCCCCCTTTAGCCACCTAAAACTAAAATAAAGTGATGACCTTTTTTTGGTTATTTATATATTTACGCTAAAAATGTCCATTTATGTAGAAATCAGAAACTGGAGACCTTGTTTTTTGGTTGACGAATTTTTTCATCGTCTCAACTACTCCGCACTCTGAAGTAATGTCTATATACGCCACTGCTCTTCATGACATATTTGTACAAAAAGCATTAGGTGAGCGTCATCTAAGGTCGAAACTATGCGTTCAAGTACGTTGACGACGTACTCGCTGTATAGTCTTTTGGCAAGGACAAATTCCTCAGATGCTTAGACGTGTTTATCAAGAGGACTCCAGCAGCACATCTGACCCACACAGTATACAGAAATCCTACACACAGACAGATACCTAAATGCCGCATTCGTCACAAATACAAGCAATAGACAAGATACTAATATCCAACAATCGAGAGGAAATCGAGAAATTTACAACGACATTAAATTAAAATGGCTAAAAGACACACACTATTAAAAAAGATCTAGAAGGTCGACGGAGAGACCATCAAAAAATCAACAATCGTAGTTCCCTATCTTAAAAGAACTACAAACCTATAGGAAGACTTCTCCGAAAAAACAATAACTCTTAGCCCACAAATTATTAATATTAATAGGATAGGAAAACAAGATCAGAAACTCAAGGCGTTTACAGCATCTCATGCGATGCGACATATCTAATCAAACTCATATAGGGCTAACAAATAGGATGATATCGACAAGATTTCAAAAGCATATATTAGGCGTTAAAAATAAACAAACCACTTCGGCCTTTCCATTATCAATTCGAGACAGGACTTAAAATTAATTGTAATAACTGCAAAAAATGTCAGACTCGAAGCACCACAAAACTAGAATAATCAGAGAAATAATAGAAATTGAAAAACAGAGGTGATATAAGAAATTTGCCCTATGCATGGAAATACCTGCTAGAAAGAAGTACGTTTTGCCAAACGTGACTAAAACGCGGTACGTTTTGCCATGTCTCCTTCCGCATAGCTTGGTCGGACCAAACGCAGGTACGTTTTGCCAAACTTTACTAAAACGGGATGCATTATGCCTTAGAAATAACGATAAGCCTCTCATACGCCGCCGTAATGAAAATACTATACAGACACTGCAAATCTTATAAGGATGTTTTTAAACATGTAATGCAGATTACATGTTATAAATATAATGGAAAGGATGGCTGTTACATATGCATATAAAGCTATTATGGGATTTTTGCAAATATACACGGTGGTTCTTCTGAGCAAATTCCCATAATGAGGTTCAAATAAACAAACGTCTGAAAAAACTTCACAAAAATAAAAATTATAATTAATACAATTTAAAAGCTAATTTGACTTATATTACGTATATAGAGTGTCCACGTAAATGGTCTACATACATATGGGTATCTTTTCATTATGAAATAATCACTTATTAAAATTTAATAAATTAGATTTGCGAATTTAAATACATTGTATCGTGTAACTTGTATCTTGTAAACGAAGGGTTTGCGGACTATAGTATTTTATTCTTAGAACTGCCCATAGAATAATCCGTAATTTGAGGACTTAAAGTAGAAGAAAAACGCTCATTTTATAAAAATATAGGATTGGTGTTAGCTACTATGCAGTGTGGGCCTTATTGTAATGCATGTATTGGAATCTTAGAAACTACAAAAAGTTCTAAAGAATTTTCTAAAGTAATTTAAAGGTGCCAGCCGCATATTTTAAACTTCTTTGGTGTTTGAGATATTTTGAAAATAATTGTAATTCCTGCTCGGTACCTCTTAATTTATAATACTTTTTAGAATCCATAAAAATATTTTCAAAGCAATTGTTCACGTAGAAAACAATTGTTGCTTTCGTTTTTAATTCGACGATTCGATTATTGTGAACCATAATCAACTTCATTTTTCTTGTGGATGCGGCGCCATATTGAATTATTATAATTTTAAATAGCTTTTTTAAATTAAAAACCACTGATTATTATTTAATTTAAGCAATAACCAATTCAACGATCTACCATACTTGAACGTCCTATAAAATTGATATACCCGTCTTTCTTGCTCTCATAGAGCTATTATGCAAAGTACCCGAACTACTTATTTGATCAAGATTGAAGAAAAACTTGTTTTAAAATGGCGATATCTCGTTAAATTGGTTATTAAAAGATTTTAAAAATTATTACAAATAAAAAGGTTTTAAAGAAAACGTCACTTTTCAGATTTTCAAATTATTTCAACGAAAAATTGAAAAGTACACCGCTGGCGCACTACTTATAAAATTCTTAAAAAGTCCATTTTTCTAATAATGACGGCGTGACTGTATTTCTGGCGAAGTTGTCATATCAATCCACCAACTTGGATTTATTTAGCATAATTTTGCCTTTAAATTGTACTTATTCTTAAAACACACACACACGCACACGCACATTTAGGTGGGGCAAATGCTCCTCCCCAGAACTCTTAACCCAAGTAAAATATTTGAAAGTAAAAATTATTTTATAATATTAACATAGAATTGTTTTTCTAGGCGTCTTATACATTTTATTGGTTTTTTCCTTTTGCGCATATTTTAAAATAATTAAATATTAAATAATATTCCAGAGGAACTTATTTTTTACCTTTCCTGTATTTTTTTAAAAATCCAAAATAGCCATTTTTTCTAGAATTTAAAGATTGTAACAAAATAAAATTTTAACCCAAAACAAAAGACTTGCACAATAATGAAGTCTTTTTTAAATGGAACCCCTTGTTTTTTGTATGGTTTTTGGTCACATTTTTTATGACTAATATGTTAAAAAGATTTGATATTGCGGTAGCTGTTTTTATTATATTTTAATATTTTGTTTTAAAATTTTTTAATGTAACCTGTCTATTTTAATAGGTTTCTCATAGATCATAAAGGTATTAACAATTTTATATACCTTTGAAGTCCAAAGAAATTTGACATATTTTGTCGTCATGGAGTACTTATTTGAAGAGAGATTATATCTATATTTCACTTTGTATTACAAAAGCCAAGAAAATGCAGAAAAAGGGGGAAGATTTATTGCAAATCTTCAAAGAAATATATCAGTAAATACAATTTTAAGGATAAAAAACCTATTTGAAGAAGGGTATTTCATTTAAAAAAGACTTCATCCATCCGTTCTATTTCTATATCGTCCTAAAGCCTAAATATAAAGTAGCCCATAGAAACAACTGAATCAATTCTTCATTCAACGATTCTATTAACAATAGTGCATTAATTCAGGTTTACTTGCATTGGGCTACCTATGTTAAAAAAATGAGAATTAAGTCGACTAATAAAGTTGAATTTGGGTATATATGTACGAAATCAAAAAAGAAACAAAACTTTTTCCTTTCTTATTTTTCAAAATTTGGAGAAAAAAGGTACTTTTTAAAGTGACTAACTTTTTTATTATCATTTTGCATTATTTTCCAAGCAAAAACTTTCCGGCATCTCACATTTTACTCAAATAAGTTATTAAAAATAATTCAATATGATTCAAATTTTGCTGGACACACTGTATGCGTTCGTAGCACCTAAAAAAAGTCGTACCCTATTTCTTGAAAAAATTAGCAGCCGTGGCGGCACCTCATGCACCACAAAAAAAAAATTCGTAATTTAAGGCTAAAATTTGATTTCTTTAGAGGTTTTATTTATTTATTTGTTGTTTCGTAACGATTATTAAAATCAATTTTATTTTGTGTATTCTGTTTGTTGGTAATACATGAAGTTTATTCTGTTTTTAATGTTATGGTATTGTATTCCAGATAAAACGACTTGTACCTTAAAACATTCTAAATGTCTGGAAAATGTTACGAAGGGTAAGTTGTCATATGCTGATGATATTATACCAATATTTTGTTTGTGTGAATCGTTTAAATCTTTTATATTATGTAGGTACATATATAATGTACATGTATGTAAATATGTCCAACTAAGCAAAATAAAACAAATGCCTAAAACTCCATATTTTATCCGATTTCAAAAACCTAAAAACTGACATTTAGAGAATTTTAAGCTTTATAGAAATGTAAATAAAGGTTATCCAATTTTAATTAAATTTGGACCAACCACGTGTGGAAATGCAACGATCTCGTGGGTTACTTTTGCAACATCACCAAGTTTACCTGGTCTCAGTAACTAATAGCAACTTTTATTTATATATACCCGAGAACCACCGACTAATGTACTCCCTCCTTTTCTTCTTTGTTTTTCAAAATATCAGTTTGAAAATTTGAGAGCATGTATAGGACACTATTTGTCAAACTTTAACCCCTCTATAAATTTTTAAACGAAAACCCCCCAGATTTATATATACCTTCCGTTAAAGCTTAGTAGTAGTTAGGGGGAGGTCTAGAGACTCCCTCAACCACCACCCGCCACCAGGTGTACAGCCTTGAATCTGCCTGTCCTTATTATGTAAGTCTGTATATCCTTCCATGCAAGTTCTTTAACTTCGCCCCTATGCAAGACCGTAGTGCCGAAAATATCTCGTCGCAGTCTCGCTCGCGCTTCACATCTGCACAGGAAGTGAAGCGGAGTTTCCTCCTCTTCCTGACACTCCGTGCAGATAGAATCTTCTTCAATGCCTAACATAAAGAGGTGTCTCCTCAATCGACAGTGCCCCGTTACTATTCCTACGATGGAATTTAGAGCTTTCCTGTCTCGGGCTAGTAACCACTCTGTTCGGCCCTTATCGGGCGTCACAATGAAGTCTTTAGCTTGCCTTCCGACCCCGGACTGGCCCCATTCACGTTGAAGTTGAAGAAAGCTGGTTCTGGTCCTACATACCGGGTGGTGGCGCCGAGTCTAGCAAACTTATCTGCCCTCTCGTTGCCCTCAATCCCACAGTGTCTTGGCACCCAAACCAACTTCACTCTTTTACGTCGCGCCAACTGCTCTAGCCTGTCACCGCATTCCTGAACCAAAACTGATCTCGCCGTGGGTGAGTCGCGCGCCTTAAGTGCTGCTTGACTGTCTGAGTATATGACAATCTCTCCCTCTGCCCCCTCTATGACTTCCTTCATCGTTATTGCCATTAGAATGGCATATACCTCAGCCTGAAACCCCGTTGAAAACTTCCCCAAAGGGAAGCTGGACCCGGTTTGTGTAGCCTCAATATAAACTCCAGCACCAGAGGATTGCAACTGTGTCATACGTGAACCATCCATATAGCAAACAATTGCCTCTCTGGAGAACTCCAGACTGTTTCTCTTCCAGTCCTCTCTTTCGGAGGATTGAGATACTATAACCCTTACGCCATCTTAGTCTGCCTGAGGGTCGTGCTACTCTGTAGGTAGATAAAGGGATCTCTCTTTCCACAGTGGGGGAAATCCTTGCATGACCCACAACCTCACCTTTGGTATGCCAAGCTCCTGCGTCTCCCATTCGCAAGTGCGCTGCCATAGCCTCTTTCTTAATGAAAGTCGACAATGATGGCAGCCCTAGGCAAGACATCCAATGCTGCTGACGGCGTCGTCCTCATTGCTCCAGTTATCGCTAGGCTAGCCAGTCTCTGGACTTTTTCAAGCTATATATATATATATATATATATATATATATATATATATATATATATATATATATATATCAGATATTTTTAAAGATAAAAGGTTCTCTTTATCAATTTCCAAAAATTGTACTCGTTTTCGAGAAAAAGGATAATTTATGAAACACTGCATTTACTAAGTTAAATTGATTGACCCTCAAGGTTCGGTCTTGGGACCTATTCTATTTTTGTTATACATTAATTATATGACTAAAAATTAATGGAAAAATCTCTCTCTTTTCTGACGACACAAGCATAACATGGAGTGATTTTGATACAAAGTCTTTACATTCTAATATTTTCAACGACCTTGTTATGATTAAGACTTGATCCAATCTGCTTTGCTTCAATGTGGATAAAACGGTGGCCTTATCTTCCTTTACAACCACTTCAGCTGCTTAACAGCAATATTACATACGTTGAATCGGTTAAAGTCCTGGGTTTGAATACAAATAACAACCTAAAATGGTCTAAGCATATTGACACCTTAACTAAAAAACTTTCTACCGCCTGCTTTGCCATTCGATCAGTTTCAAAAGAACTGGACGTGTCTTCTGCCAGACTTACTTATTTCTTTCTATTTCAATCGCAGCTCCGCTAAGGCCGTCCCTTTTGGGGCTGCTGTACCACAGAGCAATTTCTTAGTATTTTTAGGCTTCAAAAGAGAGCAATCCGCTATTTGTTTGGTCTAAATAATAGAGCCCACTGCCAATACTATTTCAAAAAACATGAAATATTATCACTTCCTGCATTATTTATTTTAGAAACCGTCTGTTTGATAAGAAAACATATAAGTACATTCCCGGAAAGGCCACAACACGTATATTCTACCAGAAACTCTAGGCATGATATATACCTTCCGATTACTTACACAGAATTAATAGAAAAATCAATTATTTACAACGCCATAAAACTTTACAATCATCTTCCAGAACGTTTAAAAAACAATTTCTATGTTTGCACTTTTCCGAAAACCAAAACAAAGCGTACTTCATTGAAAGACCTTTTTACTGCGTTATTGATTTTTATAATGAATAATGTCATTAAAATGTTTTTATTTGCTTGTTTACTTAAATCATGTTGCCGCAAGACATTTGAAAATATTTTATAAGGAATGAACTGTCTGATAGTTTGTTAATGTTGCATAACGATAACAAAATAGAGTTTAAGGTCGCGTAATTCTAATTTGAATGTCATCGAAATTATTCAGCTCGCATATCTATTGTTTATTTCCTTTTGTTAGGTCTCCTGGATTCATTAACAGCTTCGCGGCAATGTTACGAATATAACGAATGTTATATTTACAATTTATGTATTTGCATTGACCTATTGAAAAAAATTTTTTTTCGATGAATATTTCGTTTTTTCATTGTTTTAGTTTTTTTGTTTTAAAGTAAATTTCGCTTTGTCCATAAAATTGTAACAATTTTTCTACGATAATAAAGCATACTTTTGTTTGTTTGTTTGTTTGATCAGTGACGTTTTAGTTGATTGGCGTTTAAACACTAAAATCTAGTTATTATCATTGACTAATAACATTTTGTGGAAGAATTTTCAAATAAATTATCTGTTATAATGGAATACACATATTTAACGAGTTAGTGTAAATGCATTTGATGTATGAACTCACTTCCTTAAATGCTTTGAAAGCTAGGTGGTTATATGGTGATCGATTTTCGAATCGCCGAATTCCGGATAGAAAGGTTTTCGAATGGGTAGATCGACGGTTAAGAGAAACTCTTAAGAATATTTGCTCCATTAAGTTATTTGAAAGATCGAAACGACAGTGTGTTTTAGGTACTTTTATACCCAATAAGGCAACTGCTGCAATTAGATAACTGATCGTACTGTTGACGTGCGTCAATCGTCATATCGGACGGGTTCTGTGAGTCCATCTCATTTCTTCTTTAGAAGAGTTATTGTTAGAGGCATGCCTCGCGTTTCCTTGTCTAGCGTGTTACTAATATGTGTGTAAGAGGGTAGCGAGTAGTAATCCAGCCGAGTTAAGCTTTAAGTAGGGTTAGCGCATTTTGAGGCATGCCTCTAATGTAAATTCAAAAGGAATAAGCGGCACATTTCCGATTGGCCGATTGGACAAACAGTCTTTAACAGGATGAAAATTGAAACTGCACGTGGTTTGGGCTAGTTTTAAGTAGGTAGTATAAGAGTAGGTACGTTACGTTTGCCGTTTTCCGCATTGTTTTGATTCGGTTGCAGCTTGCTCTTAATTTTAATTTATTAATGTGGATTGCAAATTTATATTAGTTTCGGAATTAATTTGATTTAAATTTTCCAGTTACCCATTATAGAAAAATGGATTTAGCGGGACCTAGCGCAACGTTACAACTTCCCCAGGTAAATGTAAATATCTTGTGATCTTGCAATTTTTTTAATAAATCGGTAGAATTTTTAAAGTCACTCCTATGAAAATAAATTATACATAGTTAAAGAAGTAAAGTGACCCGTTCCAGATTTAAGTAAACGTCTTGTTGCTATAGATGGGGTAGGAAGACCAAATCGGGCTTTCATAACATTTGGTATGAAAAGTATGACTGGCTCACTGGTAGTGTAACATTAAGTAAATTATTTTGTTGGCCATGTATTTTATTTGCAACAAATAATAGCGAAAAAGTTTGGTCAAAAAGTGGTTATAGTGATTTAAAAAATTTGTCTCGGGGTCTGTTACTACACAAGAAAAGTACTCAACATATTTCTTCAAATTGCAAGCTTACTCTCATGAGAAAACAAAAGCAAAATATCGCCACAGCGATAGACAATGCGCGTAAAACAGAAATTGAAAATTTTAATGCTAGGGTTGAAGAGAACCGACAAATTTTAAAAAGTCTCATTGATATTACATTACACCTCTGTATGCAAGAGTTACCTTTCAGGGGGCATGATGAATCAAATGAATCTTTAAATCGCGGTAATTTCAAAGAGCTAGTTATTCTTGTTAGTAAATATGACACAAATGTAAAAACATTTTTAGAACATTTCTGGGACATCCGAAACTATTCAAAATGAATTAATTGATTCAGTTGCTTATGTTGTAAATAAAAAAATTGAGGACGAAATTTCAAATTCTTTGTTTTTTCCTGGCAAGTTGATGAATATTACATTTAGCTTACATAAGCTGCCATTCTTGTTCTATTTATATATCAGATATTCTATTCTGAGATACCCTGTATACAAATATATTTCTAACATCAAAGTACAACTGATTTGAATACGTTCTGGCAGGTTATAAAATATAAGAAATACATATGATGGTGCTAATATCTAAAAATAACCAAAAAAATCATATTCGACTTTACGACATTATGGAAGCAAAATTAGTTTTAGGATTGCCGAAAAGATACAAAGGAGAATAAGGAATTTGACTTTGTTGTAAAAATGGCTACAGACGTCTTGTTAAAAAAAATTCGAAGAGTTAAAGAAGTGGCAACTCTGAAAAATTAACACCTTGTTGATTTTTCTAAAACTCATATAATTGGCTAACTAACATTATTTATAGTATACTGTGAACCAAATTTGATTGAAAAGTTCTAGAAATGTAGGAAGTGTATAAAAAAAATGAAAAAATAATAATTTAATAATATTGTTATATAAACTTTTTTCTTATTTCCATGAGTTAAATCACCTGCCAGTTTTAGACAAGAATTAATTTAGGCCCTCTATATTACCTGCAATATAATCAAATAGCTTAATATAAATGACGCCAAAGGCAACTCGGCGAATTTATTATATGTCTATGAAACTTCTGTCCATCCCATCTACATTCTCATTACCTAAATGACGCCTCTGGACTTATCTGAATATATAATTTTTAGATTTATTGAAAGCATGTGACTGTCCAGCCCAATGTGAAGACGAATTTTATGGCGTGATGTTAACAACTACAAAATTTGACAATAATTCAGAGATGTGGATGATGGACTATCTGTAAGTAGGAAATTAAATAATTCAGCCCGGTATAGTACAAAAAACAGACTTTCATATTATCTAAGTGGTCAGAACTAATTGGGGAAATGTAGAAATTTTTCGAGCGACTAGATACGTAACAATTTTAATTAATTATTTCAAGGGATAATAATTAATGTAATCCCTTGAGTAATCCAAAGTAAATTTACTTAAAAAAAAAGAATAAACTTAGGACTATTCTAATTTATGTTTACGATTTAGTCAGTTCTTATGGCATGATACGAGGTAACCGCCAAAAATTTTCAACTTAACTTTGATTTAGAGTTTTTTTTTCCTGAACCAAATCGCAAATATATTGTTAAATTAAGTTTTTTCTTGGGTTATATAGTTATGAATTAAACTGCAGAATGGTTGGTCAGTCTCATATTATTTAATGGAGACAGAGCGTCTCGGTCGTCTTTGTGGCCAAAACTGCCATTGCTGAAAGGGGAAGTGAATTTTTTCCCATTTTTGTTTGTTTTATACTGAATTCCGGCAAGCAAAAGAAATCCATTTAGTCATATATATATATATATATATATATATATATATATATATATATATATATATATATATATATTAGAAAACAGCACAAAAACAAAAAAAGAAAATAAACACAGATACAGACATTCCAACTGGACTTTACTCTAACATTAACAAACGTGCACTGGAAAGTGAGAAATAGAACGAACCGTCGACGCAGTACCGATTGATAAATCCTGTATGATTATATTATTAGGAGTGTTTTTTTTATTCACAGTTGTAACTATATTTTTAAAGCAGATGTTATAGTATTAAAAACTATGGACTTAAAAGTTTTTTTTGGGTATTTAATTTTAGAAAAATATATAGTATATACAGACAATCATCTATATACCTATGGAAGAAGGGTGAATGAAAGTCAAGTTGTAGTTTTATTGTTTCTTCAGGGTCTTCTAGGACTAATTGTGCAATAACGTTGGATATAGTTTGTAAAACGAATTTTGGTATTTAATGTATGTGGAAGTTAGTGTTTTTTTCCTTATGATATTTCGTGATACGTTTATTGGTACGTTGGTGTCCAGAGATACCTTATTTTTTTCTTTGAAACTCCAAGAATCTTTTATATAGTAGTTATTTTTGCACGCAACATTAGTAAGTATATTTTTAAGATATTTTGCAAGTTTATTAAAGGGCGACTGGACACAAGACACGTTAGGTCTACCGTCTAAGTGGGATACCGGGCTTGTGCAGTTTATCCTTGGCGGTAAAGAGTTTTGAGTGATAACCTCTTTAACAGTGTTGGGCGAAATAAAATGTTTTTTTCCCATCTTATAAACTTTAATTAAATAAAAAATGGGAAAATAAAAATTACATTTCGCCCAACACTGTCAAAGAGCTTATCACTCAAAACTTGCCCACGATATACGGCCTCTTCAAAAGTTCGGTATCTCCCTTAGACTTATCGTGTTCTGTGCCCAGTCGCCCTTTAATAAAATTACAAAATTTCTCAGAAATATACTTAGTAATGTTGTGTGCAAAAATAACTACTGTATAAATGATTCTTAGAGCTTCAAAGATAGGACAAAGGATATCCAAATTCCAAATGATTACATGTTGATTTCTTTGGATGTGGTATCTCTGTACACCAATGTATCACTAAATATCATTAAGAAAAACATGTCTCAAAATAAAAAATATATACTGCAATCCATTGGAAGCTGTTGAATTAACATCCACGTACTTTAAATACCTAAATTCATTTTACAAAGAAATTTAAGAATGCGCTATGGGAGCCTCTATCTCCAGCGTTATTGTACAATTAGTCCCAGTAGATCTTAAAGAAACAATAATACAAAAACTTGACTTTCATTTACCGTTATTTTTTTCCTTTTTTTATTAATATAATGACGTAGCCGTTGCAAGTGGGCCCTTCTGAAACGTACATTACAGAATGCTAAACATTCCAAATGGTACCAATTCGCAAAAGACAAAAGAAGATAAAGAAAAAATTGCATGTCAAACAATAAAAGAATCAATGATGTAGCAACATATTACACAATAACACAATTATATGAGTGAAAACAAAAATCAAGACAAAGAAGATAATAACATAACCGTTTGCCTTTTTAATTGCAAAATGTTGAGTCCAAAAATGTCGTATTCCAAAAAGTGATGATTGTAATTGTATACTAGTCGGTCAAGAAATGCACTAAACCCATAATTTGTAAGATGGTACCTTCCAAAAAAACAGCTGCGTTGTCTTGTTCTCTTAATAGGAATTAAAAACGAGACTGACTGCAGCAGCATTTCACAAGCATTCTCTCCGTTTAATAATTCGTGAAGAACATCAGAAATGCCTTTCTTCTACGAAACTCAAGGATATGAAGGCCGCAACAAAAAAGATCTCCTTATTATAAGACAAACCTTAACATGGGACATTAAATTTAAATAAAAGATATTTTGTAAATTTATTTTGAACAACTCCACATGGTAGAGCAGTAGGTACTCTAAAACACTCTGAACCAAAGAGTTATAGAAACAGGCAATTCCTTTGCTATCAGTGACATGCTTTGTGTGTCGTTTGCTGAAGTCTACCAATCTAAAAGTCTTGATTGGAGTCAGAAGAAAGTGGTGAAAATTTTAAGATGTTATGTTGTTTATAAAAAGTAAAAAAAGAATTGGACCAATATGCCAGCTTTGCGGGACATCTGACGTAACAACAACCTGGTTTAAAACTGTTGCACTAAAACACACGTTAACCTACGACTTAATCCAATTGACGTAGTTTCCAGAAAAGCAAATTTGCTGCAGTTTTACTAAGATAATCTGATATCAATCACTGTCAAGCACTCTAGATATATCAGCGTAAATAACATCAGTCTGTTGGCTAGCTTCAACCGATGTTATTAGGGAATTAGGAGTAGTATAGAAGGCGGGGTACTGTGACCGAGGATGGCCTGTCTGTCCAAAGATTGGGTGTGTCCAACTTCTTCGGCGACGAAGTGACACAATCCTGAAAAATGCCTGAAAAAGGCCGAAGAAGTGGTCGACAATGACCAGAGGCTGTTGACCAGAAGGGCCTTATTAGTGTAGGTGTTCAAAAAGTACGTGTTAAAAAGTGACACAATCCTGAAAAATGCCTGAAAATGGCCGAAGAAGAAGTGGTCGACAATGACCAGAGGCTGTTGACCAGAAGGGCCTTATTAGTGTAGGTGTTCAAAAAGGCGTTGAGACCCGTCGGGTAGTTTTATTTTATGGGGGGATGGTGGTGTTTTTATAAGGATGTAAATAGGTAGAAGCAAAAAAGACTTATATGTGAAGTGTCTTTTTGGCACTCACACACACACACATGCACCGCTATAATTATTACTAATTTGTTTCTTAGAAGAAAAAAAAAAAAAGCCCACGCGCGCCCGCCTGGATTCGAACCGTCGTTGACACCGAGATTTGTTTTTTGTAAAATTTTGAACTTCTAGACTACTACTACTACCGCCATGCAGTACGTCGTAATAAGTAAACAATTTAGATGATCTTGTTTATCTTTTAAACGAGCAATAATAGTAATAATACGCAGTTATACAGTACAACACATGTGGTAAAAAAAAAAAAAAAAATAGAATGTTTGTAGGGCTTCACGCCGCACTTCTGGTATAATTTCATGAGCCGAGCCTCGCCTCGCCGAATTCCGTAGTACCGAGAATTGTTTTTCTGTTAATTAAAATTAATATGTTCGACGTAAGACTAGAGGTCAGGTTCGCAGATAAGAAAAGGTCGAGTACCGAGAATTGTTTTTCTGTTAATGTTGGACGTAAGACTAGAGGTCAGGTTCGCAGATAAGAAAAGGTCGAGGATGTAGATAAGGAGATGTTTGTGTAGTATTGAGATGAGCAATATTTGAATAAATACGTAAAATATTAGTTTTTGGAAAAATACCGAGAATAGCTTGTTTTCATTTTCGACGACGACGACGACGAAAGACTAGAGTTCAGGTTCGCAGATAAGAAAAGGTCGAGGATGTAGATAAGGAGATGTTTGTGTAGTATTGAGATGATCAATAATAATGTTGTTATAATAAATAATATTTGTTTCGAATAATAGCTTATACCAGATGATAAAAAACGTATAGCACTTAAAGTAATTAATATATATGTAAAATAGCCTCGTCTAACCGAAAATAAATGAAACAAATAATTATATCTTTAATATATTTTTTATTATTTAAATCAATTAAACCTTTCAATATAAATTCTAGTCCTATGATTTTCATCAAGTACATTTTTTAAAATTAATTCTAAATTAGCTATTCGTCGTTGAAAATGCATTTTGTTGATAATTTCTTCATCTTTTCGAGCTCTTCTGTATGCATAACTCCAAACAATCATTAGGTGTATATGATTTTTTGATTCATTAAAGCTTACCGACTTTATTGGTTTCATAACGTCTCTCTCTCCCCAAGTCAGATAACATAGAAATTTTGTAGATAGATTTATATATTGTTATTGGTATACTATAAGACAGGTCTCAAAGGTTGAGTTTGTGTTAAATAAATAATCCAACATTGTTAGTCTGTTTTCTATGTATACATTTTTGTTTTGAACACTAATGAGCTTTGCATTGTTGTGAGATTTACAACTTACTGTAAAATGTATTTTAAGATGGAATGATGAAAATTGTTGTTCTATAATGGTCAACAATTGTCCTGTATGTCGCACTAGATATTACTATTTGATACAAATCTTCAAAGATGTAATTAGACATCATTTTGTTGTAATTTTAAAAAGAGGATAATATTTTTTTTTATAATTTGTGTCACACATTTTTTCCTTTTCCTATATTGAAACGACAACAACAATGATCTAACAAGTTTTTTAATACATACTAATTTTCACATTACATAACAAAACAATTGTTATGGGTTGACACAAAAAGTGCCACGCCCTAAAATGGCACCACTTTTGCAAATCGAAGCTTAAATTTTCTTATGGGAATTTACATGTAAAAATGACGGTTTTGATTGTCGGACCGGCATAGCCTAATCTACTACTTTTTAATTATACTAATAATATTAATATACTTTGCATCAAGTAAGAGAAAACTCAATTGAATACAGAAACAAGCGTTAACAAAATGTTATGCTAATATACGAGTGCTTCTAGTGGCAGTTGACATAATCGACACTTTTTTTTTTACATATGATTAGCTATTTCATTTACAAATACAGTGTCAGATGTTAGAATAAAAAGAAGTATTTTGCATATAGCACTGAAAATATATAACCGCTTATAGTAACATTTGACATTTTTAAATTAATATTCTTGACGTATTCTACTTATTATCTTTACAATTTATGTTTAAAATTAATATTTTTGACATTATCTATCCATTACGTTTATAACCTATATTTAAAATTAATATTGTTAAACTAATCTACCCATCACATTTACAAACTATGTTTAATATTAATATTTAACAACATAATCGTCTATATCTTTTTTTTCATTTTTATTGCAGTAAAAGCAAGCATGTTCAGGAATTAGTAGAAAAAGATGTATCCTACAAATAGCACAATGTAAATCAGAAGCACTAACAACATAAGCTCTTTTGTAGTGGCAGCTCACATGATCGGATTCCCCTCTCCGTAAATATCTCATGTGAATTGCACTACACGGAAGGCAAATAGCAAATGTTCCTAGTGTTCGACTTTCAATTTTAGTGTAGCTTTGTATAACACATACATCTTTTTCTTCGAAATTATTAAATAATTCACTAGCTCTAAACTTGCTTACTTTTACGTCAGCCTCGGTTCCTAAATTTAGCAGTTGTCCATCCATGTCCACTCCTTCGTCAATTTCCTGATCATCTTCCTCCAGCTCTTCTTCTTCCTCCTTTTCAATATAATTAATATCAATGCTAAACAAGAATGATCTTCTAACAAGCCTAGATGATTTGTCCAAAAATGAATGTTTATAACTGATGGAATCACCTTCCAAGTTATTAAAAATCTCTTCTCTTTCTTCAATTTGAGCGGCGATCTCCACATTATTTTCTTCAATTTGGACAGCGTTTCCAATCATATTTTCTGCCATCGTTAGGAACTTTAGATTTAGATTTAGATAGATTTATTTGATAAAAAATTTGGTTATACGTTATAAATAATAGCGACAACTGATAGCTGGCTACTTGACTAGTCTGAGATTTTCATTAATTCGATGATCTATTTAACTAAAATTTTCATTACAAAAAATGCTGCATATGTTTGATAAATGTTTTTTTTAATGATAAGCACATGTTTGTTAACTTGAACTTGAACTTGTTTTGCTGATTTTGCATTATCTGGTTGTTGTTGTTGTTATTCAAAATATATGATGTGTTGGAACTAGCGTGAAATCTTTAATTACAAAATATTAATAGATTTTTTTTGTATATTCATATATAAGCAATTAAACTGAACATGCAAAATCACCAGTCTTCGTTTGTTCTTCTTCATTACTACTACTACAAGACGTAGCAACAGCAGTAACAACTATAAGAAATGGCATCCACTCCAACCACCATAGTAGTGTATACCGAGGACAAAATTAATTTTCCTCTAAAATATGCGTCCGTTGTTATAAAACAACTTTTCCAGTAAGTTATTTTTTTTTTTTTGGTTTTTGTTAATAGATATACAGTGTTAGATTATAAGTTACATATTGAATCATAATGTGCTCGCGTGTAGCAAGTGCTTTGTCTGGCTACGTGCGAACCGTATGGTTTGATCGGCTTGACGGAGTGACCAGTTCACTGCCCGATTGTTATCCGCTAGGGAAAAGTGTGTGTGTGTGTGTGAATAGATATAAGTTACATATTGAATCATAATGTGCTCGCGTGTAGCAAGTGCTTTGTCTGGCTACGTGCGAACCGTATGGTTTGATCAGCTTGACGGAGTGACCAGTTCACTGCCCGATTGTTATCCGCTAGGGAAAAGTGTGTGTGTGTGAATAGATATAAGTTACATATTGAATCATAATGTGCTCGCGTGTAGCAAGTGCTTTGTCTGGCTACGTGCGAACTGTATGGTTTGATCGGCTTGACGGAGTGACCAGTTCACTGCCCGATTGTTATCCGCTAGGGAAAAGTGTGTGTGTGTGAATAGATATAAGTTACATATTGAATCATAATGTGCTCGCGTGTAGCAAGTGCTTTGTCTGGCTACGTGCGAACTGTATGGTTTGATCGGCTTGACGGAGTGACCAGTTCACTGCCCGATTGTTATCCGCTAGGGAAAAGTGTGTGTGTGTGTGTGTGTGTGTGTGTGTGTGTTTTGCAGTGGGTTGATGTAATTCTACTGTTGTGTATAAACTAACAAAATTATTATTATTATTATTATAAATTTGCAGGTATGGTGTAAAAGAAATACTGGAAAAAGGTGATAAAATTTTTATATCACTAACATACAGTCCTAAGGCTATAACCTTAAAAAGGAAGTTTGGAAATTTACCGGTTCGTTATATGAGAACAAAAATTGAAAACAATGAAGATTTCAAGATTTTAGAAAAGGTTGTTAAAAGGTATAAATTTAATTTGTTGGATGATAATACAGAAGAACAACAAAAACAACAACAAACACATAAAATACTGGAATCGGGTGGAAAAAGAAAGTTATTTGAAGACATCTTTAGTGATTTGGAGGAGGAGGAGGAGGAGAAGCAGCAGAAGAATTTGACCCAAGCGGGACCAAGCCAAGCGGGATCAAGCTATGTAATATAAATAAAAATAAATATTTTATTATTATTATTAATATCAATTTATTTTACTAATTTTAGAAAGATTTAACATTGGTAGAGTGTTACGATTATTTCAGCTCTGAAAAGTTCTGGACTTCTAAACCTTTAATTGAAACTATTCGATATTCACACAATCTGGGAGATGAATTAAAAATTATAACGTTATTTCTAAAATCTGTACCGTTAAGATCTTTCGTAGCAGGAGGCTTTCCTAGTTTTTTGGTAGGACGGACTGACAGATTTTCCGACATAGACATTTATATCGAACTCAATCCTTTGAAAGAAGAGGTATGTTTATTAGCGTTAAATATTTTTATTGAGAAACTCATAGAAAATGATTATAGAGATATAATATATACTAATACAAGAAGAGAAGTAAATTACAAACCTTTCAAATTTTTTGATATTCGAAATATTACTTTAAAAACAAAAAAGAAAAATATGCTTATACAGTGTATATTTTTAAAAGCTAACTATATATATTTAACTTACGAAGAATTAATTGTAACGACAATAATGGAATTTGATTTCGATATATGTAAAACAGCATTACTTTTAATCAACAATACATTACATGTCATAAAAATGAATCAAATGAAAAGTATTGAAGATTGTGTAGCAAGAGTATCGCGTCGTGTTGAATATATATCAAGGCGTACTGAACATGAATTAAATGCAGATTCTTTATCTATGCTATGTCTTAGAAAAAAAACAAGTGTTAAAAATAATGTACATGTATGTAATAATAACTAGTTACAATCACATATTTCGTAATTCTTCCTTATTTTTACGGTAACGAAATTCCAGAAAGTCAAAGAAGGTTTCCTTATAATTTTCTGTTGAATGCATAGCTTTAGCAACACATATGTAGGCGTGTTCTTCGGCAATACAAATAGAAAACATTCCATTATCTGCTTCTTCCCGTGCCGCGTGTTTATAAATATTCCGTCGATTTTTCATCTTTTCCTCACTTGGTGATTTGTATGTGAAATTTTTAAACACAATTTCTAATAAAGTTCTTGTTTCTTCAATGGAAGACGTCACAGGTATGAATTTTATGCCACTATTCACCCATCCTCGATTTATATATAAACATAAAATAAACTTATTTACACCAGGTGGAATTAACGCTCTTGCTTTTTCAATACACAGTGTAGTCGGTCCATACGTCAGCAACCATTTTTCATCGTTGTTAGTTTTTCTTTTAGAATTTTGTTTAAAACTAGAGTTGGCTGAAATAGACTCCATAAATAGAACTTGTAATACCACTCAGTCCACGAACGAAATGTGAACTAATTTTTTTTTTTTTACTTTGAATGAGCTGCAGGTATTTATATTAAATTTAATCACTCCCACTTTCAGCATTTTAACTATTTGAGAAAAAAAAACAAAATGGTTTATTTAATATACAGTTTTATTTACAAAATTGTTTACAAGGTTTTACTGTGTAGCAAATTCCAGTAGTAGTATATAAAAAATACATTTTCTAACGCACAATTTAAGTCGTTATTTACATGTTTATTACAGTGATTAGATTTTAACATTTTCTTTAAATTTTCCAAAGAAGGACAGTTGTTTTCCTCTAAATCAATTACATGGTAATTCTCTTCCAACAGCTTGATTAACCACTCTTTCTTTTGACCTCCCTTTACGGCGATTATGACATTTGCTCCATCAACAGTGTCAACACCATAAGATGTATTGATAAAATTCTTGATAAAATCTGTCAAGTTTTCATAGTTTATAATAATACTTCCAACACCACCACCACCACCACAACGATCACTAAACCATTCCAAACCATGTATATTTCGAGTTAACCAATTCATGTGGTTTTCAATCTTGTACTTAAATAGATTTAGATCAAATTGAAATTTAACCATTGCGTGCTTGTAGTTACCACTTGAAGTATCCAGAATTGCAATTTCTTTACAAAAAAAACTAGTGTTTCCATATTGAAATCCTTGAACGTCCAAAACGTACATTTTTTTTTTGTTTTTTCTACTAAAGAACTTTTACTGTGCTAGTTAGAGGATTATATTTAACTAGTCTATCGTGTAGAATAAGACAATAGGCTGTAGTCTTGACAGACACTGCTTTACTTGTTTCAAACTCTATGCGAACATCTACGGCCCCTCCTTTCAGCACGTCTTCACCTTGTCGAGAACAATCGACGACTACCAGTGGAGCTTTACCTTTAAAACTTGCAGGTTCATAACATGGATCGCTGTGACGTTTGTAATAATACAATCTTTGGAACTGTGCATACATATCGTAAAGAATGGCAAATTTGTTGGTGTCATAGTCCACGTTTAAGTTATCGTATGGAAATACTTCTGAATTTAGGTAAACCTTTAGGTTTGTTAAACCACAGTGGTTAATATGACTGCTGTTTTTAGCAATTTTTCCTTTCACATCGGTTTGAAACCCTATTATTATGAAACGAGGTTTCTCCAGCTGATTTGATGATTTGACTGCCCAACTGTGATTTTTACTCTGTTGCAGCTGAGGGTATTCATGTAATTCCCAGCTTCTAAAAGCAATATTCAAATCTCTGTTACTTTCAAATTGTCTTAACAGACGTAACTTCTGGCTATCACTCACGGTGACGTGTGGTATTTTCCACAACACCTTACTAAGTGCAATTTTATAAGTTTCCTTTCTATCGGCCAACTGACATATTGCATTCAAATCATTGTTGCTTCTAATAAGCACTAATTCTTGTCGAATATTCATGATAATTTTATTAAAGTCTTCTGCATAGCCCATTATAAGTTTTAAGGGAATGCATACACTAAAGTTTCCTTTGTCATCTAATAGACTTGGATGGTTTTCAGTGTTCCATCCTGCATTTTGTAAATTAGAACTTTCACTTCGCGTAAGCGATACATAACCTTTAATAGTTGAGGTTATTCCAGGATTCCTTACTCGATCTATGCATACTCCTCCCAATTCGTAACGGATCTCTTCGAAAAGGTACATAAGACCATTGTTGGTAAACTTTATGTTGTCACTAAATGTACCATCCTCTTTTGTCAGTTTGCCTTCAATGTATAGAAAGCTTTGACTAGGTAAGGTATAGAGATCTTGGGTTTGAATAGGTATCCTAATTTCATCGTTGTTGTTCAAAGTCGTAGCAGAGTACGGTTGATGTGTATGATATTGGTAACTAACTATTGAATCATCACTTATTACGTTGTCTCCTACTTTTAGAATATTGGAACTCATTTCTTTGACTATAGGCACAATTCCAGTTGAATATTAAAAAAAAGTGTCGAAGATTTGCACTAAGAAGTAACTTAAAACTACACCAATATCTCCTTATTTTTCCTATTATTATTATTATTTAGTTTAAATCCTAAGGAAATTAAAAAAGCTCTATTTTCAGATGTTAACTGATGTTCACGTAGTCTTGGACTATTGATTATTCCAGTGGACGACTTGTTTTTATGGTACTTAATGGGTAACCCTAATGCATTATCTTCATAAAGAAAAACCATGCTCTTATACCTGCTTTAGATGTAGTCTTACTGTTATCAGTTCTTTTCGGAAATTGACCAATTTTCCGTCTTGATCGGTTATTTTAAGCAATATTTCATCCACATAGCGCGTGTTTATTGGTAAATATATAACGTTTGAGGGTTTTTCAACAATCTTAAAACCGGGCGCCACCTCGGGATAAAACATGTGAACTATGTGAACCAGATTACCGTTATTGTAGGCATTTGTAACTAAATTACAGTCTACAGCAATGGAGTTGACCTTAAATATATCTACTGGGTTTTCGGATATATGCAATTTGTCTGCTTCCAATACTTTATTTTTGAACCCCAACAAACTTCCAATTGAGTTGTCTTTTGAAAAGTCTATTGACCTATTGCATTTTATTTCACACTGTAGTGTATTATGGTTTGCTTGCAATCGCAGTACAATTGGATCACCTTCTTTTTCCAAATTTAACGCCCTAAACAAGTAGTTCTGGATATCCTGTATTTCATAAGAGCCTTCAGGTAGTTCTATTTTTTTATTTTTACCATAGTGAAATACATTGTTTGATTTATCCACATTTGGAATTGAATTGTAACTTTCGAAATTTATTAAACCTAAAACGTACTCGTCACTTTCACTCAATATAATTGGTGGGTAAATCTTTGCAGAAATTGTTGATTCTTTCCCCGATAAGGTAAATGTATATGACATTATAACTAAAAGAGAGAGAAACGATCACTACAAATCTATTAAAATAAATGAAACAAACCAGATAATGTTAATCTATTTATTCATTGTTCCATATGAGATAAAAAATTCAAACATAAATGGCCACAGTTGTAAGAATTGTAGGACTGAAACTGAGAATGATTATAAAATATATTACAAGTACCATTAGAATTAAAATATCTTAAAAGCTCTACGGGTGGGTGTAAATTACCAAAACTGTCAAAGTAAATAATATTTTTTCCATATTTTCGATATGCAGTCCAATGAGTGCCAGGTCCGTAGGAGTTGTCCAAATTAACTATAGCCGATTCATTTCTATAAATTTTTTTGGGGAGTTTATCTTTCATAAAAGTTCCACGAAAATAGGGTATTTTCAATTTTTTTGCATAGAAATCAAGTTCCAAGTTGTTTAGGGCGTGTGCTGGTAATGTTAGCTTATTTGACGTTTTGGACCTAAGTTGGGAAAAAAAAGTCCATATCCAGTTTTAAAGGGTTTCAAGTAGAGTCCCTTGCCAAGTGCAACTGCTTCCATAGTTCTATTGTGTCGTTTATTTTCTTCCAATTGACGTTTCGCTGCTTGTGCATCATTAATAGTTTTTGCTATGGCTGAAGCTCCACCGCTTAATGCTCCCAAGGCACTCAAACCGGCAAAAATCGGTATTAGTGGTAACACACCTCCTGTCTTGGGAATTCTAATTATTCTCGAGGATGGTGGTTTGATCCTTCGTTTTTCACCCTTAACTGTTTGAACTGCAATCTTTAAAGCGTCATCGATAGTACGAGGTTGATTTTTTAAAACATTATTTTTAATTTTTTTAGTTAACTGTGGAAAGTTTATACGTTTCTTTCCTTGTCTTCTGCTTCTCTGCATCTTTTTGTGTTGTATTTTTTGTTGTTGTTGTCTTTTCATCACTTTGGAGGATCTTTTCTTTCGGTTACGTTGCTTATTCTTTGAGGACATTGTTACTTTAATAGTGCTCGGTATTAACTAATTTGAAAACTAAAAATCTTAAATATTTATACGGTATCTAGCTTTTAAATCTTTTCTTCGGTTCAAAAACAATATTGTTGTTGTTGTTGTCCTCAGAATCACTTCGTTTACGTTTTTTCAATTTTTGTGAAATTAAATCGTTGTCGTTGATTTCTAACTTCGGTTTTTTTGTATTGTTATCATAGTCAATATCAGACGAAATATCTGCTTTACGCTTGTTAAACGTTTGGATATCCATTTTCATTTCATTTTCGAAAAGTTTTTTTTTTTTTTTTTTTTTTTTATTGATCTATTAATATTTTGTAATTAAAGATTTCACGCTAGTTCCAACACATCATATATTTTGAATAACAACAACAACAACCAGATAAGCAAAATCAGCAAAACAAGGTCAAGTTCAAGTTAACAAACATGTGCTTATCATTAAAAAAAAAAAAAACATTTATCAAACATATGCAGCATTTTTTGTAATGAAAATTTTAGTTAAATAGATCGTCGAATTAATGAAAATCTCAGACTAGTCAAGTAGCCAGCAGAAGCATACAGCACTTAGATACCAACAACAACAACAACAACAACAACAACAACAACAACAATGGATAAATATTCAACAGAAACTGTCAAAAAAACTGAATTGGTGAGTAGACTACTTAAAACGAAAGAAGAATACAGACACCATATTCATTTACTTAAAAAAACTATTTTTATTTTAAAAAAAGCTTTAAAAAATAAGGTTTATGTCAATAATTATAACAAAGTTGAAACTAATCTAAGTATTTTAAAAAACTATTTGCAAACGTTTAAAATGAAAAGTAAAAGTAACAAAGTTTTAACCAAAAGGCAGTTAATATGGCAAGACATAGACTCTTGCTTTAATGGTAGAATTAAGTCCGGAATTATCACAAATTTAAAATTTAAAGAACCAAAAGAATTTTTACGACAAGCATTTAGGATTTTTTCTTTCAGAATTAAAAAAGAGTTAAATCATTGTTTGTTAAAAGTAAACGTTGTGTTTTCGGGATTATTTATAAAACCTCAAAATCTGGAAACATCAGTAAAGCATTTTTCAACAAAAAATAATATTATTGACCATAATACAAATATTTTTCAATGGTTTCAAGAGAACGTTGTTGATAAAATTTTATGTAAATTAGAGGACTTTCAAGAAAAAGATAGTGGTTGGGCTTTGTGTGAAATTTGGTATCTAAAAGTTAATATAAATAAATATAATCCAATTACAGTAGGTTTCAGCACATATGTAGAAGTACCAAAATTTATTCAAAAAACTAAGAGTGTAATAAATATTAAAAATAATGATTCATATTGTTTTTTGTGGTCTGTGGTTTGCGCCTTTCATCCACCACCTCAGTACAAAAATGTTTATCGTACATCGTCTTATCCTCATTTCAGTCAAGTTTTAAAATACAATGAAATTACCTTTCCTATGACTTTAAAAGATATCCCAAAATTTGAATCTCTAAACAGGTTAGCTATAAATGTATTTTGCATTGAAAAACAAACAATTTTACCATTAACTTTGACCAAAACAAATTTTCCCACAAAAATCAATTTACTAATTTTACCTTGTAATAACTCTAAGGAAATTAGCTATTCTGAAAACAATATTAACAGTAGTAGTAGTCGTTTAAACCATTTTCATTTTGTCTGTATTAAAAATTTAAGTCGATTATTAAACAAACAAGTTGGAAATGTACAAAATAAAAAATGGTTTTGTGAGCGATGTTTTAATCATTTTAAAAGTGAATCAATTTTATTAAAACATTCAACTGAATGTCAACTTGTAAATAAGTCTAAAATAACTTTACCTACAGAAAATGATAAGACTTTAACCTTTAAAAATTATTCAAATAGATTGGAAGTTCCTTTTGTAATTTATGCAGACTTGGAAAGTTTGCTTCTAAGTTATAATGATACAAATAAAACAAATAAAACCAAAAAGTATCAAAAACATGAACCTTTTAGTATTGCATTTTATTTAAAATGTTCTTTTGATGACTCTCTTTCTACATTTCAAATGCACACTGGAACAGACTGTCAGACATGGTTTGTAAGGAAACTTGAAAAAATTGCTTTAAAAATAAAGTCTATATATTCAAATCCTATTACCATGAATAAATTAACCCAAGAAGAAAATAATACTTTTTATCGCTCAACGGTTTGTCACATTTGTTCGAAACAATTTTCAGAGTCTGATTTCAAAGTTAAAGATCACTGCCACTTAACTGGAAATTATAGGGGACCTGCACACAATTCTTGTAATTTAAACTTTAAAAATAAACCCTTTATCCCTGTAATATTTCACAATCTCTCTGGCTACGACAGTCATTTCATAATAAAAACCCTTTGTACTGATATAAAAGAAAAAATAAGTATACTTCCTATCAATAAAGAGAAATATATTTCATTTACAAAATATATTGAAAATTCCAACATTCAATTTCGATTTTTAGACTCTTTCAAATTTATGGCTAGTAGTTTAAATAAATTAGCTTCATATCTAAATGATGATCAGAAAACAGTTACAAAACGATTTTATAAAAATGAATCACAATTTAAGTTAGTTACACGAAAAGGGGTTTTTCCATATGAATATGTTGACTGTTGGGAAAAGTTGCAATCAAAATGTTTGCCACCGATTGAAAAATTTTTTAGCAAAATTCATAATTCCTCCATTTCACCAGAGGAATATCAACATGCATGCCAAGTGTGGGACACCTTTAATATTCAGACTCTTCAACAATACGCTGAACTCTATTTAAAAACTGATGTCTTACTTCTCGTCGATGTTTTTGAGAATTTTCGGAAAATTTGTTTAAATACTTACCAGTTAGATAGTTTACATTATTTTACGGCTCCTGGTTTGGCATTTGACAGCATGTTAAAAATAACTAAAGTAAAGCTTGATTTATTAACTGACATTGATATGATTATGTTTATTGAAAAAGGAATTAGAGGTGGTATTTCTCAGTGTTCTAATAGATATGGTAAGGCTAATAATAAATATTTGGGCAGTGATTATAAACCTCACGAACCAACTACTTATCTTATGTATTTTGACGTAAACAACTTATATGGAGCTGCCATGAGTTATCCTCTACCCACTGGAGATTTTCAATGGATTGAGGATATTTATCATGAGTTAAATATTTTAGAAATACCCACTGATTCTGATTATGGTTACATTTTTGAATTAGATCTTCAATATCCCAAAAATTTATTTGACCTACATAAAGATTTACCACTTTGTCCTGAGCATTTAGTCCCTCCCACTTCTGCGACTCTTATTCCCAAATTATTAAATACACTTTTTGACAAAAAAAAATATGTTATTCATTATATAGCTTTACAACAAGCTATTCAGCTGGGTCTTAAAGTTGGAAATATTTATAGATGTTTAAAATTTAAACAATCTCCATGGTTAAAAACCTATATTGATTTAAATACTGAACTACGTAAACGTAGCAAAAATGATTTTGAGAAGAACTTTTTTAAACTCATGAATAATGCACCTTACGGTAAAACCATTGAAAATGTAAGAAAATACCGAGACGTAAAAGTGGTTACTAAATGGTCAGGACGTTTTGGCGCAAATTATTATATCTCTCAACCTAATTTTCATAGTTGTGAAATATTTGATAAAGACATGATTCTTATTGAAATGAATAGATTAAATATTACATTTAATAAATTTTTTAAAAAAATTTAATAAACCCATTTATATTGGAATGTCAATTTTGGATATTTCGAAAACAATTTTATTCAATTTTCATTACAATTATATTAAACCAAAATTTCAATCCAACTCAAAATTATTATACACTGATACAGATAGTTTAATATATCAATTTTCAGATGTTGATATTTATGCTCACATTAAAGAAGACATACACTTATTTGATACATCTGACTATCCTAAAAATAATGTATATGATATTCCACTTAAAAATAAAAAGATTTACGGACTAATGAAAGACGAAAATAATGGAAATATTATGACTGAATTTATTGGTTTACGTTCTAAAATGTATTGTTTTAAATTGCTTAAAAACAATGATACTGATAAAAACATCGCTGACAAAAGCATAAACGCGAAACAGTTTAAAAATATGGTTTCAAATATAGGAATTGTCAAAAAAGCTAAGGGAGTTCAATCTTCAGCTTTAAAAGGCATATCATTTGATGATTATTACGAATGTTTATTTAACAATATTACTATTGATGTCCCTCAAAATTATATTAGGTCTGAAAAACACAACGTTTATACAATGAAACAAGTTAAAACTGCACTAAGTCCATTCGATGATAAGCGAATTGTAAATTATAGTTACACAGACACATTACCTTGGGGATTTCATGATTAGCTTAATATCTTAATTGTAAACTGGTATTCTTGTTCTTCTCTTGTCACAAGTAGTCTACAGCTGACTGCAGGCCTCTTGTTCATTAGTCTCAATCAAAAATGGTAATATAATAATAATAATAATAACAGTGATAAAAATTATCTATTAATTTTTTCTTTTTAGACTGATGATAAGAAGGATATTTGGTACTCTGCCATAGATAATCCTAAACGATTTTACTCCAACATTCAATCACACAAAAAAATTAAACCCATTACGCTATGTACTCATGTACATGGTTCCAGATTTTGCTTCAGCTGCCAACGTTTTTTTTGTTTCTGTGAGTCATCAATTAAAAAACACAGTCTACCATCTACATTAAATACCGAACCAATTGATCTGTACTGTAGGGAGTCCATGTCAGATTCTTAGACTTTTCATTTTAGATATCTGGTGGTGGTTGTAGTAGTAGCAGTAGTTGCCCTCCTGTACCATCTGCAAAGCAACTATTTGACATTAAATCTGCAATAGTGACGGATTCCACCACTGATTGTTTTCGACTCTATCAAGCACAACCACGCACACCATGGGAGTGGGAAGAAATGAACTGGAGATTTCACAGCGCTGAAATAGAGGATGCTACTACCAGAAAATATTGGAACAGAATTAAACATGAAACATATTATAACACTCAGCAATTTAAATACCACCACCAACCTAATGTAAACCCTAACCCAAACAAAAAGTTGAAAAAATAGGACTAGAATTTATATTGAAAGGTTTAATTGATTTAAATAATAAAAAATATATTAAAGATATAATTATTTGTTTCATTTATTTTCGGTTAGACGAGGCTATTTTACATATATATTAATTACTTTAAGTGCTATACGTTTTTTATCATCTGGTATAAGCTATTATTCGAAACAAATATTATTTATTATAACAACATTATTATTGATCATCTCAATACTACACAAACATCTCCTTATCTACATCCTCGACCTTTTCTTATCTGCGAACCTGAACTCTAGTCTTACGTCGTCGTCGTCGAAAATGAAAACAAGCTATTCTCGGTATTTTTCCAAAAACTAATATTTTACGTATTTACTCAAATATTGCTCATCTCAATACTACACAAACATCTCCTTATCTACATCCTCGACCTTTTCTTATCTGCGAACCTGACCTCTAGTCTTACGTCCAACATTAACAGAAAAACAATTCTCGGTACTCGACCTTTTCTTATCTGCGAACCTGACCTCTAGTCTTACGTCGAACATATTAATTTTAATTAACAGAAAAACAATTCTCGGTACTACGGAATTCGGCGAGGCGAGGCTCGGCTCATGAAATTATACCAGAAGTGCGGCGTGAAGCCCTACAAACATTCTATTTTTTTTTTTTTACCACATGTGTTGTACTGTATAACTGCGTATTATTACTATTATTGCTCGTTTAAAAGATAAACAAGATCATCTAAATTGTTTACTTATTACGACGTACTGCATGATGGCGGTAGTAGTCTAGAAGTTCAAAATTTTACAAAAAACAAATCTCGGTGTCGACGACGGTTCGAATCCAGGCGGGCGCGCGTGGGCTTTTTTTTTCTTCTAAGAAACAAATTAGTAATAATTATAGCGGTGCATGTGTGTGTGTGTGAGTGCCAAAAAGACACTTCACATATAAGTCTTTTTTGCTTCTACCTATTTACATCCTTATATAAAAACACCACCATCCCCCCATAAAATAAAACTACCCGACGGGTCTCAACGCCTTTTTGAACACCTACACTAATAAGGCCCTTCTGGTCAACAGCCTCTGGTCATTGTCGACCACTTCTTCTTCGGCCATTTTTCAGGCATTTTTCAGGATTGTGTCACCTTTTTAACACGTACTTTTTGAACACCTACACTAATAAGGCCCTTCTGGTCAACAGCCTCTGGTCATTGTCGACCACTTCTTCGGCCTTTTTCAGGCATTTTTCAGGATTGTGTCACTTCGTCGCCGAAGAAGTTGGACACACCCAATCTTTGGACAGACAGGCCATCCTCGGTCACAGTACCCCGCCTTCTATACTACTATTAGGTGTTAGGAAACACCGCCAGATTTGTAGTCGTTAAGCGACCGCGATAGAAACCATGTTGCCCCCCCGAGATTTAATATTTCTGTGATTCAACCATTTCATCGGTAATAATTGCCTCAAACAACAATACCTCTTGGAAAAATCATCCAATTTGTAGGTATGTAGATGATTGCCTTTGTGCTATTCGAAAAGACAAAACAAAGGAAACTATATTGTAGAAAAGTTCAACAGATACCACGAAAAGCTTAAATTTACAAACGAAATGGAATCTGACAATAAAATAATTTATATTGGACATAACCCTACATCACAAGGGCAATATATACCGTACTGACCGAATGGCACATAAAGCCTACTTAGTCCAGGAGTTACTTAAATTTATCTTTCCTAACACCACGTTCCCAAAAAGCATCAGTAATAATCAGTTTAGCCGATAGAGCCATAAAACTAAGCATCCTGAATTTAGACAACAAGCCATTAATAAAACAAAACAAGTACGTACGTAAATCTTTACCCTTAAAAATAAGTTGATATTGTTTTTAGGGAACGACATATTAATAACTTAATACTCAAAACTCAAGACCATACAATACAAATTATCTGTCTCTCTTTATCATATATCCCACCTATATATAATTAGACAATTTTCAAGTCACAAGAAAAGTAACATTGTATATTAAATACCCTGTAAAAACTGCTCTGCTGTTTATATCCGGCAAACTAGTCAATATTTTCAGGTTAAATGGTCACAAATATGACAACAACAGCTCTAAAAAACACTAGCAATCTAATAACATTGTTTTGATTTTAAAAATCCCAGAATCTTAAGAACTGAACATCCTAAGAGAAACGAGAAGAAATTCGTGAAATGATATGTATAAAAAAAACCCTCAGCTATCAACGACAATTTCATTTAAATGTGCGTTCGCGAAACTGACTCTTGACCTCAGGATAGTAATAGGAAATCAAAGATTTGATGTCATCGCTTTGTCTCAGACCTGGCTTTCTGAATACATACCGGACAATGCATATTATTAACGGGTATCGTCTGATATGTAGGAACAGAATCACCAGAGAACGAGGAGGGCTGCATATGTAAGTACTAGACATCTATCATCAAACAATTATGGTTCAAGTTTAAAGTCAGTTCTATAACCATTGCTATAGGTGTACTTTCTAGAACTCCAGGGACAAATATACATTTGGCTATTGACTGCTTTGAAAATGCTTTGTCATACTATAACATAATAAACCTTTGTAAATTACTTACATACTATCACATGAAATAATGTTATATATGAAAATAACATCGAAAAATTAGCCTCTTTACAACTAACAGATTTATACAGTATATTTATAGAGTATGCATCAAAATAACAGTTAGAGTCACGCGACCAAAAACTCCCTGATTGACTAATGGTATTAAATTCTCCATAAAGCTTAAGAAAGCCGCTTTAAGAAAATATAAGGAGAATAAATCTACAAGAAATTGGGAAAGATATAAGGAATTTAGGAACCGTACTCTTGCTCTTATTTGATGAATAAAGATATGCATGTTAACCGCGCGGTGACCGAAAACAATTCTAAAAAAATGTGGAGGACGGTAATTGACCTAAACGTTAGAAACAAAGATTCCAGATATTTAAAAAATGTGGCTGAAGTAAATAAATATGTTTCATCTGTTTTATTGGAGGGGGTATGAGGAAGTGTTGGCTCAATATGAAATGCATCAGCTGCTACGTGATGAAATTGGCAACAGTTTCTGAGGTGAATAGAGTCATTAACAACATAAAATCTAATGCGGCAGGTTCTCATAAAATCCTTAAATCTGATAAAATATTGTAGCCCTTTTCTTGGTCCCATTATAACACATTTGGTTAACGTATATCTAGAAAACAATTAATTTCCCTCATGTTGGAAAACTTTCATAAAGCAGCCTGTCACCATAGTCAACAATCCTGATTCTCTGTCTGATCTTCGTCGGATAAGTCTCTTGCCGGTCATATCTAAGATCTTGGGAAGAATTGTCCGCAGCCAAATGGTGGCATTTGCAGAGGAAATGAAGATCATTCCAGAGAAGCAGTCTAGTTTCAAATAGGGTTTTGTTACATCTGCGGTGCTATCTGAGTGTGTAGGCACCATCGGCGAAGACCTTGATGAAGGTAAGGTTTCTGCTCTGTTTTTACTGAACTACTCATAATCTCTATTATTCTATGCGAAACTTCGGTACTATAACTTTTCTTTAGAAACGCTCCCGTTGCTTTCTTCTTATTCGATCGAACGTCGGCAGTATGCGGTGCTTGACGACAGAACCTCAGAAATAAACCCTGTAACTGGAGTGCCACAAGGGTCAATAATTTGCTTTTCAATCTGTATATGGTTGATCTACGAAAATCCATTAAGTATGCTCTTGTAAAATGTATTTGATGATGTATGATAATCAGCTTTTATTAATTTTTTTCCTTATGAACATTATTTAACCAAATATCAAGTAAAACAAGATCTAAATTCCCTGGTAAGCATTTCCTTAAAACATAATTTGTATTTAAATACAAACAAATGTTCTGTCATGAACTTTAAAGGAGGAAAACCATGCAGTATTCATAGGGCAATACAAATAAAGATCGGTGACAATGTTGTGCCAGTGAAAGATTATGCAAAATCTTTAGGACTCTGAGTTGACTTTCAACACTCTTGTTACAAGATTGCTACAAAAATCCTTTCGGGAATTTAAAATTATTATATAGTAATCGCGGGGTGTGGTCTGAAAGACTCAGGGTGCAACTGGTGGAAGCTCTTGTGTTGACCTTTTTCAACAATTCTAATCATGTTTATGGGCCCTTTCTGGATAAAAAAAATCAAAACCTAGTTCAAAAGTACAAAACTCTTACTACCGGTTCGTTTTTTGTCTCCGCAGGTTCGGTCACATTTCTACTAGAATGGGAGAACTGGGATCGCTAAACATGAAAAAACAGAAGGAAACTGCACTTCGTTCGATTTGTTCATTCAGTAATGGTAACCCTCCAAACTGCTGTTTAGGAATGAGACATATAATCTTAATACGAGATTTTCCAACTTTTTGTATCTTTCTAGATGTAAGTCTTCATCCAGACATGCTTCTCATGTCAGGCGTCAGTTGTATATAATAGCCTACCTGATGAAATAGATTCATGAAAGAAGCTTTCAAGAAAAAATATGAAGATATAATTTTAAATGACCAATACTACATGTAAATAATTCATTTTATGATTCTATTTTGTTAGTTTTATCTTTTAATCGCTGTTAATGTTTTGTATGTTTGTTTCCCCGTTTTCTTTTCTATTCTTGAAATTTATTTGTTATGTTGCTATACCTGTATTTTTACATACCTTATTTTCTTAATATTTTTTATAATGTTGATGGCATCAATATTTTGTTCAATTTATGAAAAAAAAATGTATAAAAATAAAAAAACGTTTTATTAAAAAAAATCCTAACCTAACCTAACCTAGTAATTGAGTAAATGATACTATATTATATACATTTTTCTAAAATTACATACACAAGAAATACTAAAAAAAAAACTGTTAAGTGCAGAGTTTTCATTACTTTAACCTCTGCTTCAAAAATATAGTTACAAGTATGAATTTAAAAAAAACATCCCTAATAATATAATCATACAAGATTCATCAATCGATACTGTGTCGACCGGATCATTCTATTTCTCAGTTTCAAGTGGACGTTTATTAACGTTACCGTAAATATGTTCAGTTGGAAGTCTCTGCCTGTATTTATTTTCTTTTCGTGTTGTTTTTTAAAATATAGGTATGTAAATGTGTTTTAAACTAATTATGACTAGATGAATTTCTGTTGTTTGTGGTAAGAAAAAAATATGGGGAAAATGCACTTCCCCTTGTCTTTATTTATTTCAGCAATAGCAATGAACTGAAACGTTCTGTTTTAATTTAATATGTGACTGACCAACCATTCTGCAGGTTAATCAGAACCATATAACCCAAGAAATTTTGATTTAACTAAAGAAGGTTGCTTAGAGTCTTCTTCAGGGTTTTCTGTCAGCTCTAATACAACTGTTATAGTTTTTGGTTCAACGAGCAGTAAGCAAACTTCTTAGAAGGGAGAAAATGGGAACTCAGTGAGATGGTGGGAGGGGCTTAGTCCTTTGGGGGCGTGTCCTAAACCTCTTAGCAAAACGTTTTTCGGTTCTTTGAATTTTATGGTGAATTTTTGAGAAGATAGCTTTGGTACCTAAAATACTTAGCGTTCAGTTTTGAAGTGAATTCCACTAGAATAACCATTTTGGTTATGATGGTGTATCCCTCAGGTGGGACTTCCATAATTGAGTACAGGTCTGTTGTAAAGAGTATGGTTTTAATTCGGTTGTTAAGTTTGTTTTTATAGCCCAAAAGGAGATAAAGCATATAATAAATTTTATTTGATTTTTTGATAAAGTGGTCTGTATGTTTTGATCATCTGAAGCCCCCGGTCAAAAATGATGGATTTTTCTGCTATTTTACTTAGGTTTGAAAGAAGTCTTGGGGTTTTTACCTTTTTTTATCAGAATTATATTAGCCTTCTTGCAAAAGTTTGGAAAATAGCCGAAATCCAGAATTTTGTTAATTATTTTTGTTAAATCTGCTATAATGTTGGGCGGGGCCTTTTTTTAAAGCAATGTTACTTTATTAAGACCCGGGGCTTTTTTGATGTTAGTATTTATTGACTTTTTTGGATGTTAGTGATTATTGAAGTTTCTGGACGTGGATGGAGCAGACAGTAGGGGGCAGTCCATAAAGAATAATTTTATTACAGATTGCTATGGTGCGAGCGACTCTGACCTCTCTATCAATATCTAGAGGGGTGCTCTCGTTGAATTGCTCAAATACAGCATCGGCAAACACCTCGACTGAAGTAATTATTTCTAAGTCAGCTAATGTGTCTTCCCATTGCTGATTGTACAAAATTTGTATTTTATTTCTGATCTTTGACGATGCTCTATTTGCCTCCCTTTTAATGGCGGAGTCGCCCGTTTTAAATGCCAGTTTTTTTAAACGGTTTTTATGTTTTATTTCGATACGCATTTTGCCCTATTTCGAGAATATAAACTTTTTCTTTATTGTAGCGTTTTTTTAAGGCATTATTGAAGTCAAGTTGAGTGTTATTTTTAAGAAAATTAAAAGTATTTCTTTCAGTCATTGAAGATCGGATCCCCAATGTTAAATATAAAATCACCATAATCTATTATTAGCGGAGAGTGGTCCGATAAAGGTTCATGGAGAACTGCAGGCATGGAAATATTGGCGGTGTTCTTAGTAACAAAAAAATCTAACATCTATTTGCCGACCGATCATATAGGTCCACAATAGACCGAGCCCAAGTAGCACAAATTAGCTGATGAGCTTTTTTGCCTAACAGCTAGCCATAAAAGACACATAAAAACCAGAGATTTGTCAGATTTTGGCAAATGATTCCTGTTTTGTTTTCTAACGATGAAAGCTCGCTTCAAATTATATTTTTTGGCTCCAAAAGTAGCAGTTTTTAATGTAGATATAGTTATAGCTATAGCATAATTACTTGGCCACAAAATGTCTTTTATGGGGTAATTAAACCTCCAACTTTTTTTTGTATTATTGGATGGTCAAAAAGTAGAAATATCTGTCGATATTGTTGCCACAACGTAACCAGATATATTCTAGTAAGTATTGAAATTAAATTATAGTAAGAATAGCTGTTCAATATACCAAAATATGATATTTTTAATCAACAGAAATCGAGGTCAGAATATGGTCAATAAGTAGACATTTTTTAGCAATTATTTAAGTTTAATTATGGTAATAATAGCTATATAACGATGCCAGATTATGACATTTTAAGACAACAAAAGTTGAGAGGAAAAAACCTAGCTTTTATTATCATATTTTTGATTCAAAATTAAACTAAAATTGGGTAGTTTTATCTCACTTATTTTTGCTGTAATATTGCTAAAAAATGCCACTTTTTCAAATTTACGTGTATAACCTATAAAACTATACTTAAACCAAACTGAAGATTTATTTACAAAAACGAAATATAAATTATTTACCATACAAAATGTCTAATTAAAAGTTTAAATATTCCACCACATATTATTGAAAAAGAAAACCCTGACTTGGGGTAATCGTCGTTTAATTTGGTTACGCAGGCTCCTAGGTCTTAAATTAGCATTTTCTTAGCGAGTACTAACGGCAACCAAAACTAGGCATTTTTATTGGCAAAATTTCAGCAAATGTTGCTGCATTTTGGCTACATCTGAAAATGATTGCCATTTGATAGAAATTTGCTTGCAAAGTGGACAATTTCAAGGAATATTTTCTAAAAAAAAAAACTTTTCATGATCCGTCATGATTGAAATTAAAATGAAACTAATTTCCTAGCGGCCATTACTTGAAAACAGATTCTTTCTACCTTTTAAAACGTATTTCATGCATGCTTTTACGTTATGGACTCTAATCAATTTTCTTAGCAAAATACATTTCTTAAATCTAAAAAAAAAATTGTAGAAAACGAAGTTTCAAGAAGGGGCTCTTGTTTTACATTCCTATCTTAGATTTTTAACAGTAAAAGTTCCTGCGCAAGTGTTTTTTTAAATAAATAAATAAATAAATGCTTTATTGTCAAAAAAATTTTACAATTTTGTGGACAAAGCTGTTGTAAAAAAAAAAATAGTTTACAAACCTCAAAATTAGCAAACAAAACAAAACAAAAACACATCATAAATATTATAGAAAAATAATATTTAAATCAAGAATTTAGAATATTAATATAATAGAATCCTAAAAGAAGTACATTAGAAATGTACTTTGTCAGTCGTACTATGTTATAAACATTTTCATAAATATAATGTAAAAAAAATAAAAAAGCAAAGTAAAAAATAAAAAATAAAAAAGTACGAAACAATTAAAAAAATACATATACAAAATTCGGTAAAAATGGTTGGTAATGGCAACTATCACACTAGGGGTTCATAAGGATAAATTTATGTGTTGTAAAACTCGTTCACGGTGTAGAAGGCGCTTTTCAGTAAGAATGATTTCAAAGCCTTGCGAAATGAAGTCAGAGATATTATGGATTTGATGTTAAATGGCAGGTGATTATGCATTTTTTTTGCATTGTAGATTACTGATCTTTTAATTAACTCTGAGTGTGGGGTTGGAAGATAGAGATCGTGCTCAGTGTTTCTGAGAGGGTAGTTGTGAGAAGGTCTCTCTAATAGAGCAGGTGCATGCTTACGAATTAAGCAAACCGATTCCAAAATGAATAAGCAAGGAAGGGTTAGTATTTTATATCTTTTAAAGAAATCTCGGCAGTGAGTTCTACTGTTAAGTCTCAGTAGGTAACGAACAGCTCTTTTTTGTAGTATAAAAATTCGATCAAATTGAGTCGCACAACATGTACCCCAGAATGGAATAGCATATCTGAGGTGCGACTCAACAAGAGCAAAATAAACAGTTCTAGAGGTAGAAAAGCTAAGCTCCTCGGAAACAGATCTTAACGCAAAGCAAGCAGAACCCAACTTCCTTGATAAAGCGTCGATATGTGGATCCCATTTTAAAGAATCATCTACAAGAAGCCCTAGAAATTTTACAGAGTTTACGACATCAATAGTGGTGCCATTAAGGTCAAAAGGTTGCAGCGTGTTTTTATAAGACAAGACTTTCGTTTTAGAGATGTTCAAACATAGGAGATTAGAATCGCACCAGGATTTAATGGTGATTAGGTCATTAGATACAATCCTATGTAGGTCCGTGACATCTGGGTGGCTCCACGTAAAGCTGGTATCGTCCGCAAAGAGACATATTTTTCCACTAATGTTTAAATTAGCCATGTCGTTTATGAACAGAAGAAATAAGATAGGGCCTAGTACCGAGCCTTGAGGCACTCCATATTCCATTGGCCTACAAGAAGACATCCTGTTGTCAACTTTCACAACTTGATTTCTGTTGCTAAGATATGACTTAAACCAATCGAGAGGAGCCCCTCTAAATCCATAGTACTGCAGCTTGTTAGTTAATAATGTTTGTCCCTATACCAATTGGCAAACTTCCAATATTTTACACAATAAGTCATAGTGTATTTCTACGAAACCATGATTTGTTATCTTTGCATTTCCTCTTAGCTCATAAATTCTTACACTGATTGGCTCTGCTACATAATTTGAAACAATTGATGATATATCATACAAATGAAGAAAACGCAAAAAATGAGGAATTATTTAGCTAAATTTCGGAAAAAAATGTTACTCAAATTTCGGCTAAGAAACAAGTCAGAATTCAGCTAAAGAAGCTCGATTTTAAAGTAAAAGCTAATAAACCCAACCCTAAAATCAAAAGAGAAGGTCGTATAATTGCCAATTGGCAATTTTTACCCCATTATGGCCAAATTATTATTCCGCACTTTAGCCATATTTCTGTCTTTATACTGTAATAGAACTGTTATTTTGGCTAGCAATTTTAGCTATTTAGCATTCTATTCGAGGTTACAATTTTTGCATATGTTCCTTCGATTTTATCTTCAGGATTTGGTATTTCGTATGAGATTAAACTTTTTTTGGTTAATAGCATTCTGCCCCCGATTTGGTCACCCCTTCTATAAACGTTGTAATTTGGGAGAGTAAACCTTTGGCCGCGCCTTAGCCAAGTTTCTTGTAGTGCATAAGCTCCAACTTCTTGTTAATTAATCAAGTGGCGTTAAAAGTGGCTATCCTCATAGAGGGTTTAATTTTTGAAATGTTCATTTCTGAACGGAACCGGAGGCGTTCGTCATAAACGGGATCAATGATTGAACCTGCTTTTGCATGGCGTCCATGAATGGGACATAAACGTCTGCTTCTTCATATTAGGGAAAGATTGTATGTATGAGATGCGGAAGTGCATCAATGCCGCTGATATTCGCGTTTTTTGCGTTATTTGCCAATTTCACATTGTCAACCCCCCCATTGAAATATGGGTGGCGGGGTTTTATTATTAGATTTTGTATTTTTGGGGTGTTTGATATACCCATGATAATTTTGTGGGGTGGTCCCCCCGCAGTTAACACAGACACATTTTGCGTCTTCGTTTAATGTGCATTCGTTTGTAAAACGTGAATTTGCACACTTTAAACAAATTAGAGCCGCCGCACATTTGGACTGTCAATGTCCATAAAGTTGACATTATTACACAGACAGAGTTATCGGCCTCCCATCCTTATGAAACCAAAGGATATTGTGGGTGGGATTGAAATCTAATTGTTTCAGATCGTCAAGAGCTTTGTCCGTAGACAAGTCCTCAAGGATACCTCTCAACACTACGTGGAGTTATTTCGTCAAAATTAAAGGCGTGGAAGGGAATGCCTTGGAACTCCATAAAAACTGTAATGTTCTTATAATCCACAGGGGTAGAAGAGTTGAAGCGTATACTCTCTGATTAAATAGAGGGATTGTCATAATTCATCTTATTTTGGTGCAAATAAGCGATAACATTCGAATATTTCGTTTTATCCCTGAGAACGATGGGCGGGACTCTAATGTCTCCTCCACACTCTGAGGATGGAGTGGTTTATGACTTTGCTGGCTAGCTGAGGATTGTGTTGTTTGAGCGTCGTTGGTGGAATTAGAAACAGATTGACCAAAGTCTGAATTTTGGCGGGTAGTGATGGAAATTGGGAGAAGGTCTCTTTAGAGGCCGAGTTTCAGTTCAGGCTGGAATTGCGGTTACGACGCTTTTTGTGTAGCGTAGTTTCTTGGAATTCACTATTATTTTAATCCGATTTTTCGCTCATTTCAAGGAAACATTGTAGACGAGCTAAGAGCGGGTCGACTATTGGAGGTGCTATCAAAGGTACATGTCACTTGTTCGAAGCAAGAGGCGCTACAGAATATGCGTTTGAAGCAAAAGAAACTCTCAGCTAGGTTGGGCCTTTCAGGCATGCGTTGCTTTCTCCATGTTCACCTTAACATGAATGCGATCAGTGATTATATATTTTTGTTTCACGCTGAGAGATCAGTACTGGATGGGTACCCAGATGTCTGTCCTCAGTTTAGACACACCAACATGAGATCTGTTGTGTGATATATTTTTGAACCCTTGCTGTTGTAACGGGAAAGAAAGTACTGAACTCCATTGATATAGTGTTATATAGCTAAAACGAAAATCTATAGAATGGCGTAGAACAAGAAAACTCGGATCAAGGAAGGCAAAGGTGTCTGTACAAGAGTTCTCGAACTCCAAAAGATTTCTAATTTAAATGTACGAACATTGGGGCAAAATTAAATAAATTATTTTGGACGTTAGAGCTACAAATGAAAATTAAAAATTTGCTGGTTTAACGCAATACGACTAGCCCCGCTATTCCAGCCCTGTGTTCATATCAATCCCGGCTGATTTATAAAAAAACTCGGATCAAGGAAGGCAAAGGTGTCTGCACAAGAGTTCTCGAACTCCAAAAGATTTCTAATTTAAATGTACGAAAATTGGGGAAAAATTAAATAAATTATTTTGGACGTTAGAGCTACATATGAAAATTAAAAATGTGCTGGTTTAATGCAATACGACTAGCCCCGCTATTCCAGCCCTGTGTTTATATCAATCCCGGCTGATTTATAAAAGACCACACACGCCAACTAATTGTGGCTTTGGAGGTTTCTCCTAAAATATCGGAGTTAAGAGAACGGTTTACTTTTAGATCTATAAGCGGTCGTAGTGTAGTAGCTACCGGTTTGGAATGAGACTTCAAAAGTCTGTGTGATCGACCTTCGTGTGGGCACAGTTTTTTATTTTTTCTGTTAATAAATTAAGAAATAATGGTACTTAGGTTTAGACAGTATCAAAATAGAATCACTCCACCACCACTGAATGAGCTCGGAGAGATTTAGGCCGGCTATTTATACCCGACGTGTGTTTATACCGGAGCGTGACCCTGAGTAACTATTGGTTTCCACGTATAATGTAGACTGTAGTCCGTATTTCTATTAAAATTGTTCGGATGCTTATATATTTCAATAGACTCCCTAATTTTCTATTTATAGAATCCCGAAAAAGTAGCAAAAACTTTGGCTTCTTTTACATTTATAACATATCCAGTGGAGTTGGTGTTCTTACTGTACAATTTGTTTTTTTTTAATATATCGTTTTTCCTTAAGCTTAGCGGATATGGATCGTCCAGTTTCTCTAATATAAACATCACCACAGGAACACGAAATTGCATATACTGCTTCCGTTTGGGAAGGAATATCGACTTTGGCAATGGCAAGCATTGTCCAATTTTCTGGTGTGTGTTGGACCGGCGAAGTAACCTGGCAATCTTATCTGTGGTTCTGTGTATAAATGAAAGAACTACACTTCCTATCGGTAACTCCTGATTAGTTTCTTGTAGTGTAATATAATTCTTATATTTTCTAATTTACCGGCTAATATCCTAGTGCAATATTCTCTGTTTACGATGGTATTTTGGTTAGAAATCGCAAGGGCTCTACAAACCAAATAATTGATAACTGATTGCTTCTGTGCCGAACGATGATGTAAATTTGCATTTAGGTATCTATTTGTATATGTTGATTTCTATATACAGAGTTTCCTAAGGAACCGTCCCCTTTCCTTTGTAGAAAGTAATCGTGCCTTCTGATTCAATTTGCACTGTACATTTTCTTAGGCTTTTGCTGGTTTCGACATGGTTGGCTGTCCAGTGAGTAACCCAACATTTTTAAAGTGGGTTTTGTAACTTATTTTGCCAGTAAAAAGTTAAAAATTTAATTTCCTTTCTTTTTTTCAGAAAATATTTTTCAACAATTGGTACTATCTTTCGGGCCAATAGTGAGAAATATCAACGGATTAAACAGCTTTTATTTAAGATAAAATCTAATAGTAACTGTAATTTAACCTAACAAGAGAAAGACAACATAGTGTTTTGTAGCATTAGTGAAAAAAATTAAATTAACTCAGCTGTTGTTACAATGGAAACAACTTATATTGTTTTCTACAAGTAAAGTTATGCTGTTTGTTTCATGCCGCTATTTTTGAATTGGAGAAATTGCTATATTTTTTAAGATCTTATTTTATTTTTGGTGGCATATTACTATTTTTATCATATATATTATATATTTATATATATTATATATTACTATATATACTATTGTTACCACTCTCACAACTGATGAGATTGAGTTAGCGACTTCGATCTCATCAGTCGAGAGTTGTCGAGCTAGTTGCAAAAGCAGGCAGATTGGTTTTTAAGTTTGTACGAAATTATGCACCTAAAACATAATTTGCGCAAAGACTGTACCTAACCGATCACCAGCACGACAGAAATCGACTTTTCATTGTTAAGCTGTTGCCTTTGGTTATCCGAGCAGTAAGCTTTGGCGACGTCACGCACGACGGTAAATCTACGCACACTTTCATTAGTTGTTAGAGTGGTAACAATAGTGCAATGTGGCGATAAATGTTTAGTACAAACAAGGTGCCAATAGGGTTTCATTCTTTCGGAACTCATCAGACAGGTGGTAAATATCTGTGACGCTTAGAAATATGTGTTCAAAACCGATACATGCTCATAGTAGCAAGGCTGGGCAAAACTAGAACGTTAATTTTTAAATGTGTTCAGATTATTTGTTCCGTTTAGATTTAGAACGTTAATGTGTAGCAGGCGCGAGACAAACACTCATTCACAAGTGCAGTGAACGTGTTAGTACACAGTAGCTCACGAAGAAGCACGACGACGCGAGTCGCTTGCTTGAAGTGTTTAAATCACAGGCGTCAAGCCGAGAAACGTAATACTACATACAAACGCGTTATCACTACTCATTATTTACTTTTATTATACATTTTACATAAAAAACAAAGTTTATATAAGGAGCTGACGAAAAGCTAGACGCAGTGCCGCCTATTTATAATAAAAGAAAATATCGCGTACACGATCTGAAAAGAATCCATATTTTTCTAAAAAGTATTGAAAAGTTTCATCAAAGCTACGTTTTGTCAATTGGAAGGGATATTATTAGAAGTTTCATTATTGTTTCGTTTTTCTTACCGTTTTAGAATTTCAGTGTTATCGTGCTAGGTTAGTTATTATAGGATTATTTTTGTGTATTCGTGTCTATCAATTTAAAGTTTTAAGGTGGTCGCGCACTTATCCGTTCCGCCCCGTCATGACGACGGCCGTTAAAAAACAGACACAATTAATAACATAGAAATTAATTGTCTAGCGCCCACATGACGTCATTAGCCGCCGTGGACCATCACGAACAGAATCACGGGCTTCCGTTCCTTTCAGTCAAAAATCGGGAAAACTGGGAACGTGACGGCCTAGTACGCGTTCCACCTCTCATTCGTCGAAGTCGCGCTAAACGTGTTTAGATGCGTTGTACCCATATAAAAATTAGTCCTTTTTGAGTTTTCGTTGCGCTCACAATAAAACACTTTTCTTAATAATACATTCAATTTTTCAGAAGACATTCTAAAATACTGGAAAAATTTTGATTCATCCGCTTTTAGATCACTAAAAAGGTGATGGAATCCGCCACTTCGTATTAATAGGATAAACCCACATTTTTCTTTTCATTTTATTTTCTTCTTTATAATAACGGCTATTAGCCGTTATTATAAAAATTTCTTCATCAGAACTACTTTCGTCCATTTTGATCTGTACAGGAGCAGTTACAAAATCAGACAAAATTAAAAATGCATTGCAAATTGAACGGAAGACGGCGGCAAAGTACGCGTTGGTAATCAGTTTACGGCCGTTCTTCGGCCGTCGTCGCGACGGGACGGAACGGATAAGTGCGCGACAACCTTTAACAGATGAAATCAGTGCTAGCAATAAGCTCGTTTTCCGATGGGCACAGGACTGTGGATACACAGCGTACGATTTCTAAAAATAACACGTCGGATTGGTCGAGTGCCGCACGTGGCTTAATACGGCAATTTTCTGATGATTTGCGGCTGCGCGGCGGCAGAACACAAAAGTTGCTTTATTTATTTCCAACGCTTCTGGTGTTAAATCGCGCGTTCTATTGGTTCTATTTAGTTGTATAAATATGAATCCAATTGAGTATTTACAAACTCATAGTTTTAGCTTTTTGGCTTACAAAGACTTCTCTTGGTATGATATCATGAAAATTATCAACAATCCAAAAATACATTATTTTACATAAAAGTAAAACCCGCCAATAACCCCAAAAAGGTCCTTACTTTATACTATTTCTATCATTTTAGCTTGAATACGCCACTACTTTCACCTAAAGTAAAAAAAAAATATTTACTGAAAACCTGGTTCTTTCAGTACCCAATAATATCAATGTTGTTTATGACCATTTTTGTACAAATTTTAATAAATATCGAATACAGAAACAGCAGAATTTCCGTAGTAGGTCAGTAAAAAACCTTACTATATAAGGATCACTTTAGTCATCATGTGAATGAAATATTAAATATAATGTGTAGTTGTATCATTTATAAGGTAAATAAGAGGAGATATTAATCGGGTGGATATTCATTTCAGGGACAACACAAGATCAAGGCATAGAACACATTTTTTAAGTCCTGCTTCTTATATTTGGCTGTTTTTGTTTATAGATCTTTGCCACAAAATTTTAAAGTATTAAGTGTACCTGAATTCTGCATTTAAAAATATTGTTAACAAAGATGTTTGTAATAGTCACTTAATTATGTAGTTTATTTTCACACATTATCATACTTATTTAATATTATTTCTTTAGCTTCTAGAGTGGTTGTTAAATTACAATTATGGGTACTTTCCACCTTTGAATAGATGTTATATGAAATATAGATTTCTTTATTACTCTCAAAGTTATAAAAAAAAGATTTACTTACAGCTATATTTCATAAAATAACAACATAGGTACGTTATCCGTTTAATAGAAGAAAAATCAATAAAATTCAAAAAAAAACCATATTAAACCCACTATGCTGGGGTTTTTATATAAAACCCAGGTTTTTTTTCCAACCTTGGATTCAGATGATAAACACGCGAAGATTTTCTGGACCATGAAATCGTATTACAAAAGTGTCGTCTGCATATCTGAACCACAATTCTGACTTTAACAGGGACGACTCTAAGGTGACCCCTTCAAACGGTTCCAGGAAGATATTGGCTACCACAGGTGACAGAGGAGATCCCATGGCTGCTCCTGTGGTTTGTTCCTAAAAAGTTCCTTAAAAAACGAAATATGTTCATATAATACATGCTTCAATCAGATCCAAAAAGTAAGTTGTCAAGATTAAAATTGAATCATTAACAGGCACATTCATGTATAGTGATTCCACATCGAAACGGACTAAGATATCTTTAGAATCTTATTGGATTGCTTTTAATTTCTCTACAAAACGTGTGGAGTTGCATCGTATAATCGAAGGCAAAACGTCGGAGAGTGATTCCATTTGACACGGTCTAATCTCAAGAACCATTTCTTAATTGAACAAAGCCGTGAAACTTCCATTTTGGAGTTGTGTTAATAACATTAATATTTTGATTATATTTTGCATGTTTGCTAAAATATTAGGAATCAGTTTCTGATACAGTTTTTTATAAATATTTTGTAATAAAGGTAGATCGGCCATAGCGCGGGTTTGATAACGTCGACAATTAATTCCATTTTGATGCGGTCTACTCTAAAAAGATATATATATTTCTTAGAAGTATTTTATCTTAATTTTAGGAAAGACTCTAAAAAAGCAGAAAATTGCATCTTGCTAAATATATTTTTTGCCAGCAACCAGCAGACAATTTGGTTGAGGGACACTATAACCTCTGGAATATACTTAATATGTAAGTAGTGGTTAATTATTTGCTATTAAAGTTGGTTGTTTAACACTGTCAAGAAATTATAGTCAAATAATTTTTAACATACATACTTATTCTTACCAACTCTACTTTCTTTACCTACATACCAATGTCAAAATTAAAATTTATTTGAGTCATTCTAAAAAATACTGTCAGCATAAAACAATTAAACTGCTTAGTAAGAATCGTATATTAGAGCCTACCTAAAACTCTGGCGTTTATTCGATTTTTAACTCGAACTTGACCTGGTGCTTACACTGGTCGAGTTGAGCATGCTTCATAGGATTTGCCTCTTTACTATACCGTTTACTTCACTAATGTTTCACAGCACAAGATTAAATATTTAATTTGGAATAATTTTTTTTTAATTTTTATCTTCTTTTTCTAGCCTGAAAAGCTATAAACTTGTCATATTAAATTAATTAGATAAAAAATACGTTTAATACACTCCTTTTTAATCAAAGCGTTTAAAAAGGGGTAATATTTTTTAAGACGATTTAAAAATCTTGTTTTAAATAAAAATGTTTAAAGGGATCCACATAGGTAAAACTAAATAAATACCAAAGTAGGCAATAATTTTACCACAATTATGATTTAAGATTAATGATATTTTCTTTATTTTTAGCGTCATTTGGTGGCATATACTCTCTTTTTCTTGGGTGCAGTATTATAACATTGATTGAAATAGTATATTACTTTATAGGGAAATGCTTCATACAAAACATTTATGGTAACAACAAATTACATGAAAGAAAGGACCGAGAGATGGCAAAAGTATTTACTTTCCACAATGTTCGCGTCTCAAGGAACATCGGTCAACTTGAACCTTATTCAAACCCAATACTCCCTTATATGAACTAAGAGAAGGTTAGCAATGTCTAAATAATCAATGAGTATGATTTAAACAGAATACAAATAAAAACAGTATGAAACACTAAAACTTTATATTAAAAAAATATTTGAAATAAAATTCCTAATTAATCTCTATATATACTTAAAAATTGCATCCCGTTTATCAGCTAGTGTTTGTAATTCCATCTTAACGGGGCACTGTAACCAAAAACTTAAAAATTCTTCTGTGTAGCCGATTAAAAAATACATTTTTCTAGGCAGTACACCTCTATTTACTAGGCCAGCTATTCTTATTAAGTTGTGCTGCCTCTTAATTATAACCTCACTTACGAAAAGCGCATGCCAAGTTCCCAATACAAATTTTCTGATGAATTGATCTTCTACTGCTGTTTCAGAGGGCCTGAGGCCACCCAAAACATTTGCTAAAAGGAAAAACATCATTAATTAATGAGAAACATGAAAAATGAAAAAAAATTATGGACAACAAACGTTTAATTTTTTTTTGGAGTTTAACAGTGTAGAAATTCAAGACGGTTATATATAGGCAAGAAGGTGTAAATTAAATCGTGTTCAAAACATTCGGAGGTGATTTATGTTTTATAAAAATAAGAAAAAAGTTACACAAACAGGTGTCCACAGAAGTTTCATTTTTGAGATATAGGGTATTATAATGTTAATATTTTTTCGTTTTTCTCTTGCAAAGATTTTTACCGTCGGTGTCGGGGCTAACTGGACCAAGTTTTTCTTCAACTATGATACATACAAGGAAATGTCGGTTTTCATATTAAATTTATATCTGCTTCTATAATGGTTCTTAACAGAAATGTTTTCCACACTATCTTTAGAATCTATAAGAATCTCATTACGAACTTGATGAAAACAAAAATAAATTCCTTTATTTCCTTTCCTATTACTTTTCTCAAAAGATTTACTTGGGATTTTATTTATTATATGTCCAACGTAATATAAATTTCTTTTCCCAAAGTTATTTCAAACTTCATGATGATAAAAATCGTTTTGCAACAATTCATCTAAACTTTTTTGTTGTGTTACCGGTACAAGTTCTTGTAATTTTTCAGCTTCTAAAATTTCTTCTTTCTCTTCACTCGTAAATACGTTATCATAATTGTTTTCAATGTAATCGCCTTCATCTGATGACTCGGATGATATTTCATTCTCTTCAAGTGAAACACTTTTTCCGGATGCTATTTTTCTTTTTTTTTACTTCTTGGTCTTTTTTTGCTGGTTTTTGGGCATTCTTGTATTTTTCGTTAAATGTTTGGATGATAGTTAAGAAACGTGACTCAATAAATTGTTCCCTATTAGTTCCCTAGGAACAAGTTGTCTCTTCAAGTATGACAAAGCAATATTCAAAAACCAAACTTCAAAGGTCCTTTCATCAAACCATCCACTCTTTGATCTATTATACCGAGTTTGTGCCGGGCCACCTTCATATAAATGCAATAATAGGATATAAATAAGTTCTCCGCGTGATATAAGGTGGAAGTAACACTCTAGAGGCTGATTTACACAACATTAAAGAAATGCTAGTTTTGATGAGTCTATAACATTTTTAGGGTGCTTGTTTAGGTATATTGAAGTTTATCATAGGTATTTTGAAGCTGATCAAAATAAGAGTTTATAAGGTCGGCACCAACTTCTGCCTTACAGCGCTTGATGTTTTCTAAAAAGCACACTGAAAGTTCAGGTTGTGTTTTAAGAAAAAGGTTTATAAAGTCCTTTCCTGGGCTATTGTTCTTGAATCGTGATCCTTGGCTTCCAATTTGATCGAGGAATTGTCTAATTATCCTAATATCTAATTTGGACAGAGGAAATCTCCATTCTCCCAAGGTATGAGACCTTGAGCTAATTGCTGCTCTTCACTATTATTAAAAACTGGTTAACGATCATATTTTTCTATATTTTCCTTCTAGATAGCCTACCTAATCATGTCTCTGTATGTATTTGTGGTTAAAAGCTTTTCTTAACTTTTCGTTTTGGGCCATTTTACATTAACCGTAAGAAAAAATAGGTAGGTTTCTGTGGCTAAAGTGGACCGTTCCACTTACCCCCATATTAATGATTTAATCAAAACATCAAATGCTTCAAAATATTTCTTACGCTTTCTTTCACACAGAGTATTCAAAAATGTTTTATTTAAGACTCTTTCAATCTTGATATTGTAGCATTTAGTATCGGTTCGCGGAAGCGTTGTTGCCGGTTTTACTTTAAAGAGATTATTAAGTTTTCTCGGTCCACTTAGCCCCGCTCGACGGTATAACAGGTCAATAAAGCGACTAGAAAAACTACAGAGTGTAATTTTCTTCTGGGTTGCGACCCCTTTAGCCTTCCCAAACTTTTTATTCCGACGTCACTAGCCATTTTTACAACATTGTCAAGTTCTTTAATATGGTCTGTAACTTTGTAGCCTTTTAGATGCGTTCAATATTCTACCTTTTAGAAATAAATGGGCGTTTTCCTAAATAATCTCTAAACAGTACAAATCATCAAAAAAATTAAAAAGACCAAAAAGCTAGAAAACGAATGGGGTATCCCAGTATCCCCCATAGTTAAAAGTTTAAGAGGATTAAAGGGATCAGAAGTTGGAAAAAATAACACCCTGCAGATATTTCTACATTCTATATTCCAAAACCCATTTTTAAGTGCTTTATTAGCACTGGCCATAGTTTATCATAAATATATTACTACCCCAAAAATAATTCCATACTCCAAAATCGATTTAAATAATATTGATACAAAATATCAATTTACATAATTATTTTTAACTTTTTATTCAAGGCCTGCCAACGACCCTAATTTCATAACAGAGGTTAATTATTAACAAAGTAATATGGTTAGAGCACTTTAAAAATTCATCTAAATGGATCCCAAAAACTTCATTTTTCTAACACAAATTTTCCAAAATGTATGTTGGGTGATGTATTTAATATGGATTGGTTTGTTCTAAAATTTTTAATATTAGTTTTATTATAGTTTTATTTTTGTACGTAGTTCAGTTAAATATGTTGCGCCAATGATAATTTGTATCAACTGCATAACAATTTAAATATCAATTAGGAATTGTTTTAAAATGATGATCACAAAATTACAAACAATATTGGCCCTGTAAATCAATGTCCATCAAATTAAGACATAAGTTTTTCCATTCTTTGTTATTTCGACCTTGTGTTGTCATCATGTTAACTGTACGTTGAACAAATTTAACCCTTTCCCTGTAAACCCATATAATTATAATTTCCCTAACAATAGTTCTAAATATATACAAGCATACGCTTTTGATACAATACAATAGAATATCTATTTATTCAAAAAATTATCATACAGACACAATTGAATGAATGGGCACCACAAACGTACAAATACAGTCATTACTGAAAATTATCTATAATACTACACAAACTGTTACAATTGACTTCCTCTTGAGATAGCCATATTGTAAGTGGCTCAAAAGTTTTTCATTATAAAAGAAACTTAACAGTCATTCATTATGATTTTAAACATTTTAGAAAATATTGATATGGAACTTATGGGCCTATAATTTTCAATTAACCCTTTTTATATATTGGTTTTACTAAAACTTGTATAAGTTTGTTAGGGAAGAAACCTTGAATTAATTATTGTTAGTTCTTCAGCACACATTTTTACAACATTACTTATAGCTCATAAAACCCAGCGCTCATTTTATTTTTTAGTTGTATTATTATACTTATAGATCCAAACATGTGCTTAGTGCTAGAAAACCTGTTTCAAGTGAATCCAAAATATTCTTAGTAAACTGAAAAATATCAGATACCCGTCTTTTTCATATGTTCTTGACATGACATTAACAGAGCCATGCACTACTTCCAAAAACTTTTCTATTTAATTTAGTACCCTTACATTACATAACTAACTTTTAAAATTAATTTGAAATAACTTCATTCAATATTTACATACAATTCCATTGCTTTTGTTTCCGGAATAGTTTTAAGTTATTTAAGGGGGGACTGCATGCAGTATTATGGATCATTTGCAAGCCTTCCGCCGCTGCAATATTTATGCATGTTAAAACTATAAGAGATATGTATTAGCTCCAATGTGATTTTAATAGGAAAATATGTATTGTTCAAAATCAAATCTAGAATTATAAAATAGAAGTAGATTTGTCCATTTTCGACCATTTTTTGACCACTTTTTGACGCAAATGCCTTCGCATATAATTTTTTTTTCTACAAAATGGCTATTTACCGCCTTGCATTGATCCTTTGTCTACGTAACTGCAAAATTTGAAATGGTAAATCGTACTCATTTCTTTGTATTTCTGCAGCGCGTGAACCCTTTTGAACCCATTTTTGAACGAAATGTAATTTAAATTGCCTATACATAACACATTTTTTTGAGGTCGGACGTGCAGGAGGTTTTCTCTAATACGTAGGTACCTTTTCATATTACTTTGAACTTGACTAGACCTTGTCGCTGGTTTTTTTCACTTTTTGCGTGCAGTTCTCCCTTAAGGCAGATATGGCAACAATTATGTTTTAAATATATTGAATAAGACAGTAAAATACAAATTTTTATTATTATTTTTTTAATAAATATTTTTTTCTGGTGAGTATGATAACTTAAAATTATTATGTCATCATAACTTAATCACAATAATTCAGATCCATAGCCAGAAGAATTTAGGATGGGCAAAATAATTTTAGGCAGGACAACTTTTTTTAGACCATAACATCCCGACTAAATATTGTATACTAAGGAGTAGGTAGAAATAACGCAAAATTATTTTTAATTTTTAATAGTTTTTTTTAATAACATTATATATTTCAAAAATTAACTCAAAATAAAAGTAACAAAAACGTAACAAAACGAAATACGCAAAAATCTAAAATGGGTTATGATGATAATAATATGAGATAATTGAAATAATAACAGTTTAAAAAAAAATACGTTTAAATAATTTGTTTGCATAATATTAAAATAAATGCAAACATCTTCTTTAAATTAAAAATTTGCAAAAACTTCCCTAAATCTATGTTTTAGAGATTTTTCAAGAGATCAAAAAATCATCAACAAATTTCTCCATAGCTGATTGAGTAGGTATTGTTGGAGGATGACTAATTAAAGGTAATCTAGAAAAACTAGATTCAGAATTAGTGTAAAAAGACGGTTAAATAATTTGGTTGTATGTATAACGTTAAATTAAATACAAGTGTCACAATTTTGATTCTTTATGAAAGCATCCTTTCCACTTTGGAAGATGGTTATCAGGTTGGCGCCATTTACACAGACTTTTCCAAAGCGTTTGACAGGGTGAATCACCAACTTCTTTTAGCGAAACTAAGAGCTACAGGTTTTGATGAACTATCTTTGCGATGGTTGGCCAGCAGGCTCATCAAAATTGATGGCTCCATTTCTAAAACTATTTTAGTTACATTTGGTGTGCCTCAGGGTGGACACTCCGAGCCCCTTCTCTTCAATATTTTTGTTAATGATATAGGTCAATATCTTGATTCCTGTTTCTACCTACTGTTTGCAGATAATACGAAGATGTTTAGGGTAATAAAATCAGAATAAGATGGTTTGTTACTACAAAATTGTCTTAGTCGCTTTGTTCATTGGTGAGAGTTGAATAACCTATCACTTAATATAAAAAAGTGCAACTTTATCAGCTTCTACAGAAATCGAAGTAGGATTAAGACCTCATATAACATATGAGGAGAAAAATTAGGTTTGGTTACAGGAGTTAAGGACTTCGGGATCTTTTTTGACAACAAGATCACTTTTCGCGATCATTATACCATGGTCATAACCAGGACACTAACAATGTTAGGTTTTGTCCTGCAATGTGCTTGTGACTTATCTCTTTTCCTTGCTTAAAGACTCTGTTTTGCTCCCTTGTCAGATCTCATCTTAAATATGCTTCAGCAGTCTGGTCACCGTTTTACTTTGTGCATATTAATGACATTGAGAGAGTTCAAAATAAATTTTTGAGGTTTTGTAATTTTAAATTTGGCTACATAGACTTTGAAATAGAAAACTGCTGCTCGACTTCGGAAGCATCGTCCTCAAAGGCCCGACTGCTTCGGTGCAATTTATCGATGTGGCGATTTTTCTCGTTTATTTCTATCTGCAAAGCGTCAATCTCTTTTAAATAAGTGCTTTCTTTAAGATCTCTTTCGTTAAAAATATCTTGGCATTTTGAAGAACAGAGAATAGTGTATCCACCGTTTTTAATTACTCATTACGTCGTTCTCAGCAGCTTGGGTGGAATACTGCAAAGCAGATAGTACAAACAAAATTTGCGAAGTCTTTGTTTCTACAACACTTTGATGCATGCCTAAATACCCTAAGAAATAGAAGGGTAGTTAATGATATCTGTTTTATTTTTAAAATTCTAAATAATGTTATTGATTGCCCACCACTACTCAAGCAGATTTCTTTAAAAGTTCCTGATCATGTCTTGAGGCAAAATGAGACTTTCAAAGTTATGAGTCATACAACCAACTATGGAATACATAGTCCCCTGTCTAGATGCTTAAAATTCCTAAATGTCCATCCATCCCTCGATCCATTCGGAAGCTCACTTCAACATTTTAAAAAATGTGTTCTCAACTGTGTTTGGGTTGACGTTTTATAAAGTATTAGTCTGTTGCTTGGTTACTATTAGATGTTGTTCTTAGTTCTTAGAAAATTGTATTTGTTATCTTTATTTATCAGTATCAATTATTGCTAGTATAGTAATTTATCTTTTTTCTAGTATGTTAAGAAAATTATTATTGTATTGTTTCTCTTTCAATGGGGTTCTCCCTTTAACAATAAATAAATAAATAAATAAATAAAATTGTCTTCTTTGAATTAAATATTTACAAAAACTTCCTTAAATCTACATTAGTGGTTCTATCATATTCAAAAGATCAAAAAATCAAATCTGCAAATTTCTCCCCGGCTCATTGAGTAGATATTGCTGCGGGTATGTATTTTGTATTTAGAAGCTATATAGAATACGAAGTAAATCAAGTTGCAGCAATTTAAGAGACATTAATATGGCACCGAGAAATGTGTAAACTTCTTAACATTTCCAGACAATATATGAAAAAACTATTGGGAAATCTCGTGTTATTTGCAGTGAATTTGAAAAATTAAATGCATTTTCTAGAGGCCTTTATATCAAATTTTACAAGTGTCAGATAAGTTCACTTTATATAAGCAATTTGCATCAGTTTAAATCATCAATAAAAATTGAATTCACAAAATAAGTTCTGTGGTGTTTGTAATATTTGTGTTCCTGTAAATAGACGTGATTTTAAGTGGTTTCGTTTGTGAAATAATATGTATATTTGGTGTCATTTTATTCCTAAGGAAAAACTGTATTTCTCGTCCAAAAATCAAGAAAAAAACGTTGTCTACATTCTAATTATTTTAAAAAATTTGACTGCATATTTAATTCAATCTATAAATAACATTTATAGAAAAAAAGCAGTCTTTTAAATTTTATTCCACTCTTATCTCTAAATATGCAAATCAGCGGATAAGGTGCTTGCTGGATATTTTATTTATTTTGTTAGTACTAATCACCTACTAAGGAAATTCCCTTTTTTTATGTTTATTTATAAGTTTGGGAAAATCCTCTTGTAATTTTAGTAAACAGGTCTGGCTTTAGAATATTCCTTGAATATTTTCCACATTAAACTTTTCTACCTATTTTGAATTTTTTGTGTATTTTTTGAGGACACTAACTCTCTGAATTGAGTAGGGGAGTGGTCTCTTCTAAATAGTTTAAAAGAAAATTGTATTCTTCAGTAATTTTTAACCCTTTTTTATTTTTTATTATTATTTTTTTATTTTATTCTTTGACACTTTTTGCGAAATGCATCAAAATGTTGTAGAAACAAAGACTTCGCAAATTTTGTTTGTACTATCTGCTTTGCAGTATTCCACCCAAGCTGCTTAGAACGACGTAATGAAGTAATTAAAAACGGTGGATACACTATTCTCTGTTCTTCAAAATGCCAAGATATTTTTAACGAAAGAGATCTTAAAGAAAGCACTTATTTAAAAGAGATCTGCAGATAGAAATAAACGAGAAAAATCGCCACATCGATAAATTGCACCGAAGCAGTCGGGCCTTTGAGGACGATGCCTCCGAAGTCGAACAGCAGTTTTCTGTACAATTATTAAAATTGAGTGAGCGCAATGAAGCTCTGACAAGGGAATTACAAGAAACAAAAACAACGAGACAAAACTAACTTTGCAAACAAACAAATTAAATGAAACAAAACAAAATCTTGAAGCAAAAATTGCAGAACTGACGGCGCTTAAACAAAACCTTTTAACCTCGATTAGAGCTTTGGAACATGAAAATGAATATAGTGCAAGAGAGCTAAGAGAGCTTCGTCAAACCCTGTACGATCTTCAGAATGTCCAGGGGTCTATTTGCAGCGATTCTGAAACTCAAACAGAATTCAGGCGGTAACACAGGCGAATGATGTTTCTATTCCGAGAAAGCGTCATTTGTTGATTGTTGGGAATCGGATGGCTAGAGGTGCCTTAAGTCTTTTCAAGAAATACACTAAGAGTATTTTTTATATAAATTGCCAGTTGCATAATGGACTTTTGTTTGACGAATTGGTATCGGAGTGCGTTGCATATAGTCAAAAGTTAAACAAAGATGACTGCATTATACTCTTCTGCGGACCAGAAAATGCTCTCAGGGGAGCACCATTGAACCCAGACCAGGTAGAACGTCTAATCTCATCGTGTTGTGACACAAACTTAGTGGCAGTGGGCATCCCTCGTTGGAGAAGCAGACCTGTACTAAATGAGTTTATTCACAAGCAGAACATTTTCTTGCACAAACAATTCGGGCAGAAGGAGAATACGAATTTTATACCCTTATCTTTGTCTACTCGTGAACATCTTATGATCTACAATGGAAAGCAGGACCTAGTGGAGTATGTGTGCAGGAACTATGTTGTCGGCGCAAAAGCTACCACCGATGCCGTCCCTTCTCAGTTGTCTTTTCACATATCTTCAACACAGCAGACTCAAGCCTAGCACTGGGTATTGCTTCTACCTCAAATCACCTACGTTTGGCTGTTGACAATACATGTAGCATATACTACCAAAATGTTAGAGGCCTTCGCACAAAAACTACAAGTTTCTACAGAGAAGTTCTAACTTCAAACTACGACGTTATTGTCCTAAGTGAAACGTGGCTAAATCAAGATATCTCCAGTGCTGAACTGTCTCCTGGCAACTATGTAGTGTACAGAAGGGACAGAGATCCAGCAGCTAGTGGTAAGCAGCGGGGAGGAGGTGTGTTGATTGCGGTGAAGTCTGAATTGCGGTCTGTTGTTCTCGAGACGCCGGTTACTTTGGTCGAGGAATTATGGGTTGGTTTAACATTTAACGGCTCTCATTGTATATTTGGAGCAGTGTATATTCCGCCAGTGTCTTCTCTGGTTATTTACGAGGATCATACAACTAAAGGTATGGTTTCGCTTATAGCGACCGATGCATGCAGCGGCTGCATGCAGCGTTGCTTGCGTCCGCTGTTGCGTCGGAGTGGTTTAACTGTGTGCAGCAAAAATTCCCGACAGTACGATTTCGACAGCTATGGAGTATGTACTTGCGCTTCAGATTTTGGAAGAAGAGCAGGATGAAATAATTTTAAAATATATAAAACAAAAAAAGCAAAAAAGGCGAGCTGTTCATTTAATGTATAAAAACAGATCTGGGGAAGGCGCCTATAACAACCTTATTACAAAACATCTAATAGACGATGAAGAAAAATTTCAAAGTTTTTTTCGGTTGACTAGAAATCAATTTAATTTTGTGCTAGAAGCTATCGCAGACAAAATAACAAAGAAACCAACTGGATTTGTAAAAAGACCTATATCACCTGAAGAAAAATTGGCTGTAACTCTCAGGTAAGTTCTTTATTTCTATATTTTATAAAAATGTATATAAACTAAACGTATTTTTCTAAATGCAACAAAAACTCTTAACTACAGATGTAGTAAAAAAAATAACACAAAATAGAAAAAAGTTATAACTCACAAATAATATTAATAATAAAATGATTATTGATAATTATTGTTTGTTGTGGTGCTTTGGTTATCTATCTGCTCAGCATAACCTTCCAAAAATCCTTGGTTTTCATGTGACAGGAATTCTTGCGGAACGAATCGTGCCTGATGCGGATTTGAAGGAAATGGTGGCAATTGATTTAGAAATCCTTGGTTTTGGTTTAAAGCAGACCCTGGTTGTTGACTTGGCACAAATCTATTATGTTGAATTCCTGAAAGACCTTGTTGTTCGTTTGCAGCTCTATTTTCCAGATCAATAAGTGTTTGCAAATGCTGTGATTTTGCTAAAGATATCAGGTGTCTAGGTAACCGTTTAACAGACATTGCAACACTTTTATAAAATAGATCTACGTCGTCTTCAGTACTATTAGATGTTTTATTTTGCAAAAGACTATCTAATATTTTTTCACGCGTTTGTCTATTTTCATTTATTAATTGAATCATATCATCGTCATCAACCTTTGATATTTTTCTTTTTCTTGAGGAACTCGATGACGTACTTTGTGGGGAAGGTACTGTCGGTGGATATTGAGTTGGTGATTTGTTAGGTGTCTGGTGACTTTCGCTTTCACTATCACTATTTTGCAATAATTGATCTTCTTGGCTTTCCTCAATAATGTTCGAGTGACTTCTAAAAAATTTTAAAAAATATTAGTGGTTTCAATCGATTTGCTTTGACTTTAATTACCTTCTCTCTTCTGGCACATTGTTAAGGAATGTTAGATAACAAGATAATGGCCATTTTTGAGATTTGGAAGCGGCTGAACCTGTTCCCAATTTACCTTCTCTTTTTAGTCGTTTAAATGTATCCCTAATCGAGCGCCACCTTTTTTTGCATACTTCGTCTAAAAATTAAGGTTACACTTTACTTCCGTTTCTATCAATAATTTTATGTCACTAATAACCCAAATATTTTAATGAGAAACAATTTTTGCTGTTTTGATCTTGAACTACAACATTAATATTATCGAAAATCTATCAGTGGATTGCAGAAGGCTATGTTAAAATTTACCATTACTATGTTAAATCCTAACATGCTGTTAAAAATATGACAAACGTCAAATTTTAACAGCGTGTTAAGATTTATCATATACTGTTAAATTTTAACCGAGCTTTCTGCAATCCACTATATATGTTTTAAATTAATTATGTTTTATTTATTTCAGATATATTGCTACTGGAGAATCATTTCGATCATTGCCTTTTGGATTTCGCATATCACACTGTTATATATCGAAGATAGTTAAAGAAGTCTTGGTAGCCATACGTGATCGACTTTTACATGTATTACTTCCTTTTCCGTCTCAAAACGACCTAAAAGATAGAGCAAACGAATTTTGGGAATAATGGAATTTCCCGAACTGCGTAGGCGCCATAGACGGAAAACATGTCCGTATTGTTTGCCCTGCAAAAACTGGTTAACTTTATTTTAATTATAAGGAGTACTTTTCCATTGTCCTTTTAGCTATTGTGGATGCAAATTATAAATTTTTGGCAGTTGATATTGGATCATATGGCAAAGAAGGAGACAGTGGCATATTTTCAAAGTCGATAATGGGTCAAAAGATTTATCAGGGTTCATTTGGTTTTCCGCCGGACAATGAATTACCAAAGTCAAAAAGAAAACTACCCTATGTTATTGTCGGCGACGAAGCATTCCGGCTACACAAAAATATCATGAAACCATACAGCAGAGACCAAGCTAAAGAAGACATTCAAAAAGCCGTTTTTAACTACAGATTAAGTCGGGCCCGGAGGGTGTCAGAAAACGCCTTTGGTCTTTTAGCAAATACTTTTAGAATTTTTTTTTCATCCATTGCGGTTGAACCATTGACAGTAGATCTTATAATTACAGTGGCCGCTTGTTTACATAACCTAATAAGAAACGATTTTGAAAGGGTGAACAAGAAACATTTTGACGAAAATCCAGTAAATTTGGATGTACAACCGACAAATTTAATACCTTTTGCAAGAAGAGGTGGCTATGGTAATGCAGAGGGATTTACAGTTCGAGACAGTTTTAAGGAATATTTTGTTTCTGAGGGCGAAATTGCTTGGCACGAAAGAATGGTTACAAGAACGTAGGGTATTTAAACTATAAATATTCAAATTTAATTTAACCGCAAATGAAATTATTTTTATTACACCATACCTGATTTTCCTTCCATTTCCGTCGCAATCTTTTACCATATGTTATCTTTAATTGTTAAATTCTTATAATCTGCATGTGAGGCATCATATAAACATCTATATGTCGACACTAATTCTATTAGCATCATTTCCTCGTCTCTTGAAAATTTATCACCACTCATTTAAATATCAAATAAAAATTTGCAACAAGTGTATCCCTGCAGCGACGTCCATAGACTGGTACACCAAGCAGTCGGCCGTTCCGTCGTTGCAGCGCTGCACAAGTAAACCCACTTATACGCAGTTCGAAATGAACAGTCGATGCGATAGACGCAGCAGCCACTGCAAGCGTCCGTCGCACAACCGAAACCATACCTAAAATATTTTACATGACTCTATTGGCACTCGAATGAATAGAGAATTTTAATTTTTTCAGGGCCGACTATGACTCTCTTAACGATTTTTTTGGAAATGTTGACTGGAATATTTTGTCTACGTGTTCACATAGTGTGGATGAGGCTGTTCAATTATTTTACTCAATAGTCTACAGCACAGTAGATATATATGTTCCTAAAAAACGTGTTGGCTGCTTGAAATATCCTTCTTATTTCTCAAGGCAAACTATTTCGTTAATATCAAGAAAGAACAAAGCTTTCAACATATTTAGGAAAACCAGACTACATCGGATGAGGATTCTTATAAGAACTTAAGAAGGGACTCTAAAAAATCTATCAATTCTGATTATAATAACTTTGTGACTACAACCCAATTTGCTATAATGAATAACGTGAAATCCTTGTGGTCCTATATTAGGTCTAAGCGCGATGTTGTAGGGTATGCCAAAGAAATGATTTTTGGTAACCTTATCTCCTCTAATTCTAAGGAAGCGGCCAATCTTTTTGCTAGTTGTTTCAAATCTGTATATATTCAACACAGCAAAACTCAGTATAATAATATCCACATGTCTTCTTTGATCGATTTCAATCTTTGCAACGTCTATGTTGACTCTGATTCGGTCTTCCGCAAACTGATTGATCTTGACATAAAAAAGGGCGCTGGTCTTGACTCACTACCTGCAGTGTTTCTTTATAATTGCAGCCCAACTCTCGCATTGCCCCTCAACTATATATACAACTTATCTCTCAGAAATGGTGTATTTCCTACCATTTGGAAATCTGCAGTTATCAGGCCACTTTTTAAGACTGGCAAAAGGAATGATATATCCAATTATCGACCCATCTCTGGACTGAACTGTATAGCAAAGATCCTCGAAAAAATAGTAACAGATATTCTGGTTACAACATACCGAAATACTATTTCCACTTCTCAACACGGTTTTTTTCCAGGTCGGTCCTGTCAAACCAATTTTAACTTATTCTCGAATTTTTTGGCGACTGCTCTTGATGGTGGTTTGCAAGTCGACACAGTCTACTTCGACTTTAAAAAAACTTTTGATCGTGTAAGCCATTACATTCTGCTTGAAAAGCTGAGAGTTTACGGAATACAAGATCCTTTATTGTTTTGGTTTAGAAGTTATCTTGAGGATCGAGTTCAGACTATAGTTATTGACGGTTTTTCATCAAACTTATTTGTGGTTAAATCTGGGGCTCCACAAGGATCCCACTTGGAGCCAATCCTATTCCTTCTGTTTATTAATGACTCTGGGCTTATATTCAAACATTGTCATTTTGTATTCTTTGCAGACGACCTTAAAATTTACCGTGTTATCAGAGATACCAATGACTGTAGTCTTTTGCAAGATGATATCAATAATTTGGATTCATGGTGCATGGAAAGTGATCAGCTAAACGTGGCCAAATGTAAAATTTTTTCATTTAGCAGAAAGAAATCTCCAGTCTTGGAATCATATAGCATCGGTGGCTGTGGGCTCGAACGGGTAAATTTGGTGAATGATCTGGGAGTTTTTTTGACAGGGAGTTGAGATTTGTGCAAAACATTAATTGGGTCATTGCAAAGGCATTCAAGATGTCGGGTTTTATTAAACGACAGTGCTCCGACTTTAAGAGCTCAGAAGTGTTGAAAATGCTTTTTATTTTATTAGTTCGAAGTCATCTCGACTACTGCTGTAACGTCTGGTCGCCATTTTATCGGATTCACATCTCACGAATTGAAAGAGTTCAGATGAAGTTTGTCAACTTTTTGCTTTTTAAACTTCATTTAAACAGATCGCTGCTGACACATGGCAAATGCTTGGCAATGTTTGGTCTAGAAACTCTGGAGCATCGTCAGATAAGACTAACCCTATCATTTCGCCACAAACTCCTCATTGGTCAGATTGATTGTCCTGAGCTACTGGCATTGCTTAATTTTAAAGTACCTCCCCGTAGGACAAGGCAACCTGAGACTTTTTCAATTACAGGCGTACTGATATTGGGAAAAATGAGATTATGAATAGATTTATGGGGTATTTTAATAAATATCTACCATTTGATTTAAATTACAACTGCAGCATAACAAAGTTCAACACATCGGTAAGATCAACCTTGAGTGGTCTTCATGTTCCCAACCGTCTCTATTGACATTTTCTTGATTTTATTTTTATATTTTATTCGTCTGATGATGTGTGTCAAATCCTATGTTATATTTTGTAATATTTAATTAAGTGTTTTATGTCTTATATATTTTTTTGTATTTCTGATACTTTATTTTTAGTTATATATTTTTTAAACCCCTGTAACTTTCTTTTATATAATATTATTGTACTATTTAGGCTACGGGCCTGTAATTGTACTTGCTTGAATAAATGAAAAATGTATAAGAAATGTTTTCTTCATATACCAATTATCAGGATTTATGGCCGTAATGAAGTCCCAACCATAAAGAGCACTAGTGACTTTGAATGAAATCCCAACCAGAGTGCTAGAAAAACCACACCTACTCGGAATATCAAAACTTTCTTGATCTCCCGATGATCGGAATTTTATCCGTGGCTTTAATTAAATGTTTTATTAAATGGGCAAAGTAAGCATCACATAAAAAAAAATAACAACTATTAAAACATCACAAATATTCAAACTGCAATTGTTAAGTATATGAATTTAATAAGTATTTGAATCGACTATTAATTAAATAAGTATTTGAATCGACTATCTAATTTTAAATAAAGCTTCAACACTATAGAACAAATTAAGCTGCACATGGTTTTGAAGAAATCCGCAATTTGAAAAACGCACATACAAAAACCTACAGATACCAGTATGAAACTACTAAGCCCGCTAGCAAGCCAGAGATTTCCATCATGAACAGTGGCGTACGCATAATGCATGTCGCCATCATGCACTGAGCAAAATTTGAAGTTATCTGATAATATAGTTTTTATATAATATAAATTACAAATAACAAAACTTTAAAAAACTAATAAAGTCATATATTGTTAGAGTAATATAATTTTGTATATACCTACAATATAAACTTTAGCTTTATTACCATGGTAGTGGTAGATATTGTCGTAAATTTCTCGGAGAATTATAACGCTCAATATTTTCCCAGGAAGACGAGATCATTTTCTCTGGAAACTAGGAAACATTTTTAGAGAAATTTTGCAGAAAACTGAAAATTTCCCAGTTCACAAAAACCTTTTTTTTTTAATTATTCAAAAAATGTTGCCAATTTTCTGCATGTAAAAAAATTTGGCCAAGAATAAATGAAAGTAAAAAATTGATAATATATAAATTATTATTATCATACAGCCGACCCATGATCTTGATTCTTGGTTTGGTCATCGAGTCATTTGTTTATATAGGGATAACAATGTAAAAACTACTTATTGAATTTATTTTGAATTATGCCCAAAAATCAAGTGCGGCATAGGAAGAAACTGGTAAAATATGGCGCCTAATAAAAATGCTTGTAAAGACCGTATATATATTTTATATACTGACTATGTCCTGAACTAAACTGGGTCACACTTCACTATTCCTAATAAGAGGAAAGTAAAGGAAGTTCCAGGTAAAGCAATTTTTGAATTACAGTTTCGAGTCTCGTTAAGTTTTAATCTCAATGAGTTCTTTTTGATTGACGTATTTCGCAGTACTAATGCTTCCAGAAGTTTGATAAAGGCTTAAGAGTTTCTGATATAATAATCGTCGTTTCTCTCTCTCTCTCTCTCTCTCTCTCTCTCTCTCTCTCTCTCTCTCTCTCTCTCTCTCTATATATATATATATATATATATATATATATATATATATATATATATATATATATATATATATATATATATATATATATATATATATATATATATATATATATATATATATATATATATATATATATATATATATATATATATATATAAACATTAACAACCTTAAAAACCGCCTAAATGGACATAAATATGACAAAAAAAATAAAACTTCATTAACTAAGCACGAAAATGAAACATCCCATAAATTCAAATATGAAGACACAAAAATATTAAAAACGGAAACCAACCAAAGAAAAAGGGAATTCTTAGAAATGCTCTATATTAAGCAAAATAAAAATTCAATAAATGATAGAACTGAAATTAAAAATTTAAACCAAATATATCACAACGTAATAAAATAATTATCATGTTCCGAAATTTTCTCCTTGATTAATAAATAAGAAAAAAGAAAAAAAAAAAAATTTTTTTTTTACTTAGTTAAGTGAAACGAAAAAAAAATACAGTAATTACCAATTGATTATAATAACAAATAGTATAATTAAAGGCCCTCATGCTATACACCAAAACAACAACAACACAATATACAATTTTTTGCTTCAGTAAAAACAATCAGAAAGACAAGCAACTGCTTCAAAACGAGGTGCAATTCCAGTCAAAATATATCGGTAGACTAACATGCCACCGTAGTTTTATAAATAAAAATTTTACATGTTTGTTGGCGTCTAATACTGTATACTAAATGTGACGTGACAAAAATTTTATTCTTTTTTGGTTTGCTGAATGCAGGAAGTTACCTTCTTGGGTGAGTTTGAAAGTATAAATTACTAGGAATTTTAGTTAGCGTAACGAATTATTATTATATAAAAAAAAAAAAGGTTATTTTTAATTATGTGTCTATAAGTATATGTATGTAACATTTTGTCTCTACATTTAAAAAAAAAAAAATGTTGACTTCGCATAATATAAAATAGTACTGTTTTTAGTTTCAGTCAAACAGCACTGATGAAGGCATTTAGCCGAAACGTTTGCAATAAACAAAATGAAAATTAGTGCCGAAAAATAAATTTGTTTTATTTTTCCAAAAAAATAACTTGAGGCCAAAAAAACCAAAGAAAATCTTCCTACGAATATATTTTAAATGGTCCAGAAACTCACTCTAAGTATAATATATATATATATATATATATATATATATATATATATATATATATATATATATATATATATATATACAATGGGCAAAAAAAATGTTCACATTTTTAAATTTAAGAAAGTTTCAATAAAAGCCATATGGGAGGAAAAATATCCCATATAGTTTGAAAAGTAGTTCGAAGATCACCCTGTAAAAAAAGACAACTGGATTTCATTCATTTTCTATAACTCATATGTCTAAGAATATGTGACCCAAATTTTATTAAACATTTTTAACAAATAAAAAAATGGGGACATATTTTTGGCCCAACGTATATATATATATATATATATATATATATATATATATATATATATATATATATATATATATATATATATATATATATATATATATATATATATATATATATATATATATATATATATATATATATATATATATATATATATATATATATATATATATATAGCAACTCTACGGACAGCGACGCACCCGCAGCGACCTTTTTGCTAATAGACGTAATGTGCTGAATACATTTCAGGTCACTGCCTATGTTTAAGCCGAGAAACTTTAACCCTGAAGGGTTGCTCGGTGGCACAGAACCCACAACATCATCCACCATGCATTAAAATCTCACAAGGCAGGTTTTACCACTGTTCAGTGTTAAAAAGTTGAAATCACTTATGACATAAAGATCACGTGAAATGTCTCTCTTAAGGAGTCCAAATTAGGATGGTTCCAAGTTATTGAGGTGTCATCAGCAACTAAGGTGATTCAGCCATAAACATCAATAAAAGCTAAATCATTGATGTAAAGCAGGAAAAGCAAAGGACCTAACACAGATTCCTGCGGAACTCCCCACTCACCATCAAGAGACGTGGACGAAGCCAAGTTAACCAGGACTCTCTGATAGTGACGAGTAAGAAATGATCCAAACCACTCCAGAACCCTGCCCCTGAGGCCATACACAGCAAGCTTTTGAAGTAGCAAACTGTGACTGTGACACAATCAAATGCTTTTGACAAGTCACAAAAAACCGCGGCATTGAGTGGTGCGCATTAATCCTGTGATAAATACCCTCCAAGAACCTGAATATAGCATCAGCAATGCCCCTGCTGGATTGAAAGCCAAATCGACTAAAGGATGGAGGATTTTATTACGCTCCAAAAAGAGCAGCATGCGAACTTTGACAAGTCGCTCAATAATCTTAGACAGAAAGGAAAGGAGTGCTATAGGTCTAAAATTGCTAGGATCATCAAGTTCACCCCCCTTATGAAGCGGAATGAATGTGGCTCCCTTTAGAATTGTTAGGAAGGAACCGTGGATCCACGAGTGATTAATAGCATCAGCAAAAGCTTGACTTGCCAAAACTGGAAGAGATAAAATCACTTTAACTGAAATTCTGTCTTCACCCGATGACGTTTTGTTCTAGATTGAATGGGCTGTACGAGAAAATTCCTCAGAATTTGTAGGACAAAAGAAGAAAGATTGCCCAACAGAAATCCTCCTCATATAGTTCATGGGTTCAATAGCCTGATCAATTTTCCTCATTAAATTAGCAGCAAAAGAACAGAAAAAACGATTTAGATTATCAAGTGAAATATCTGGGGAGTTATTATGGGATGTTCTGGTAGCCCCTCTAAGTTCATTGATGATGGCCCAGCTCTCCTTCTGTCAGTTAGCTGCTCCAGCTAAACGATTCCTGTAATGGTTATCTTTAGCCGTTTTAATAAGTTTTCCATATAAAGCCCGATATTTGTAAAAATATGTTAAAAACTAAACATCTCATACTTTTAGACGACACTCCAGTTCTCCAGGGTTTACAGTTTCTCTTTTTTATTTTTTGAACAGGAAAGGTTCTGTTGAAACACTGCTGTAAAAGAGAAAATGTTTCTAGGGGGACATCAGAGTGAGTATGGGATATTATACAAATATATCGCACCTGAATTTTAAACTTACTTGATTCATTGATTCATTGAACTTAGTGATGCATGTGGAGGACCCTACTCGTGTTACTGAATATTCATCATCATTGATTGACTATTTGTGTTCTAACTGAGTGGATGCATTTGAAAGCTGTTTTGTGCTAAATGCAGGTCTTTTTGATCACCATGTGGTTTTGTGCAGTTTTGAGGTTTCATTTAAAAAATCAAAGAAAACTAAACGGAGGGGTAGACTTTTTACTCATAAAAATTATGGTAGGTTTTCTCAATTATGTGCTGAAGGTGAATGGAGTGGGGTTCGCTCTGACCTCGCTGACCCGCTCGCAGGCTTTCACAGCCTACTAACTTACAATTTCAATTTGGCTTTTCCCCTTAAAACCATAAAAACGAGGAAGAGGAAACTGTGGTTTACCAAAGGACTTAAAACCTCGTCCAGAAATATGCATTCCTTGCACATGCTGCGAAAGTATTTTTTTGAAAATCCAACATTTATTTCATATTTTAATAAATATCGAACTGTATATAGAAGTACAATTAAAGCAGCTAAACAGCTTCACTATGCCAATCGACTGAAGCAATCCACAAATGAACAGAGGAAGAGTTGGAGGATTGTTAAGGAACTGTGTGGAGAAAATGGTCAGACAACCTGTTCCAATCTGACTTGTCATCAGTTAAATTCCTTTTACTGCACCGTGGCCGCCAACTTGTCCTCTCATAAATCTCACAAAGGATCCTTTGACCTTCCTTGATGGTATACGGGTGAGAGATACATTATTTTTTGCTCCAACTGATATAAAAGAAATTAAAGATACCTTGACAGAATTAAAAAATAAGAATACATATGGCTGGGATAATATTTCTTTGAGGATACTTTTACATTTGCCCGCTATCGCACTAAAGACACTTGCAGAGGCAATAAATTTGTCTTTTCAGAGTGGTATTTTTCCCCCTTCCCTAAAGCAAGCAAAAGTTATTCCACTTTTTAAAGGGGGTGACCGTGAAGTGCCCTCTAACTTTAGACCTATTTCATTGTTTCCAACATTGGCTAAGGTTATTGAAAAGCTGGTGAAGAGGCGAGTCGTTGACTTCGTTGTGGCACACAATCTTGTTCACAGTATTCAGTTTGGTTTTCAAGCATACAAAAACACAAATGATGCAATTTTTTCTTTCCTTAACAGCTTGTATACAACTCTGAACTATGGAGAAGTTGCCGCAGCAGTATTCTGTGACCTTACCAAGGCATTTGATTGTGTAGATCATAGAGTGCTGTTGTGAAAACTTGAAACATATGGATTCAGAGGTGCAACTTTGGCCTGGATAAGTTCTTATTTGTCTGGGCGCTATCAGTCAGTAGTGTTTAATGACAGGGAATCAAGTGAAAGAGAAATTGTTTCTGGTGTTCCTCAGGGATCTGTTTTGGGACCGCTTTTGTTCTTGTTATATGTCAAAGATCTGTCCAGAATAAGCATTTCGGGAGTGTTTACGATGTTTGCTGACGATATGACAATTCTCTGGCATAATAAGGGCGCTAATCAGTTGGAGCTTGCCATCAAAATGGATTTATTGAAGATAAAGGAATGGCGCGATTCCAATTTCTTAACTCTGAATGTAGCAAAAACAAATATTGTTTCTTTTAAATGTCAGATTTGTTGTTGCTTAGTTTAAGTTTGCTTGCTTTGTATATGAGATTTTTCTTAAATTACAATAAAGCTGTTTTTGACTTTTGACTTTGACTTTAAGTATGGGTAAAACTTGAAAATAATTTCAGCATTTTCTTTTGGCCATATTACCTATAAACATTTTTTTCCTTAAGTTCTGTCATTATCAGTTTCTGAGTTACAGCCAAAGTTCTCTATTAATATCTATGTATATATCTATACAGGGTGGTCCCTGTACAGAAAACGAAAAATATATAAGGGTAAAAAATAGAAAAGTCAACTTTGGGCACTGATAAAAAAACACGACAATACTAATTCATTGTATTTAGCATACAGATTACTTATTCAGGTATTATTACTGACAGATATTTTTACCCATTGATCATTCTTTAAACAGGAGTGGTGTAAGAGTGTAGACCACGCGACTAACGGAGGGTTAAAAATGTCTGGGATTGATTAAAGTCTGTACATATATCTAATTAATCAATGTAATATTTATATTCTTTAAAATAAGTTTAAAAAAATATCACTGATACTTACAAGTGTTCCATGAATTCCATGATTTTCTATGAGCAATTTGATGAGGAGGGTTTGCCATTTCGTAGGTAAGAGGGAAGTTTTTTCTTACAGTTATTTTATATCGTCCAGCTTGAGTTCTGTCACATACTGCTGTAATGTGAATAAGCCTGGAGACTTTAGACTGAAGCTTTAAACTATTTGAGACCTAAAATATCACTTATTTTTTTCTTACCAATCAAATAAAATATCTACATTAATTCAAACATACCGATTTAATTACAGAAGAATTCATGATATTTATATTGGTTTATATTCTTATTTCTATTTTTCTAATTTCATAAACATAATAAAAACATTTGAATTGACGTATGTTGAGGTTACAGGTCAGTAAAAATAGTAGAGCGTCTTTCATAAGTAAATAGCCACATGTTACCTAAACTATCAGCCAGCAAAAAAATCTTTTTATAAAATCTATATGTACAAGTTGTTTGTCGGGTTGCCAAGTCCTAATCAGCGTTTGGAGGGATTTGCTTTAAAAAAAAACGGGACATTAAAAAAAATTGCAGGTATTTTCTTTAATATAGGTACTCCCTGGCGTGGTTATCTATATATTCAAAACACTAAGCCAGCTTTTCAGTAAGTTCGTGAAAAAGCTGATGTACTGTACCAATTTACATGATTTTTTTTTTAATGATCGTATTGTTACCGAGACCGTTCAACACTATCTTTTGTATTTTTTTTACTACGTATTTTTTTCTATAAAACCAATATGTTTTTCATCAATGACATTTCTGGAAGATGTGGTAAATGCGCCACATATTCTTACAATTCCACTGCAAAGTTATCGCGTTATCTAACGGAAAAGGCAGAACAGGGTCTGCCCGCTTCCGGGCCAGCTGCTTAGTATCTTATAATATATTGCTCGATTTTATTACCTGCGATGGAGAGGGACTTTCATCCACTTCTAAATGCGCCACATTTTGATGAGCTTTAACTTTTTTGTTTTCAAAAATACCAAAATGAAGCAAAAATTATTTTGCATAGTTATCTAGCAAGTTTTTTTCTGTTAAAAATAAAACAAACCTAAAAAAAACAGATATTAACCTAACTTATATTTTTTAAAACGGAAAGCCCTATATGTTTTCGGATATTTTGATTCTACATAAAGTTTCAAGTATATTTTATAAAGCATACTCTATACATATCTTCAACTGTTTGCAAGAAAATGGCGTCAAAACATACAACAAAGACATATTTTGATTATCTGTACCTTTTCTGTTTTTAAGGATATCGAAATAAAACAAAAATCATTTTGTATAGATATTTGGGAAATTTTTTCTTTTTTTAAAATAAAACAAATGACACATCATTTAAAACCCCTTTTAATTATTCTAAAAATGACTCTACGTGTCTGCCATTTTTCTCAACACATTTTTCGTACACTCTAATAGTATGATTTGTTGCATTCACTAACATTTCCGGATTTTCTTTTAACTCATTTATTATATTTATAATTCTTCGTTCCAGCTTTTCAGCATTACCGCACGGTGTTTTATATATATTATATTCTTAATGTGCCTACAATCCTGCTTCCCTTTCCAATACATCTATTTGAATATTCCAAATTAAGATACTTTTTAACTTGAATTACGCTAAAAGGCGGAGCACAATCTTGCTGCCACATTATCCTAGCTGAAATGTTCACCGGTAAATTATCAATCTCTTGTGCTATCTCATTTTGTAACAAATGCAATTGAAGTCAATTTTTGACCAATAAATATGGGACTTAATATATTTCCGTCAATGAAACCACTCCAAAAGTTAATTGACTGATATCCTTGACTTATTATTTCTTGGATTATATGTAGGATTATTTGTAGACCAGTGTCGGCTGTTTTGACGATCACAACTTTCATCAGATCAATAAATGTATTTTAAAAAATCAGAGTTTTACCGACGTTTATCTAGGAAGCCCTGATAAAATAAAACTCTTATCTGGCACTACTCGATAAGTTTCTGAGTTTTCTGAATTTTAAAGAGTTTATATTTGTTTTTTTTTCAAAACTTTTTTAATTGAACTGTGAGGGACCGGTATTTCCCAAGAACATTTATTAGTGACGTTGATGGATATGCTTCATAAAACCCGAGTATGTTGGTTTCCGTTTCTTCATCTAAAACTCTACGAGGTCTAGGGCTTTTTACATCAAACACGCTTCCCCTTTCTTGCATTTTTTTAATAATCTTGCAAAAATTTGTTTCGAAGGGATTCGACTCTCTGGATAACGTCTTACATATTTCGTAAATATATGTCAAGCTTATCACTCCTTTCTCGATTACTAAATCATATCATTTTTAGAATACTAAATAATTTCAACCGAAAATCATAAGCAGCTAAAAATGTAATGTGTCAAAATATTTTGAAAGGGATATATCAAAATTTAAACAATTTTGTTTAATCATGACACATATCTTTTAAACGACAATAATAAATAAAATGGTAAAATATCATTTAATTGTTGCATGTTTTGATGCCATTTTCTCGCAAACAGTTGAAGATAGGTACAGGATATGCTTTCCATTTAAAAAAATATAAGTAAGGTTAATATCTTGAAAAAAACGTTAGTGTTTTGTTTTATTTTTAAAATGCAAAATAATTTTTGTTTCATTTTGATATCCTAAAAAACAAGAAATTTACAGCTCATTAAAACGATATCAAAGATAAAAAGACACGAGGTACCTACATAAATAAAAAATCGAATCTAAAATTTAAAAAATATATTTATTTATAATATATTTGAACAAACAAGATACATAACTTATGCCTTAACGTTTATCACGGTATCTGAAAGCACCAAACATTAAGACAAGAAGGAGCACTCGAGGCTCCTCCCCTTGATATGCCTATCTCACTCGAATATCAGATGCTATACTTTTTCGATGCCTCAAAGCCGCTGCCGGGCGAGATGCATAAACCGGTTGTCCGTCGTATAATAAAGTATTGAAATATACCACCAAACATTAATATATACCATTTGTCTTTATATTTGCAGTCACGCGGCGTGAAACTACGTTTCTATTTTTTTAAAATTGAAATAAGCATTTACCAATTTACGTATTGTTTTGTGCTTGGTAAATGGCTGGAAAATTACGATTAACTCCGTTCTCTCTTTACACGAAACTTTCAAACGCAAAAATTACTCATTTCTTTTAACAAGAAACCTTAGTCAGGATTGCCTCGAATTTTTTTTGGTCTTGATGGGAAATTGTGGCGGAAAAATAAAGTTTTGGTTAATGTAACTCCTGGTATGATAGAAGAATATAAAAATATCTATGTACCAATAATGACAAAAAATAGTTCCTTAAAACTGTTTCCATGCGACTATATAAATCTTTCAAGTACGGACGGCGGTGCTGTAGTGTTTACATTACCCGCTGTATATCAAAAAATCGGTAAATTTTCTTTAGCCGGAACTTCTCTCCTCCTCCCATTTTGTTTTATTAGGAATAGTGAATGGTGGCCCAATTTAGTTCAGTATAATAGTCATTACTATTTTTTAAATATTTTTATTGGATTTTTTTTCCATCATATTGGATTCCTACACATTTTTTACTAGTTTCTACCTATGCCACACTTGATTTCTGGGCATTATTAAAAATAAATTCAATAAGTACTTTTTACATTGACAAACACCGGCATTTTGTTATGTCATGTTGAATTCTGCCAGATTATACCGAGGTTCATCCCTATATCACATTTAATTTTTCTATAAAATTTAATGTCAATTGAATTTAAAAAAAAAATATTGGAAGCCATTTTGTTCTACCATCTTGAATTCATGTCACAACTTTACCAGTTAATCATTTATTCTAATACGCAGTCTTTTTAGGGCGATTTTTTAAATATTTTATTAGTCCACCATTTTGTTTTGCTACCTTTTATTCGTACCAAAATATTACCAGTTTATTCCTAACACTTGATTTTTGTGCAAAATTTGAGAAAATTGGATAATTAGTTTTTTAGTAATAGTTTTTAAAAAACGTTTCATTTGGATATTTTACCGAAATATTATCAGGTCATCCCCATATGACTCTTAATATTTGCCTAAAATGGAAGTTAATCTTATGAGTAGCTTTTAAGCTATGTCGCGAACTGACAGACCGACAGACAAATTGACAGACGGACCGACAGAATTGATGAAACATATTTTTTGGCATCTAGGGACGCTACACGATAATATGTAAAACCTGAGGTCATTTTTTTTACGATTACAAATATTTTATTTGTCCGCAGTTTTGTTCCGCCATCTTGAACTTACTAGTTTATCGCTATACCACAATTAGTTTTTTAGGCTGAATTTTTAAATACTTTATTAAGCCGCCATTTTGTTCCTCCATCTTGGATTAAAATTTTCAGCAATTAATTTCCTTTTTTACCTAATTTTTACAAACAGTACTTTTTATAATTATATTAGGATCTATTAATTAAACAACTTGCCGTTTTCCCCGTTTTTCTTTTAATACATATAAAACAAAATACGTCACAATAATAATTATAGATGGAAATTTTTAAACTCGTTTTTAAATCACCCGGTATGTGAACGTTTATTCTTTTTAATCGCTAGCAGTTTGCATCAACCTCGTAAAAGCATGGGCACCTGCAGAGCTGTATGGATTTCTCAGATTCGTCGGCGCGTTATTGTAAGGTCAACTTAAAAAATCCAACGGACTGTGCGCCTTCTTGTCTTGTTAATGATCGGTGCTAGAAGTTACCGTCGCAGTGAAGTACGCGAGTAAACTGCTCCAGATTCTCTAAAAATTCGTACTTTAAAAACGGAAGACCGATTGAACTTTCAACATTTTTTAATTGCTTCTAATTCTTTTTTGCATAATGATAGATGTTTTGAAATGTACTCTAAATTTATTACAATTAAATATATTTATTTTTTACATTAAAAAGCGGAGCATGTTGCGTCCCGCACAAGCACAGAGCGAGACACGGGAAAAATAGGCGCTAAAGCGGGACACTTGGCAACCCTATTATGACTGCTGGATCCCCACACAGACTCTATATAAAAAAATTACACGTCTAAAATTTAAGTAAGCTGCAACTATTTTATTTTCAAGGGATAAAGGTCTACATAATCCAGTAATGCAAGCATCTGCAGAATATAACAAGCAGTCGCGTATTTAGCGGGGTCTGAACTAATTGGAACCAGAGGTGGTTTAGATAAACAAGGTTCAATATACTTATATGTACATGTAGTCATACTATATACATAGGAAATACATCAATTAAGAAACCAATGTTATTTAAAAGATATATTTTTTAAACGAACACATGCCACATTACAAACGCATTTTTGCTTAGGTAAGTACTTTTATATTTAATTTCAAAAACACTTGAGCGTTGAGAATCTGGAAAAAGATTTGTATTTTTAAATAAAGATTTCAAAAGAATATATTAAAGATATAAATATAAAAAGAACTACTGGAGATTTAAAAATTCAAAATAAGCTTTATTATCAAATACACAAAGTCTTATAGACAAAGCTACTAAATATTATATTTCTTCCAGTTCTTCTTTTAAGATATAATTATCTGCCTTCGAGATGCTTTTGAGGTCTTGCTTGTAATTTAGGACCATGAATATTTTATTTAATATTGCACCCTCAGATCTAAATGTACCTGATGTTTCTGAATCACTGATTTTAAAAACCCACCTCAAATCCGTATCTGGGAATGATTGATTCCATTGCAGATCAAAGACTGAATTCAACATCTTGCAATTGGGATTTGTTGGCTGAAAAAAAAATACAAATAGAAAAAAAATTGCATTATTTGAGCCTGTAGCAATGAATTGACCTGATGACATATATTTGTAATGGACAGAGGTTTCTCCTATTACAATGCTTTTTAGAACTAACACTAAAAAACAAACCATAGAAGAAACCACTGCTCTTCGTTCCATTACAGAAATACTTCCTCCTTTCAATTCATTACAAAATCATCAGTTGATCTTCCAATTGAATTAGCAATTCACAACGACGATTGCCGAATGCACTTTGGTATTTATACATAATTTTAACGAGGATTCACGAAAGTCTCCGATTCGAAAACCTGACATGTACGAACGATAGCAATTGTTAGGGCTGCCACCTCCGGGTTTAAATAGTGCATATAATGTTAGTTTTTGGTGATATGGTGAAAACTTTTTTTAAAAAACCTTACTTCTGGTGTTTTTTTTGACACTGACCTATTTATAAATTTCAATTTATATTTAAAAAAACACGAATTATATTATATTCTTCATAATTAAAATTTCTGCCTTATTATCATACAAAAAGTCTCTAATTTATATATTTGGTACGCGGCTGTAACCGTATATGTTTCGAAAACTCTACTGCTAGAAACGGGGGCAAAGTTTACATAATTTATTCGGTACACTTTGAGGTTTACCCGTGCTCAGTGTTGTCGCAGTGGTACATTTGTTAATTCTGCTTGATATCATGGAAGTTTTGGTACAATTTGTCTGCAACTACGCGCCCCTAAAAACAATATTATTAATATTACATTACAATTTTTTCTTTCACTCAATAATTTTGGAGACGGAGAAAAGGATTAAAGATTAATCCCGCTAAACAATAACAGCTGTTATAACTTTTCTGTAACTTCAGATGGGGGTTGCCGATCTTGAATCGATCTTTTTTAAAATAGATTTTTAAGTCTAAAAAAATCGATTTTTGCTAAGCGATTTATTCGAAAATCGATTCTTTTTTACGAGAATCAATTCTTATTTTACCAAATTTGCATTACAAAATAACAAAATAAAGTATGGTTTTTATTCTCAATTGAGTTTAGGAATAATTACAAATTAATTTATCCAAAATTGGCATTGGTGCATTGGAACACTTTTCGATAGTATCCACATCTCTGCCATCAAAAAATGGAAATATACTAGACCACTCTGGTAATCGGTTAGCTAGTAAAAGACTTCAAAAATTGTTTTTTTTAAACTCTTTAGATTTTTCAAATTGGAACTTATATTGTTTTCGTTTTCATTTTAACGACCTACCAAGAGTCATAATTATAAAATATAGAAAAAATCTTTAAACATGAAATTTGAGGAATACTTATTACTACTTTGGTAAAAATAGGAAACAAAATCACTTTCTCTATTTTTAAATGGAATCCCCTGTCTCATTTATGGTCATTAATAAGCTCTTATTTATCTGATTATAAATAAGATAATATGGAAAAACCTTTTTTTATATTTAAGGCTTTTTTCGGTTTTTTCTGTCTTATTAATAATCCTCTACGTAGGCGCCACAATATAAATGAAAACCTTGTACAAACAAATATTTTTTCTCTCTAATTACACAAAAAAACAATGTATTTTTATTTTATTATTTAAAGAATATGTTTGATGTTTTGTCAGTCTTCCTTATGCTCTTTGTTTGCGTCAGTAGTATTCTTCTAAAGTGTAATATTTAGTTATTATATTTTTTTGCCTTAAATGTTTTTGGTTTGACTTTATGGAGATTAAAATACGTTTTTATTTTTATCATGTTCTCTGCGTATTTATTGTCTTTTTAAACATAAAATATAAAGGTAAACTCTGTTTAACCTAAAAAAGTGAAATTCTATTTAGAACTCTGACTAAGATGTGCAACTGATCATGTAATTAATAATTTTGTATACTATTTTAAAACTTTTGTATACAATAATAATAATGTCCCAAAAACTTATCAAAAGCAAAATATCGATTTTTTCATAACCGATCTAATCGAAGATCGATTATTTTAGTTCCGATCTAGATCGATCCCGAAAATCGATTCTTTTTAGAAAGATCGGCATCCCTACTTCAGATATTATTAATAATCACAATAATGGTATGTATAAATAATTTTTTATTGTAGCAAAAGGCAAAAATATATAATTTTTGCATGTAAGGGGCTTACGAGAAGACATTGCTTTCGATTGTGCCACAGGATACCTCTCCCGCGGTCGATTTCTGGGTCTTTACTGGACTTTACCCTCATCAGGCAGGCTTGTATCCAGGGAGATCTCAATTAAGAGATCATTGATGCGACACAATCGAAATCGTCTATATAGTGGCAAAGTTCCCCGAAGCCAAGCACAACACTTGGCGCCACCTATTGGGACTTCGAAGAGTTTCGGCTGCGACCCATAAGGATTTTGGCGAATGCATTTAAAAAGCGTGATAAAATTGAAAATGAAATAAGAATGTGTTTTCACACACCTTTATTCAGATTTCTTTACCGTAAAAGGATATATGTAGCAAAATATATATATATATATATATATATATATATATATATATATATATATATATATATATATATATATATATATATATATATATATATATATATATATATATATATATATATATATATATATATATATATATATATATATATATATATATATATAATATATATATATATATATATATATATATATATATATATATATATATATATATATATATATATATATATATATATATATACATTTTTTTTGTCGTTATCAAAAATTTTTGTTTGACTCACTCCATCACTAGTCTGTATATATAAACATGTTTTAAAACATTATATTTAATTTAATTTTAATCTGGTAACTTTTAAAGCAAGTTTTTGGTGATTTTTAGTTTTTTGACCTGGCAACATTGAGTGCATATCCGGGCCAAGGGTTTAACTTCAACATCACGTTTGATTTAACAAAACAGTGGCTTGTTGAAGATTTTGTTATGACTAAAAAAAATTTCACTTTGATATATACCACTGAATAGAAGAATAAAAAAAAACAATTTTTCCGAAATCTTCGGGTCTGTTCTTTTTGAAAGATGGCAGCCCTAAAATCCACTATTATTTCATTCATGAATTGACCTGATGACATATATTTGTAATGGACAGAGGTTTCTCCTATTACAATGCTTTTTAGAACTAACACTAAAAAACAAACCATAGAAGAAACCACTGCTCTTCGTTCCATTACAAAAATACTTCCTCCTTTCAATTCATTACAAAATCATCAGTTGATCTTCCAATTGAATTAGCAATTCACAACGACGATTGCCGAATGCACTTTGGTATTTATACATAATTTTAACGAGGATTCACGAAAGTCTCCGATTCGAAAACCTGACATGTACGAACGATAGCAACTGGTGTTTTTTTGACACTGACCTATTTATAAATTTCAATTTATATTTAAAAAAACACGAATTATATTATATTCTTCATAATTAAAATTTCTGCCTTATTATCATACAAAAAGTCTCTAATTTATATATTTGGTACGCGTCTGTAACCGTATATGTTTCGAAAACTCTACTGCTAGAAACGGGGGCAAAGTTTACATAATTTATTCGGTACACTTTGAGGTTTACCCGTGCTCAGTGTTGTCGCAGTGGTACATTTGTTAATTCTGCTTGATATCATGGAAGTTTTGGTACAATTTGTCTGCAACTACGCGCCCCTAAAAACAATATTATTAATATTACATTACAATTTTTTCTTTCACTCAATAATTTTGGAGACGGAGAAAAGGATTAAAGATTAATCCCGCTAAACAATAACAGCTGTTATAACTTTTCTGTAACTTCAGATGGGGGTTGCCGATCTTGAATCGATCTTTTTTAAGATAGATTTTTAGGTCTAAAAAAATCGATTTTTGCTAAGCGATTTATTCGAAAATCGATTCTTTTTTACGAGAATCAATTCTTATTTTACCAAATTTGCATTACAAAATAACAAAATAAAGTATGGTTTTTATTCTCAATTGAGTTTAGGAATAATTACAAATTAATTTATCCAAAATTGGCATTGGTGCATTGGAACACTTTTCGATAGTATCCACATCTCTGCCATCAAAAAATGGAAATATACTAGACCACTCTGGTAATCGGTTAGCTAGTAAAAGACTTCAAAAATTGTTTTTTTTAAACTCTTTAGATTTTTCAAATTGGAACTTATATTGTTTTCGTTTTCATTTTAACGACCTACCAAGAGTCATAATTATAAAATATAGAAAAAATCTTTAAACATGAAATTTGAGGAATACTTATTACTACTTTGGTAAAAATAGGAAACAAAATCACTTTCTCTATTTTTAAATGGAATCCCCTGTCTCATTTATGGTCATTAATAAGCTCTTATTTATCTGATTATAAATAAGATAATACGGAAAAACCTTTTTTTATATTTAAGGCTTTTTTCGGTTTTTTCTGTCTTATTAATAACCCTCTACGTAGGCGCCACAATATAAATGAAAACCTTGTACAAACAAATATTTTTTCTCTCTAATTACACAAAAAAACAATGTATTTTTATTTTATTATTTAAAGAATATGTTTGATGTTTTGTCAGTCTTCCTTATGCTCTTTGTTTGCGTCAGTAGTAGTCTTCTAAAGTGTAATATTTAGTTATTATATTTTTTTGCCTTAAATGTTTTTGGTTTTACTTTATGGAGATTAAAATACGTTTTTATTTTTATCATGTTCTCTGCGTATTTATTGTCTTTTTAAACATAAAATATAAAGGTAAACTCTGTTTAACCTAAAAAAGTGAAATTCTATTTAGAACTCTGACTAAGATGTGCAACTGATCATGTAATTAATAATTTTGTATACTATTTTAAAACTTTTGTATACAATAATAATAATGTCCCAAAAACTTATCAAAAGCAAAATATCGATTTTTTCATAACCGATCTAATCGAAGATCGATTATTTTAGTTCCGATCTAGACCGATCCCGAAAATCGATTCTTTTTAGAAAGATCGGCATCCCTACTTCAGATATTATTAATAATCACAATAATGGTATGTATAAATAATTTTTTATTGTAGCAAAAGGCAAAAATATATAATTTTTGCATGTAAGGGGCTTACGAGAAGACATTGCTTTCGATTGTGCCACAGGATACCTCTCCCGCGGTCGATTTCTGGGTCTTTACTGGACTTTACCCTCATCAGGCAGGCTTGTATCCAGGGAGATCTCAATTAAGAGATCATTGATGCGACACAATCGAAATCGTCTATATAGTGGCAAAGTTCCCCGAAGCCAAGCACAACACTTGGCGCCACCTATTGGGGCTTCGAAGAGTTTCGGCTGCGACCCATAAGGATTTTGGCTAATGCATTTAAAAAGCGTGATAAAATTGAAAATGAAATAAGAATGTGTTTTCACACACCTTTATTCAGATTTCTTTACCGTAAAAGGATATATGTAGCAAAATATATATATATATATATATATATATATATATATATATATATATATATATATATATGTATATATATATATATATATATGTATATATGTTTCGTTGATATGAATCCTTAACTGTGGTAAAATTTGTATCTATATTTTTTATATATATATATATATATATATATATATATATATATATATATATATATTTTTTTTGTCGTTATCAATATTTTTGTTTGACTCACTCCATCACTAGTCTGTAAGAAAACATGTTTTAAAACATTATATTTAATTTAATTTTAATCTGGTAACTTTTAAAGCAAGTTTTTGGTGATTTTTAGTTTTTTGACCTGGCAACATTGAGTGCATATCCGGGCCAAGGGTTTAACTTCAACATCACGTTTGATTTAACAAAACAGTGGCTTGTTGAAGATTTTGTTATGACTAAAAAAAAGGTTCCCACTTTGATATATACCACTGAATAGAAGAATAAAAAAAAACAATTTTTCCGAAATCTTCGGGTCTGTTCTTTTTGAAAGATGGCAGCCCTAAAATCCACTATTATTTCATTAGTTCCTTTAAGCTGAGAGTTCATGAATTAGCCGCTCCTGGTGCTCACGAGATTAGGCGGCAGAGCGCTACTGTTAAAGCTTTAATATAAAAGTGTGAGTAGTGCATCTTTAGCGGTAAAGCCTTCGCGTTATTGTGCTCCGGTACCTAATCTGGTTTGAAAAGATAACAACGCCGGGACCGGTACAATTAGTGCCTCCGTACTCCGGAGCCTCTACCTATTTAAGAAAATATCCATAACAAACTGTTAAAAAATGTCACTTTCCTAAACATTTGTTCAATTTTAAAATATAATATTTCCAGTCATATCACGACTTGACTTGTTTGTTTTATAGCTTTGCTGCAAGGCAATCGCCAGATTGCTCTTCGCCTGGGCTTATTCAGAGCTAGGGCGACCCTCCCAGATGATTTACACTTTATTCCAGAGAGAGGTAGACGTTACCATTGGGATGTCCGGATGGCGAGCTCTAAGCTCCCAGAACACCCCAGTTCTTTTTTGAAATGCATCTTGGCTTCCACTAGGTGCCCCTTAAAAGTACTAGTGGTCTGACGAGATAACCTTTTTTTTTTCAAGCTATCCTCTTATCCCTCCCACTCTCACCACATAGCGGCCATTACGCTAATATTCTATGTAGAACTGCGGCAGACAAACTGGATAGAATTCAGGAAAAACTAGGCCTCAGACGTTCACAGCATCTGCTCCCTTTCTAACGGGGTCGTTAGTTTCCACGTTCACAGCATCTGCTCTCTTTCTAACGGGGTCGTTAGTTTCCACACTGAGCGGTTGAGTCTCACGCTCCCCCCCGAAATAAAGCAGCTAAACCGGACACGTGGAACCACTTATGTTAAAAACACAGAGGTCTGCCTTCGACGAGCCGAACCTGAAGACTGCAGTCATATCTTCTTTATTTGAAGTTAGCACCAGTTTAGGTGCCGTAGGCATCACCACTAAAGCCCTAGCAGAACAACAACAAAGTGCATCCGGACCGAATAATACCGATCCATCTTATAGATGTAACAAAATATCCATAATTAATTTGTATTATAGCGGCTATCAGTTACTGAGATTAGAATCAATTAATATGTTTTTTCTTTAAAGTTGTAGCCTGGTGGTTTTTCATGATGTCAAGATGCCAACATGAAGGAAAAGTTAATAGTCCAAAAATTATGAAATATGGTTGTTTTTGAATGTCCCCATTGTCCTAATTTTTTAAATGAAATAAGACAAGAAAATTAAGAAGATAGTTTTGTTACGTCTTTTATATTTGTTTGTAGTAGTTTCATAGGGAACCAGTCAATTTTCATAATAAAAAATAAAGGAAAAGGTGAAAATTGGGGTTATAATAGCTAATAATTTTGAGAATAAATAACTCAAAAACGAAAAGGAAACACAAAAGAAGATGTAAACTCTGTTTTTAAGAAAGTGAAATTTGATAGCGCATTTCTCGGAAACAAAAAAATATGACTTTGGATACGTTATCATAGCTCCAAAATCTACTGGTATACCATAAACCGTTCAAATCGCCCAGGTAACGCTGTACTGCATAATTACAATGGTTGATGATGCATTACATAAAAACGAAAACATTTCGGATTTGTGACCAGCAGCCGAAAATCTACCACTAACACTGTACAAAACCGGTGTGATGGTAACCCTTCCTTGCAAATTACCTAAAATCCGCTAAGGTAAATATTTGTTTATATTTACCAACGCCGATTTTGATGATTTTTGGTACGTCAGGAAATTTTTGGATGCCTGTCACGTTCCCAAAATATACGCGGTCAAAATTTACAATCTTATACGCACAGATTTTCACCTCCTTTTCATTACCCAAAAACACATCAATTACAATTTTTAATAGGGAATGTTTCTTGATTTGGTTTTTTTTATGTTGGCAACCATTATCATTAAAAAAATATTCAATATTAAAATTTAACAAATTTTTTCAAGGTAGCAGGGTTTGGTACGGTTCATTATTGATATTTTGTTACGTAAGTAATACATCTTGCTAGCAGTCCATCTAGGGCCGGAGTGCGGAAATACTAAGCGTACCGTTACCGAGTTAACACCAGGTTAAGTGCCGGAGTTAGTAATAGCTCTAAAGATGATGCCTAACCTGGTGCTAACACGGTACCTGTCCAGGTGCACATGGCACCTTTGTTCTACCACGCTCCGGCGCCCGAACTTCTGCTTAGCGTGTATCGTCCTACCTATTTAACAAAATATCCACAATAAACAAAACATTGCCGAAAATTATGACTTCGGATCCGTTATCAGCATCTAAAAATTTACTGGTGTACCAAAAATTGTCAAAATCAGCAATGGTAAAGAATTAAAAAGTTTCAAGTTTTTAGATAGTTTTGAGAACAACAATCAACCGTCGCTATTTTAAGCTGGCTAGCACAAACCACTACCCAAGTTATTCTTAAGGAGAGTGAAATAAGTTATGAACTGTTAATCAATATCAGCTGTTTCACTGTTTATAGTTACAGTTTGTGTTCTAGTTTAAAAAAAAAAAGTTGTTTCTAATCTTTAATTATTGTTTCCCATTGCAAACAGGAGAGAAAAGATCGGAGAAATCACTTAAGTTTTGGATTTTTTGTGAGGTTTTATTTGTCTCAGTACCGCTTTTTTTTTCACTGTTTGAGGAATTTTTTAAATTAAGAACACGAATTTAAGTTGGTGATTAAGAAATAAATATGGATCCAGGTATAACACGCTTAAATAAAAGTATATTTGGTATTTTGTAATATACTTTGTTATAGATAATCCTTTATTAATAAGAACAGTAGGCGATGGTATGGAGAACATTCTCACCAAAGCTCCAGAAATCAAGGTAGACTTATCTAAAGTATCATCAGGCAATATTTTACAATCTATGAAACCAGTACCACCTACTTCAAAGATGATAAATCTTGTTCCAAGATATGTACCCCAGGATAAGAAAGTTTCAAATATAATTTTAGCAAAGCCCAAAGAACCTAAATTCATCCCATACGAACCATACAAAGCAGCTGTTCAACCGATAAAAACAAAGAAACTGAAAAGAAACCAAACAAATATTGTCGATGTGAAATCTTCTAAAAACAATGTGGAAATACAAGAATTGGTGAGTAAATATTTTTATAAACCACATGCAATAGTATTTAATTTTATAAAAACTGTCAGTTTTTATTTTCAGTCATACAAATAAGGTGGCTCATTAGTGCCACAGCATCTTAGTTACATTGGTCCTGGTACAGGGCTACTTAATCATAGGTAATCAACCTACCTATTGTTATAAATTATATATCTGGCAACATGGCGCCTGCAAAAAAGACTCATAAAAGTGTGTCTGAAGAAAAATATTTCTTTTGTTGTAAAACAAAACTAAGTAAAATTAGTGTTTGTGTAGCGAGTGAAAAAACATATCAAACATCAAAAAAAAAACAATTCCCAATTCATTTGTGGGGAATGTAAATTGGGTTTCCTAACCTCTCAAAATTGGTTCCTAGAAGATGATAAAGAGTGTATATAAAGACATACTTTTATTTAGATTTTTATACTTCTATTTCAGATAAAATAAACTCAAAATTTAAGTTAATACTGAACAAGTCAATATCAGCCTGATTATTAATAAGAATTAATCATGAAATGTTTTGGCTAATGGGACTTTTTTGTTAGAGTTTAGTAGGATTTTATGGGAGATGGAAAGTATTGTATGTACATATGTTAACAGGTGGCATCATGAGTGGCACCATAAAGGATAATGATTATATCCCCTTGCTTACATGCAATCCCGTTTGAAGCCTTAATATTTTATAAATCTCGGTTGCACATATTCCAGCCTGTTTACATTTATATTACAACCAGCATACAATAGATCAAAATACAAGAGTTCTAACCACACTACACCACAACTTGTTACGTTCTGGACGCGCGTTTCGTTAACCAAGTTAGCATCATCAGCAGATGATATAAACTAAAGTAACTTATCCTAACCGAGACTATTTATAGGTAAATGTGGTCACACTTGGTTGCACCCGAGTGCACCGTTGTCAAGTAAACAATAGAGGGGACTATAGGGAATGGACCCTCTGTCTTTATTTAGTGCTTTCTTACCACATTTAACTATTTCTATACTCTCAAATGCATCCAATAATCTATTATTAGATACATTTTACATACACATATATAAAAAATATAGTAAGATATATGAAAGTATCCAACAAATATAAAAACCCTGTTCATCACAGTATTGTCACCCGTAATATAACTAGTAAAAATCTTATGATTGCTGGCTCCAGTCATGCATCAACACAGAGACACATATTATTCATTGGCCCTAGAATATATAATTTGATTCCAAATAATATTAGGAATATAACTAATGTAAAACATTTCATGTTCCTTGTTAGTGAGTGGATTAGGTGCAATTATGCTTTTATAGTTGGCAAGCTACCTCTACTGTTATAATTATAGGCAAAAAAAAAAAAAAAAAAAAAAACTACTATTATATTGTTAAGCAGAAATTTGTTACAATTAAAGAATAGATAGCACATATTTTAGTACTGTTTTGTACCCTAGGCAAGTTACTTTGTAACTTATAGTGTACACAATTGTAATAGGTTATACTATATAAGATGTATTTTTTTTGGAAATAAAAATATTATTATTATTATTATTATTATTTTAATCAACTTAAGATTATTTATTCCTATTTGGTGATTGTTTTCCAAAGCATGTTGGGCAACGCTTGACTTTTCTGTTCTTCCGTATCTTAAATGTGCCATGTGTTCTTTAAAACGAATGTTTATGGAGCGTTTAGTTTGCCCAACATATTTTAGATCACAGTCATTACAGCTAATTTCATAGATGCCACTCCTCTCCCTCAAGTCGACTTTGTCTTTGGGGTTTCCAAGGAGATTTTTCAAACTATTCTCCATTTTGTAGGCTACTCTAAAACCTACGTTTTTAAATACTTTTTCTAGACCTCTCGTATATCTGGGATCATACGGGATTACTATGAATTTATTGGAAGCCTCAGGTATTTGAAGAGTAGTGGCATCTTTTAACATTTTCTTATGCTTATGTCTATTTACCAGTTTATGTACAAAATTATCATTATATCCATTACTTTTAGCTATATTTTTAATCCGATTCATTTCATTGTTAAAACGTTTTTTACTTAGTGGAAAATTGACTAACCTGTGAGTTAAGAAATGGAATGCTGCCATTTTGTGTTGACGGCAATGAAATGAGTCGGATGTTATATATCTATCAGTATTAGTAAATTTCCTATAAATATCAAATTCTAATTTATCGTTATTTCTAATAACTAACGTGTCGAGAAAAGGTAATTGCCCATTGTTCTCCTTTTCGTACGTAAAATTAATGGAAGGATATTTATTGTTTAATGTTTCTAAGAAAGTGTCCAAATTTTCTGTTTTAGTATCAAAAATAGCAAATATATCGTCTACGTATCTATACCACACCCTTAGGAAATACTTGAGTTCTTTTTTGAATTGGGTTTCTAATCTGCCCATAAACAAATTTGCAAGGAACTTAGTTTGTTTTGATAAACTAAAATTCAAACTAACACATAGTAACCCACAGTTATCTAAACTGTATTGTTATAGAACTTCGTAAGATCATTGCTGAATTGCAGAATGAATTGACAGAAAAAAACAATTTTTTAGAAGACAAAAAAGAAAGTCTATTGCATTTGAAGCAGTTGTGAAGGAAGCAGAACGCCACTTGACAAGCAAAATATTGGAGAAAAAATAAAAATCCTAGAAAATAAAATTACAGCCCTGCAGAAACTAAATAGTGAGAATTTAGAGCAAACAAAACTGAAAATAAAGGAAACTGAAGAAAACTCAGGAAAAGTTCTTGATGAACATAAAAGAAAAATTAAATACTTGGAAAAAAAACTAACTGACGAAAGACAAGAGTGGAGATGTCAAAACTAATGCAGAAAAAACAAACAAAAGTATTGAAGCCTATAAAAAACAAATTGATGACAACAAAAAGTATCAACAAATTAAATACAAAAAATGAAAAATTCCAAGAAGAAATTCAAAAACTAAAAACTAAAGTGGATAATTTTAATAGAGAAAATATTAACCTCAACAAAAAAATTATAGAAATATAAGCTGAAAAAATAAAATTATCGACTGGCATACAACCAGCTGTTCCATCCCATTCGTCCAATAGTTCAAGTTTGGAAATTGAAAATTACTACCTTAAAACTCTGGTTTCTGAAACACCTGCTAAAAATAACATTTTAAAGGAAAATAACAGCTTGCTGCTTGAAAAAATTACAATGCTGCAAAACATTAAAAATACTGAAGGTCGCCATCCAAATAGTTTGTCCTTAGAAAATCAATGTGGACAAACACTCAAGGAATACAATAGTGACCAGAGAGAGGTAGTGAAACTGGTGTCTGGTGTGATTAATGTCAGGGAAAATCAAACTGCGATTGCTGAATTAGAGAGATCATCTTGCAGTAATTCACAAATTACTCTGTTGAGAGATGAAAAAGATGAGCCAGAAAATGACGTTGTTACTCCATGCATGGCTACCTCAGGGGTGGTAAGTGTCACATCAGATAAAGAGACAAAATCAACAGTCATCAGAAAAGATAGCGAGATCTGTGTAAACGAGTCAAAGTTTTCGGAAAATAAGGAAACGGAAGACAAAGAACTAGTTAGTTCAGTCCAGATCAAGGAAGGAAAATGTCTCGACCTGAACCTTTTAAAGGGGCAAATAATGCCATGAATGCATTGGAGGTTGCTCAGAGAAAACACTGGGTTTTTTTTTATCGGGATTCTCAACCACAGTTGTTGCAGAGAATATTGTGACTTACTTGGGAGCTCAGGACTTTGAAAAGAATAAGTTATTTTGTGAAAAAATGAAAACAAAAAAAGACATGAGGATGAGTTCTTTTAAGTTAGGAGTTCCCAAAGAATTAAAGGACAGTGGGAATCTCCATTAACCATTTATGAACATTCAACGCCGATAATTCTCGAGAGTCAACACAACACCGAGGAATTTAAAAAAAAACAAAATTTTAAACAAAACTGTGTATGTATTTCATTTTAACATTCAAAGCTTACGTAATAAGGTTTTTTACCTAGAGGTATTTCTAAAGGATGAAGATTTTGACTGTCTTTGTGTCAATGAGCACTGGTTGGTGCATGATGAGTTGCTGATGACCAGGGTGAAAGGCTTTAGATCAATCTCTGGTTTTTGTAGGGCTCATATGTGCCATGATGGCTTGGTTATTTATGTTAGAGATGGCATGATTGGTGGTGATCTTAACATCTCGGGATTTTCTGAAGAGGTTCACTGTGAGGTGGCAGGGGCCTTCTTGCCAGGGATTGAGACCCAGGTTGTTACCATTTACAGGTCCCCAAGTGGAGACTATGAGAGATTTATTGAGATTCTCACAAACATTTTAAATAAGTTGAATTTAGATCTAAAAACTATTATTACTGGCGATTTTAATGTTCATTTTGAAACAGAGAACTACCAAGCTCATGATCTGTGGAACCTTTTTACCTCCTACGGACTCCGTAAAACTGTAGACTCTCCAACTCATATGAGTGCCTGCATTGACAATGTGTTCACACAAATATTAACACTGATTTCAGTACTGCAAAGTGTGATTTCTCTCTTTTGTCTGATCACGACGGCATCATATGTAGCTTTCGTGCAGGTTCTAGCAGTTCAAAGCAGCATATAAGTTATAGACCTGTCACAGATGATGGTCTTTTTCTGCTTTATAACACCATCGAACATGTTGACTGGAGCTTTGTCTTTGAAGATAACTATGACCCAAAGGCCAGTTTTGAGAAATTTATCTCTTTTATTCAGAACACTGCAAATTTGTGTTTTCCTATAAAATCGAAAGTTATTGATACCGGTATTTGTCAAACCCCTATTCATTGGTTTACTGAACATCATAGAGACATGAGAGATAGACTGAAAACACTTTCAGATGCCTATAAAAGTAACCCACTTCTTGTGCCACGGTGCATGGTCAATGACTACAGAAGGCAATACAGGCAAGTCACCAAAGTTGTTTTATTTTTTTGTATATAGTTTTTTTAGATTATACAGGGTGATCCTAAGGGCTAAAAGAGCTTTTTAAAGCAATCCAAAAACTGTTAATATTTTTAGAAAATGGCAAAACACGTCAAATTTATTATATTTTTTAACATATATTTATTTATTACATTTATGGGATACCCCATTTTATAATAACAATTCATATCTAAAGGATACTATGGATGGCAGGAACAATACAAAATCGGAATAAATATAACTTAAAATAACAATATCACATTTAAAACTCTTTTTTTAAAACCAACTACTGTGCACCCAAATGGATAGAAATACTCACCATACTCATTGAGTAGCCGAAGACTCCTATCAATAGGAGACTGTTTACCATAATTGGTAGCATGAAATTGAACATTAAAGAGATCGAAGTTCCTCAAACAATGGTTGGAAACATTTAAACAGATTCTCGAGAGAAGTTGGGGACAATCAATCAGACTATTAACGAGTTTGAAGATAAAGCACAAATTGAACATCAAGCGTCACTTCTCAAGAGCAATCAGACCCGTTCTTTGGACCATATCTGATCGATAATAATCATTAAAGCTTACACCAATTTTAAATCCTACATAAGCAAAAACCTATTCTGAACCCTTTCATTAACGCTAACAAAATTCAAATATTGAGGAGAGATTGTAAAGTACTCAAAGCAAGATCTAACCAATGAAGTATAGAGAGTTCTAATCACACCCACAAAGAGATTCATGCTATTTTTATATACAAAACCCAACATTTTCTGACCTTTAAGAGAAGTTCTTGTAATATGCTCGTTGAAGCACAGCTTTTCATCGAACCAAACACCTAAATCCTTCACAAAATCAACATACATTGTATGGTCACCATTAATGACGTATGTGGATTCAAAGCTCTTAGAACCCTTCCGGAAAGTTATGTAACAGCATTTACTAACATTCAGTGATAAATTGTTAATTATTGTCCATTCATACAAAATATCTAGGTCATTTTGTAGGGCCACTGAATCCTCCCACTGATGAAAATTTGATAACGTTCATTATATCATTGACAAACAGGCCAACTTTGAGCCTGGTTCAATTATAAAATCTGATGGTTTGGTACGTTGTGGTCCTTATCACCCAGCTTTAGAGTTATACATACCAGTGAATAAAACTAACTATCTAGAACCTCTGAATTATTTTTCTTATAACTTTAAAAACGCTAATTTTGATTTAATTAATGAATATTTTCTTTCAGTAGATTGGCAATCAATTATGTCAGAGGATCTAGATGTTACTGTCAAATTTTATTCTGTACTTTTCGACTGCTTTAATATGTTTGTACACATGAAGGCACATCATTCTAGTAAGAAATTTTCTATTTGGTTTTCTTATGAATTGAAAAAACTAATCTATCAAAAGAAAATTGCTCACAAACAATACAAACAGTCGAACAGTGAAGTTGATTACAATGTATTTAATACACTTCGAAGGGAATGCAAAAACCTAACGAAGGAGTGCTACAATCTGTACATAAGTAATACTGAAAGTGCCATAAGCAGTAATTTAAAAATTTTCTCGAATTTCGTTCATTCCCAGTCTAATCATGGCACTATTCCTAAGGAAATGTTTCTAGCCACTGAAAAATCATCAAATGGTATTGACGTAGCTAATCTATTTGGTAAATATTTTTCCTCTGTTTATAACCCCCAGAGAAATTCTAATGTCAGTACATTTTTTGATCGATTTGAAAATGTTTCTAACATTGCTATAGACCCAACTGATATTGAGAAAGCTTTAACACAAGTGGACATCAACAAGTCTGCAGGTCCTGATGGTGTTCCTAACAGAGTACTAAAATTTGGTTCTAACACCTTATATCTCCCCATATTTTACATTTTCAACAAATCCCTAACTTCCGGAGTTTTCAAAAATGACGTAACAAGATACAGACCAATCAGCATTCTGTCGGCAATCCCTAAATTGTTTGAACAGCACGTTGAAAAAATTCTGTCGAATATATTTCATCAGATTGTGATCAGTCAACAGCATGGGTTCACAGCCGGTAGGTCTATTGACACAAATCTGTTTCTCTCTCAAATTTTATAAATTCATCATTTGTAAGCAGTGCAGAAACTCATGCAATATATACTGACTTCAGTAAAGGCTTCGATAAGGTAAACTATAACATCCTTCTTTCAAAGCACTCTAGTTATGGTGTTTCTGGATCTTTACTTTCATGGATGAAATCTTACCTTACTAACAGAATGCAGCAAGTCAAGATTGATGGCTATCTATCTTCATGTTTCCATGCATCTTCCGGGGTACCTCAAGGCTCTCACTTGGGTCCCCTTCTTTTTAGCTTGACGTATATTTAGATACTCGGTTAATGTTTACTGAACATTTTGAAGTGGTCATTGGCAAGGCTAATAAAATGTTGGGCTTTATTAAGAGAGCTACTAGAGACTTTACAAGTATATGTGCTATCAAAATTCTGTATACATCACTAGTCAGATCCGTTCTTGAGTCTTCATGCATAGTTTGATCACCTTACTGTCAGACCCACATCAATAGGCTCGAGAATGTGCAACATAAGTTTATAAAATTTGCAAGGTACAAACTTTTCCAGAGTGGTGTGTATCTCGGTGATGACCAAACTATGACTTACTCAGACTTAACTACTCTAGTTAGTAGAAGGGAATACTTTGATGTCTGTTTTGCCTTCAATATCTTTAACTACCACATAAAAAGCTCAGAATGTCTTCAGTGTTTTTATTTACACATTCAAAATTACCGGACATGAAGTAAGTCTCTTCTGCACATTCCATATTGCCGAACTTAGTACTTATTATTTAGTCCAGTTAATAGAATATCTGCTAATGTCAATAAATTCTGTGAAGGTCTTGACTTCTTTAATTTATCGCAAGATAGATTCAAGTCTCAAGCTAAATGAATTATCCTAGGTTAGGTTAGGTTAGGTCTGTAATCTCTGTATAAACTTCAAATGTATTCTTATACGTAAATAAATAAATAAATAGTAGGGGGGCACAGTGGGATCCCTGGGGAACCCCTGAGGGAACATCAATTGATTTGGAGATAAAGTTGTTAATTTTTACACTTTGTCCCTTTCAGTCAGAAAACTCCTCAACCATGCCACAGGATGGGGGTGAAAGCCCATAGCTCCCAGCTTTGCCAACAATATATATATATATATATATATATATATATATATATATATATATATATATATATATATATATATAGGGGAGGTCATTAATTTTAGAAAACACATCTGAAAGAGTAAAGCCTTGAATTGAAATATCAAGTGTTTGCTCAGAAGCATAATTAGGCACTGAAACGACCAAACCATCGTAGACACTAAAAAAAATTTTCCAAATAGATCAGCAATTTCTTGACCACATTCTGCCAATTCTCCATCAAGGAACATTGTATTAACGTAGTTTCCCGAATTATTTTTATGACCCATATATCTCCAAAAAGTTATGTTGCAAAAACTGCTCAACGCTCTGAATATGATCTGCATGACACCTCTCGTATTCAATCTTGCAGGCTGATCTAAGACTGGAAAATTCTAAGTAATCATAAAGTGCTCTAGATGACATATACCTCCTGTGTACAGCCTTTTTCCTACAGATAAGATCTTTCAAAATTGGACTAAACCATTTTGGAAATGGTGAGTATTTATATCGTTTTTTAGGTATATATATTAAGACACTCCTGTAAAACATAGTGAAATCTATCATATAAACCTTAACCTTACAAAACCATTGACATACATACATATATGGGAGAAGTACTATGTTTGACAAAACACATTTTTTTATATTTATAATGAACGTCACAGGTTTTAATACCGATACCCCCAAGGAAAACTGCCGGATGAGCCTTGCCGGGGCAGATACCGCGGTAGCAGATGGCCCTTGGCCCTGGAAACAAACATAGCGTCATTTTGTGGTCGATTCTCGACAAAATGGTGAAGGAGTAATCGTTACTGTTAGTTCTTTCGTTTATATATATATATATATATATATAAACAGCATTTTCAAGAGCATTTTATTGCATGTCTAAAAAATATATATAAAACATTCATAATACTTAACTATTGAACAATTAATTAATTAAAATATTTTTGTACTCAGAATATTTAATAAAACAACGTAAAATATTAAAATAAATTTTATATGTACCTTACCTTGGAAACGACAATATTATTTACAGTAATAATTTTGATGTTCTGAATGTTTTAACTGATGGGTGGGATCTATATAAATTCCGTAATTATAAAAACTGTTATCTTGATTTTTTTAAATTTTATTAAAAACCTATATATTTTGGTATACAGTGGATGGCTGAAAACATGTATAATTGTTTATTTACAGGTGTTATTTAAATTGAATATTAGTGTTTTGAAAATCATTATATTATTTTAGGTTATTTTTTTATTATTAAATTTAATTATATGGTCAATGACCCCCCAATAAATATTTCCAAACAGAAAATAATAAATAATTTATATTTTTTTAATTTCTTTTAAATTTGGAAATTCTTTCTATTATTCTAAGCGTGTAAACTCGTTGAAAGTTCACTTGATTCCTCGGCACTTGCACTATCGATGCCTCGCGCAGGGATCTCTGGAGGTCTCGTTTCGTTGGATCACAAGGCTGACGGCCCGCGATGACCTCGTGGTTATAAACGAAGGCGAGTTTTTCCCGAGTGTTCCCAATCGAATTCGCATAGGTAATATTACTTGGCAAGTTTTGGGTCAACAGCCGCGCCGAGAAAACTTAAACATTTTTGTCAGTTGATGCGTTTAATGTCAATCGTGTGATAGGTTGTGGTTACGATTGCATATTTTTATAGAAGTTATTTTACTTTCAAGATCTGTTTGTTGATTTTGTAGTTTAAATTAATTGGAAAAATTAATCTTTTAAAGAATGGTAGCCACAGTGGTTCAGAATATTAAGACTGCAAAAGCCGCCAGTCAGCTAAACTTTGAGAAAGGTCTCGAATTTAAGGCCAGTTGTCGACCTTTGCCGGAACTTAAAATTTCAGATGACTCTTTGTGGTGTAAAATATAGTATATATATATATATATATATATATATATATATATATATATATATATATATATATATATATATATATATATATATATATATATATATATATATATATATATATATATATATATATATATATATATATATATATATATATATATATATATATATATATATATATATATATATATATATATATATATATATATATATATATATATATATATATATATATATATATATATATATATATATATATATATATATATATATATATATATATATATATATATATATATATATATATATATATATATATATATATATATATATATATATATATATATATATATATATATATATATATATATATATATATATATATATATACTAATTATTATATTTTACACCACAGAGTCATCTGAAATTTTAAGTTCCGGCAAAGGTCGACAACTGGCCTTAAATTCGAGACCTTTCTCAAAGTTTAGCTGACTTTTATTATAATTTTATTGTACTTTTCAATTGAATTCAAATGTTGATTTGTTTTATGTTTTATTATAATCTTATTGTCTTAAAGTTTTATTTAGCTGTATGTATTTCTAGTTTTAAGACTTATTGTGACATGATTCATACCCCTTTTTACATATAATTTTAAAATTTATTTTTAAAATTATTTGTAGAAAAGTCCTGAGGAAGGGATAAAATTAATCTCGAAAGCTTGACTAAACAAAAAAGGGTTCCACTCCTTAATTTGGCCTTTATTTGTATATAAACTGCATCCCTACTCTCCTATATATATATATATATATATATATATATATATATATATATATATATATATATATATATATATATATATATATATATATATATATATATATATATATATATATATATATATATATATATATATATATATATATATATATATATATATATATATATATATATATATATATATATATATATATATATATATATATATATATATATATATATATATATATATATATATATATATATATATATATATATATATATATATATATATATATATATATATATATATATATATATATATATATATATATATATATATATATATATATATATATATATATATATATATATATATATATATATATATATATATATATATATATATATATATATATATATATATATATATATATATATATATATATATATATATATATATATATATATATATATATATATATATATATATATATATATATATATATATATATATATATATATATATATATATATATATATATATATATATATATATATATATATATATATATATATATATATATATATATATATATATATATATATATATATATATATATATATATATATATATATATATATATATATATATGTATATATATTTATATATATATATATATATATATATATATATATATATATATATATATATATATATGTATATATATTTATATATATATATATGTTTATATATTTATATATATATATATATATATATATATATATATATATATATTAATATATATATATATATATATATATATATATATATATATATATATATATATATATATATATATATATATATATATATATATATATATATATATATATATATATATATATATATATATATATGAGTCGTTTTTTTAATTTCTTACCTATCATGATGAGTTATAAATATTTATTTTTACATGGCTGTTAACACACATTACCTTCCTCTGCATGAGGTCGGATAAAAAGTCTATGAACTCATAAGGTCATACTCCAAAAGTTTTTGCTCTTTTCTGTAACAAGAATACCTATATCTCTAAAACTAAGAGGGATCAAAAACCCCCAAATCTAATCCAATCATTCTAATATAATAAATTAAAATTCGAAATTTTTTATCCTGGTTTTAGATTGAATAAATACATGTAGACATATTGGTTATTTCCATCACCTTGATTATTATACTGGTTACTGAGATATACGTGGTGTTTCACTTTAACTCAAAAAGTAGTTACTTAATTAAGTGAAATATAATTACTTAGAGATAAAATGAAACCAACACTAACATCAGTGTAGTCGTCGCGGCGCCAAGAAAAATCAAAACAATTGAAGAAACTAAAAAAAATATATGTAATTGCGTAGAGCCAAAAGAAAATCGACACCATTATCAGTGAAGGTGCCGCGAAGCCAAAAAAAAAAACGAAACGGTTGCGGAAATCTTAAACTTGGTGTAAATAACAAAAAAGTCTGTGATAATGAAGAATTTAAAATTAAAACTTTTGAAGTGTTGCAGCATAGACATTTTTTGTTTTTTATTGGTATCGCGACGTCTGTACTGATAATGGCGTCGACTTTCAGCACTTAATAGTTAGATTTTACTCAATTATTATTTACAAAACTTTGATTTTCATTTCGTTAATTACCCAAAAATCGACATTTTGAGTTTAAACGAAATACTCTGTATATCTCAGTAAGCAATATAGTAATCAACTTAATGCAAGTAATAAAAATGTCTTAGAAATAGATGTATTTCTAAAACTGAAAGACTTTTGAACCTCTTGTAATTGCCTTTGTTCTTGGCGTCTCGACGGCTACAATAGTGACGGCAACGATTTTAATTTAGCTGTAAGTAATTACATTTTATCCCCCCAAAAAAACTTTTTACCAAATAGACATATGAGAAAACGGCGTTTGGAGTTTTAAAAGTGAAGCATCCTATATAAGAACAGTACATTAATTGTTATTTTAGTTTGATTTTGTCATCGGAGCCATTTTATTCTGAATGAAATCCACCAAAAGCGTTTTTGGATATTCATTTCCTCTTTCAAAATATTTTATTTCCATTTGCTTTAAAAATGTTTGCTACTCATTTTAAGTTACATGAATGAATGAATGAATGCATATCATATTTTTCCAGCCGTGAAGGACTTTTTTAGCCCCATGTCAATAATGTTATAGTCTGTTTTTCACCCTAATTGAGACTTACATATATCTATAATTTTGTATTACATGTATGAGTATCAAAAAAATTAATATTACCAAACTAATTAAGATATATGTGATAAATAAACTTCTTTGAAAGCTAAGTTTTATGCAAACGAAAAAATATTGGATTGTGGAGACTGACTATAAATTGGTATATAGATTTGATAATGTACAAAACGAAGTTTCTAAGGACAAGTTTAAGTTATCTAAATCACTACTATTGTTATATTATTAAAATTGAGAAGATTTGCATAAATAGAGCGAAGATCTTCTATGTCAGTTTTTTTATTCAAAGAGTTAGGCTTTAAATATATTTCTACCATCTGTAGAAACAGTATATTGTCATAATTGCCTTCCTTGCTTAATATTTGTGTTTCATTATAATTAAATAAGTGCTTTCATTAGTTGGTGTGTTCTGAAAGAGCACAAGTATTTTTCATTAACCTACAGTCGCTTTTACGTGAAGTTATTTTGTCTTTTAAGACTCTGGATATTTGCCCTATATATACATCTTCACATTCAGAACAAGGAATAATATATACAATATTTGATGTCTTTTGTATTTCATCCCTGTGTTTTAAATTATTAAAAATGTTACCTACTATTTTGTTCTGTGTAAAGGCAATTTTCATTGTTGAATCAAACTTTGTTTTTTAGTTGAATTTTTTTTATATAAGGTAAAAAATATAGAACTCAGGCTGTCTTATTATCTTGATTATTATATAACAGGTACGAGAAAGAAATGATGGAATAACACCTTCATCAGTCCATTTAACTCTCAAAATCGTCTGAGTTACTATTTCACCTTATATAAAATAAATTTCAACTGAAATATCCAAGTTGATTAAATTTAATTTGTCAATAAAAATTGTCTTTAAACATAACAAAATAGTAGGTAACATTTTTAGTAAGTTAAAAGACAGGTATATAGTATTCCACGTTCTGAATGTGAAGGTTTATATATAGACCAAACATCCACTAATCAATCAGGGCAATTTTTTAATTATAATGAAACACAAATGTTATGTAAGGAATCCAATTATAACAAGAGATTGTTTCTAAAGATAGTAGAAATATATATTTGAAGCCTAATTATTTAAATAAAAAACCGACATAGAAGATCTTAGCTTTATGCAAATCTTCTGAATTTTAATAATCATAACAATAGTAATAATAAGTTAGGTAGCTTAAACTTGTCCCTATTAGCTTCGTTTTTTACGCTGTCAAATCCATATAGCAGTCCATAGTCAGTCAGTCTCCACAATCCAATATTTTTTCGTTCGCATAAAATCTAGCTTTCAAAAAAGTTTGTTAACCCGTTTATAAGTTGGGTCTGCTGGTCCTAATAAATAAAAAAACATAAACATAATTTATTCAATAATAGTTACAATGATGTTAATAAAGTCTCTAGATTAATTAATTCATTACATAATATAGAATGTTTTACTTGTATATATTATTTATATATCATACCAATTTACATATTCTGTATCAATCAATCTACCGACGTCGGTTCTTAGAGAAAGGGTATTGCCTAAGACATAAAAGGTCCTTTTATGCCTATTCACTAATGCCCTTTTAAGAAATAAGCACAAAGTGAACAACAGAAAATTAGATATCTTGGTTTACAAATTAAAAAAAAAAAACACCCATTCTATAAATAAATAGTCATAAAGTTGAGGCCTGGCCCTGAAGCAACCTTAATTTCTTTATTAGGTAGAGAGGGGGAGCGAAAGGGCAAGAGGAAAAAGATTAAAGATCAGGTGAATGCATTACAAAAATAGTTAGTTTATTTATTATGTTTTAATTCTTTGTGTTCACTTGGAAGTTTATTGAATAAAAATGGACCAAAATGTGTTATAAATCATTGATAAAATGAACTTAACATGAATGTAACGAGAATGTTTTTTGAGACGGAAACTATTTTAAAAAAATTATTTATGGGGCAATATATACATAAATAATATATACATAAATAAATATATATATATATATATATATATATATATATATATATATATATACACATACTATTTTTGGAGTCAGTGGAATTATTAAAACTTCATTTTGACAAACATAAATTTCATACAGACCTCCCTGGACAATATTATATTATCTAAACATAGACTCAACTAATGAGCTATATTAAATATATAATGAAAAATTATTAAGAATTTCACATAACTGAAAAAATTGTAATTAATATTTCTGAGTTTTCTTTTAAGGAATATGCACATATGAATTGTGCATTTAGATGTTTATCTAAAATAATTCTAATGTATTTAATACTATTAGAACTAATTATTTTTTACAGTTGCATATAGGTAAATTATTACAGTTCTCTGAGTGAATTTGGATATCGTTTTTATATTTATGTACTTAACTAAAAATTTATTTATTTTTATTGTATCCCGCTCCCAATTTTTATTCTTTAATTGGCTGTTTAATGCTATAAATATATGGTTTATGCAGGTAGATTAATTTCTAAACTCTCTAGTTGGTGAATGTTTAAATATTGAATCACATGATCAAATTCATTTTATATATATTTATATACATATATATATATATATATATATATATATATATATATATATATATATATATATATATATATATATATATATATATATATATATATATATATATATATATATATATATATATATATATATATATATATATATATATATATATATATATATATATATATATATATATATATATATATATATATATATATATATATATATATATATATATATATATATATATATATATATATATATATATATATATATATATATATATATATATATATATATATATATATATATATATATATATATATATATATATATATATATATATATATATATATATATATATATATATATATATATATATATATATATATATATATATATATATATATATATATATATATATATATATATATATATATATATATATATATATATATATATATATATATATATATATATATATATATAGATACTGACGCAGCATTCGTCTTTCATATAAATAGTGTAAATTGTAAATAAAATTATGATTCGTTTTTAAGCTTCTATACTGTTAGTTTAATTTTTTGATTTTGTAAATAAAAATATTTTTTAAAAAGTTAATTTTAACTCGAGTGATATAACAAATTGGCGCAGTCGCGGTAGGATCTGGCAACGCTGGATTCCAATCCTTTATCCAGACGAACAAAGAAGCCCCATTTTCTGCATTGTGACGTCATCAACTTGGCATCTACGGAAGGGACACCTAGTGAAGCTCCTGGTAGAACTAACTGCTAAGAACACGACGAGCGATGTTTCTACTCTGTTTGTAAGTAACGAATCATCACGTTTATTTTAAAGCAATATTTAATTAAATACCTCTTCCACTTTTCAAAATCGATCTTACATTTTATTAATTAGTAAAATAATCAATTATTCTGTTAATTGATTTTCCGATAAAGCAATCAATTATTCTGCTAATTGATTTTTGTATTTCTAAGTGTAGGATCATATAATTTGTGTATAATCAGTTATTCTGTTAATTGACTAATTTTAAAATATTTTTTTTTGGAATCATTTTGATCAGTTATTCTGCTAACTGATCTTCCGATTACATTTGTATTTTTATTATAATAAGAAATATTACACAGTTTTAATTTAATTATACTAACTAGTTAATAAGAACTGTTTATTTTACGTTGGTTGGCATACTACTTTACGTACTGTCTATCAACATAAAATTTCGTAAAATATTTTGTGTTTCATATCCTTTTTATATTATATTGTGCTAGTGTTTATTGTGTTGATATATTGAGCAAATATGACGGATAATGAAAGAATAACTGCAGGAGCAGCGGTAGCAGTAATCGAACCTTATAAACTTTCCGAGATTTTTTCTATTATGCCCGAATTCGAAGGTTATCAAATATTTTTTCAAACCTTCCTAAATGCCTGCGAATGTGCATATGATATGTCTACGGGTAACCAAAAAGATCTTTTAGTGATTCACATAAAAAATAGGTTGCGAGGGAGAGCAGCGCAGCTGATAAGCTCCCGAAATCCACTTTCTTTTCTAGAGATAAAGCAATTACTTAATTCTCACTTCGGAGATACGCGAGATCTATCTTCACTTATTCGGGATTTACAAAGAATGATACAAGTACCAAACGAATCTCCTTTGACTTTCCTTAACAGCCTTCAAGTCCTAAATGCCAAAATGCATGCCAACATACAAAAATCCATACTCGCACCCAGTCAAAAGGCAGCCCAAATAACATTAATCGAATCCATGTCTCTAAATAGCCTACTTACTGGCCTGTAACCCCGAATTGGCCATATAATACGTGCAGGAAATCTACCTATTCTTTTGGAAGCACAAATTCGCATAAGACGCGAGCTCCAACTATCATATTTCGAATCCCAAAAATCTTCTAGGCCCAATCCGCCTGCTAGACCTATTATTCAGACTAATAAAAAACCTAATATACAGTCCCTTAAATGTCATAGCTGTGGTCGCAATGATCACTTGGCAAATGAATGCAGATTGCAACAACGTCCCAACGGATATACTTCCCAGAATTTTGGCAATTTTCAAAGGCCTAATACCAATCAATAATCAAATTATTCCCAATCAAGCACCTCCTTTCAGTCGAATAGACCAAACAAAGGTCAGCCAAGACCGCAGTACACACCCCATAACCAATCAAACCAAAACAATTTCCAACGTCAAACACCATTTAACAATTTCCAACGTCCTTCAGTAATATAAAATAATACCCAACATCGTGCTATGTTGTCAATTTCGACAATTACCAATATTCCAACGATAACTATTCCGAACCCCAATATGACGAGTATATAACCAATACGCAGAAATGTATGAAGATAATCCCGATTACGAGTATCAAAATGTTGAAAATATTGATCAACAAGATAAAACGAATTACGATGAATATCAGGATTTTCTTCCCACTTTGAATCAAAACCATCCGCCCAATCGAACAATTTCAAATACCAATTCCATGACGGAAATCCAAAACCAAATACAAACCCTGAATTTGGACGACATGAACCCGTCATTGAATTTCCCAGAACAATATTTTCTTTAAATCTCCTTGCTGTTAATCCGAAAAATCTATATTACATAAAAGGCACATCCAACACTTTTAAACTAATTATAGATTGCGGAGCAGGAATTACGATATTTAAAGAAAACACAGTAAAACAATTTCCCCAGCGTTTTCCCGAAAACGTTACGATTCAAGGCATCACAGACCAAAAACTTCTTATCACCGAATCAATCCTAGTTCCTTTTCAAGCCGGAAACCCACATACAGTTTACATATACGATTTAGATATTGATTTCGATGGTAATCTAGGACTCGACTTTTTAGAACACTATGAATGCACCATCGACTTAAAAAATAAAATAATCGGTAGGACCGAACAAATTTTTAAATTACGTTGTGATTTAGCCAACACCGATGCTATCCTATCTAGGCAAGAAATCGAAAAAGTTCACATCGCAAACGCAATTGTCCATGTCAATGAAAAAGGCGAATTTCTAACTTCTGTGGTTAATGCAAACGCCATCCCGAAAACCATTAATTTTTCAGATATCGAAATCTAACCTTTTTCTTCTCATTCGCTACTCAATTACAATTTATCTGATAAACAGCTATCTCCTAACCGCATTCCCAACATTAAGTCCCAACTTCGTTTAGAGCGTTTTAACGAAGAAGAAAAAGAGATAATTACCAATCTTTGCGTAGATTTTGAGGACATATTTTACCTCGAAGGTGACAATCTTTCCTTTACAAACGAAATTAAACACCAAATTGACACCAATGGTGCAAAGCCTGTTTTCACCAAATCATACAGGTATCCCCATATTCACAAAGAAGAGGTAAAAACTCAGGTTAATAAAATGTTAGAACAAGGAATCATAAAACCTTCTATTTCACCTTGGTCATCTCCAGTTTGGATCGTCCCCAAGAAGCTTGATTCCTCAGGCAAACAAAAATGGAGAGTAGTCATAGATTATCGTAAGTTAAATGAATCCACGGTAAACGATAAGTACCCGCTTCCCAATATTTCCGATCTTTTAGATCAGCTAGGTAAGTGCCAGTATTTTACAACCCTGGATCTAGCTTCAGGATTTCACCAGATCGAGATAGACCCTAAAGATATTCCAAAAACTGCTTTCTCTGTCGCGAACGGACACTACTAATTTATAAGAATGCCCTTTGGCCTTAGAAATGTCCCGTTTACTTTCCAGAGTATAATGGACAACATCCTTCTAGGCATTCTCAATGAACGTTGTCTCGTCTATATGGACGACATCATTGTGTACTCACCTACAAACCATGACCACATTACACGCTTACGCGAAGTTTTTAAACGTCTTCGAAAAGCAAATCTCAAAATACAGCCTGACAAATGTGAATTCCTGAGAAAAGAGGTAGCATACCTTGTTCACCTAATCACTTAGGACGGAGTTAAACCTAACCCCGCTCAAATTTGATTTCGACTCAGATTGTCGTCAAGCTTTCGACGAACTAAAACAATTATTGACTTCTGACCTAATTTTCATCTAACCAAATTTTGATGAGCCTTTCCTACTAACAACGGATGCACCCGCATTTGCGATAGGCGCTGTACTTTCCCAAGGTCCCACTGGCAAGCATTTACCCATTGGTTATGCCTCCAGAACATTATGTAAGCCGAAACCAACTACTCGACAATAGAGAGAGAACTACTTGCAATTGTATGGGCCGTGAAATATTTCCGTCCATATTTATTTGAGAGAAAGTTCATTCTAGTCACAGATCATCGTCCCCTTACTTGGTTACTTTCTATTAAAGACCCAGGTAGTAGGTTAGCACGATGGCGGCTAAAACTAGGAGAATATCAGTACGAAATTGTTTATAAACCGGGAAAAATTAATAAAAACGCTGATGCTTTATCTCGAATAAAAGTAAATCATTTCCAAGAATGCGCCAAGCTTCAAACAAAAATATCTGTTTTTGCATCAAATGAGACAAATTCCGAAGAACCTAAAACCTATGACGACGATGTAATAGCCGAAGAATACAATAAATTCGTAAGTCTTTACGAAACCAGATCCCTGATCGATTATTCTAAAATCGAAACAACCAACGACCAGCTGTTGGATAAATCACACAAAAATATTATAACATTCTTTCGACAAAATAAATTAGAAGAATTACATCATACGATTCTTGACGATATTTTCGAAGAAAATATGGAATTTAATCCAAAACAAATAAATATTTTCCCCAGTAAATCAACAGAAAATCGTAAATATTTCATTATTCCTCTCCCGTTTAACCCCGAAACTGTCACACTACTTCTCTTTTACATTCTTTATACAGGTCAAGACGAACTTGATATCTCTTGCACTTATTTCGTTGAAAATACACTCGAACTTCCTATCCTTGAAATATTTTCGTATTTTTTGCAGACAAAAATATAAAATTAAGTATTTGCCAAAACATCCCAACAACCCCTAATGAAGACGAAATACCTCAGATCTTAGATCATTACCATCGCGGAAAAACCATCTTACATCGCGGGATTAACGAGACGTTAAGACGCATAAAAGAAAAATACAATTGCCCAGGCATAATAAAAACCGTAGAAAACTGTATTAAAAGTTGCGAAACTTGCCAAAAAGTAAAAATCTGTCGTAAAAATCTAAGTAGTCCCCTAGTCATAACAGAAACGCTCAAAACGCCTTTTGAAAGAATAAACATAGACATATTTGAATACCCAACTCGAAATTACGCCCTAACAGTATGTGACGAACTAACAAAATTTACACAAGCTTCCCCTATAGAGGATAAGACAGCAAAATCTGTGGTTAATACACTTCTTGTATTTTTCCAACATTACGGAACCCCGTTACGTATACATTGTGATTATGGCCGAGAATTTAAAAACACCTTAATGAATGACCTCTGTGAGCTTTACGATATCAAACTAACTTTCTCTAGCGTAGGACACCCTCAATCAAACGGCTCTATCGAGAGATTTCACGGAACACTTAGTGAAATGATACGAGCTAATCAAACTGAAAACCCTGACGAACACCCGTTTAATGTTCTTCCTTATGGAACTATAAGTTATAACAATACCAAAAATAAAACGCACGATTTCACACCTTACGAACTTACTTTTGGACACACCTCATCTAGACCACCCGAAATCCTATATAATGAAAAACGTCTTATTTCCAAATATATGCAAGATCTAAACAATCGCATGCAATACTTTTATAAAACCGCCCGAGCCAGAACATGTCAACAAAAAGAAAAAGCCAAAGAGCCCTTCGACCAAANTGNTTCTGCTCACCCCTATGAATATAATGTAGGAGATAAGGTATACATTAAAGAATCACAAATCAAGGACAAAAGCCAAAATAAATTTAACGGTCCATTCGAAATAATCGAAATTTTACAAAATTCAGCAATTCTGATAAACCTCGAAACTAAACATAAATCTGAAATAAATTTTGACAGACTGAAACCATACTATGAGTAATTTTTCTCTTCTAGGTTCTTGGCACTTTTAACAGCCAGTCAGTCCCAATACACTCTAACACCAATAAACAACACCTTAGGAATTTTCTTTCATGAAGAAGCGATCGTAAAAATCTCAAATGATAAATGGACCCTCTTTGTTTACAGAGACCTCGGACCAATCAAAGAAACAATCAGTAATAATGACAAAATATTAGAAAGCTTATTAAACACTATAGACGACGACGTACCGCGAATGAAAGCCTTTAAGCCGCGACTTCAAAGTCATGTTAGCCTCCTTAAACAAATATCAAAAGCCGTTAACCAAAAGTACACTGAAATAATGGCCGACACTAAATAGAAAATCTTTTGTAAAATCAAATATCTGTAACTACCTCTGTTATTAAAAGCTTTAACGAAACCATTCAAAAACTTCAAATTGACGAGGAAACCTTTAATAATGATATTAAGAAATTCGCGAATCGATTATGGATATTTCCGATCATCTTAAATTTTATCAAGCAAAACTCGATATCCTAGACTTGTGCGAATCACTAACAGAAAGCTATTCATTTATCGAAAATACTTTGAACGATGCTATAAACGCTGTTACATTTGCACACACTAATGAACTATGCAATTTTATCATATAATAATTCTAATCATAGTGCTCTAAAATATACGCCTTTTCAAATTGTCCAAGGCAAACTCGATTATAAAAATCCTTTAGAGTTTTCCGAAGAACAAAAATTATCCCAATATATGCAAGAACATTCGGAAAACATAAAAATAATGAATCAAGAAATTCACGAAAAACTAATCTTCCTTCAAAAATCAAACCTAGATAAAGCTAATAAAAACCGTCAAGACGAAATTCCGATCGATTCCCAAAAACCGTTATTTACAAAAACTTTCCCACAAAAATCAAAATTAAAAGAACATCCTAAGTATAAAAAAGTAAATACTCCAATAGTGAACCGAGAAAATGTTATTTCTACTCAAAACAAAAACATTCACAAAAACATACTTAAACCACAACGACATCTAATTATTTCAGATGAGACACTTCCTTCTACTTCTGGTATTACCCATCGTTACAACCTTAGACGTCAAAGGACTTAAAAATCCTATCCTTCCTTTATCCCTAGGACAAACATACATTACCACAACACAACACACATCTCTCTATCACATAAATCTTACACAAATCGAAAACTGCCTGTATAATATACAGCATCTATTAGAAAAATGCAACGAAACAATAATTAACACTAATACAACCGAAAACTTCTCAACTCTAACCACCCATAAATATAAACAAACATTTGACTACCTACAAACAATATTAGCTAATACAAAATTATTTCATAAACCTTCTAGATCTAAAAGAGGTTTATTTAACGCTGTTGGCAAAGTGAACAAATGGTTTTTCGGAACACTCGATTCCGATGACGAAGAAAGGTACAATAAGTACTTTGACACTTTACAACAAGACATACAACAGGAAATAAAGAACGAACATACTGTACTATCAAATGTTATAAACGCCTATAAACAAAGTCTAGAAACACTTAAAACAAATTAAAATATGGTACTTAAGAAATTAAACTTATTAGAGGACGCAGAAGCAAATACAGGCAATGCCTTATATTTATCTCTAATATTAGATAACATTATGTTTCAACTAAATACGTTGAATCAAATAATAAATAATGTAGAAAATGCAATTTCATTTGCTCATGTAAATACGATGCATAACTCTATTCTTAATCCTAAACAAATTAATGAAATGATAAATAATATACAGGATCTATACGGAAAAAATCGCATACCTAAATTTAACGAATTAATTAATTACTATAAATATATTTCTGTTCAAGTAATAATAAAAATAATATAATTCTATTTTCTATACACACACCAATCGTTCTTCCCACACAATTTGTATTATATAAAATATACCTTATTCCAATCCTTAACCAAACTATATCCCTAAATAACCCTTATATACTGCTCACGAAAGAAGACTATTGGACCACAACAGAAGAATGTCCGCAATTAGAAGACATCTTCATCTGCCAACAAAACACACTATCGAAAGATGAACCCTGCCTTTACAAGCTGCTAACCACAACGAAAAACGAATGTCCATTAACCGACATCCACTATAAGAAAACAACAATTCAGCGTCTCAATGGAGAAGAGATCCTGATTATCCCATTCAATGAGACAATTATAAAAAGCAAATGCCAACGGGGACTCTACAAAGTTAAAGAACCCAGTATAGTCGTCATACCTTCATGTTCAATAGAAATCAACAACAAAACATACGAAAAAGAGAAAAAGACAGAACTTCAATATGTATTGGAGCTGCCCAAATTTTCGTATATTGAACAAGAAAAAACAAATCAAAAACTACAACTCGAAGAAGTAAATTTAGAAGAATTAAATAGAGCACAGAAGATCCTGTCAACTGTCCAATTTCATACATTAAAGACACTGGGAGTATCAGTAAACCATTGGATTACTCCACTAACAATTTTAATCTTATTAATTGTTATCAGCCTAGCATATGTCTCAAGAAGAATTTGGAAGTGCAAGAAGCAACCCAAAAGAAACGAAAATTGCCCAAAAATCCAAATTGAATTAGAAGATCGAAAAACCAGTCAACCCTTGTTTTCCGAACTCAAGGACGCACAGGTCAAGCACCCGGTCATACACCCAGGCTGACATCATGAACACCTGCCACTGTATAATATTGTCTAGTTTGCACTTTTGTATATATTTAAGCAAATTGTAAAATAATTAACTTCACTTGCAGTTAACCTTCGAGCATTTGCATGTAGTTACTCTGTTAGTCAAAATTGTAAATTCTAATTTTTTTCGAAATAAATTGTTTTTAAAAACTGATTTTCGAAAGTAAGATATTTAACTCACGTAACATCAAGATTGGAGTAGACACTAACAACGATGACAATACACCCTCTCCACCTAGAAGAAGATCTAACGTTATACAATGGAGAAGAATAATTCCCAGGAGACCGAGCATCCGCCTTGGCGACCCGATTGAAGAAAGTGAAGAGATTGAACTCAACCTCAATAAGTAGTCACCACGCGTCAACTTTCATCTTAATGGGGGAGTTGTTATATCCTTTCTCACGAGCAATGTCACCTTCAAGTACGATGCCCTTGGTTCCCACCGTATCAGATGTCGGTTATCTCAAGGAGACGGCGAGTACCGAGAAGCCTCGTTAGCAGAATCTGCCCAGCAAACAAGTTCCCACTGACGCAGCATTCGTCTTTCATATAAATAGTGTAAATTGTAAATAAAATTATGATTCGTTTTTAAGCTTCTATACTGTTAGTTTAATTTTTTGATTTTGTAAATAAAAATATTTTTTAAAAAGTGAATTTTAAGTCGAGTGATATATATTATATATATATATATATATATATATATATATATATATATATATATATATATATATATACAGTCAGTCCAAAAAGTCTCCGTACACTATCTGTGTTGTACAGAATTTTTCTGTTGTATTAAATTAATTAATCACAACTAGGATCTAACATGTTTTTATTAATTTTTAAGACATATCTAATGATTTTCAGTAGTAATTGTAACAAGGGAACATTATATTTAAAAGTTATACAAATAATAGAAAAACATATACAAAATTAATGCCAAAAAAGTCTCCATACAGTTAATAATTTTTAGTAATACTTTAACAAAATAGGAAAACAAATGGAAACTAATATTTGGTCGGACCGCCCTTAGCCCTGATAATGGCTTGCAACCTTCTTGTCATGCTGGAAACCAGCTTTCTAGTCACTTCTGGTGTAATGTTCTCCCATTCGTACAATATTCTGTTCTTCAACGCTTCTTTGCTTGAAACGTTATGTTGGCGAACGCGGCGTTTAAGTTCCTCCCATAAATGCTCAATAGGGTTAACATCAGGTGACTGTGGGGGTGTATGAAGCTGCTGTCGCACATTATGGATCATCCATTCTCGCACCAAGTTTGCTGTGTGTTTTGGATCGTTGTCTTGTTGGAACATGTATCTCCCTTGGAGGCCCAATTTCTGCACACTTTCTGGTAAATTGTCGCGCAAAATGTTCATGTAGACATGCTGATCCATGGTCCCATTAATAAAATGCAGATTTCCAACTCCTCCAGCAGACATGCAGCCCCATAGCATAACATTGCCGCCCCCGTGTCTAACTGTGGAACAAAGGTTCTTGATGTCAAAGGCGGTATTCTTCTTTCGCCAAACTTTAGCTCTACCATCAGACCCAAAAAGGTTAATTTTAGTTTCATCGCTAAAAATTACTGATTCCCAAAACTCCGGAGGCTGGTTAACGTGCTCTGTAGCAAAGGCCAATCGTTTTTTTCGATTAGCGTCCGAAATTAATGGTTTCTTCCTGGCCACACATCCCCTATAGCCAGCCCTGTGTATACAATTTCTCACCGTTTGTGAACAAATATTTTTTGAAAATAACTCTCGAACTTCTTCTTTCAATTTAGGAGCACTTTTCTTGGGATCTATAGTCACTTGCCTAACGATACTAGCTTCTTCACGTGGAGTCAGTTTTTTGGGACGTCCAGAGCGAGGTCGATTCTTGTAGGAACCCGTTAATTTATACTGATTCACAATGTACTGAATGGTAGTATGCGGCTTCTTCACAATTTTTCCGATATGTCGAAATGATTTTTTTTCTTTCCACATATCAATTATCAGTTTTCGAATTGGTATTGGAATCTCACGATTTCTTTCGCTCATTTTTACTGCTTTCTTAAAAACTAACAATAAATGTACCAACAACAATGTGACAGGTAATTCATTATGGCCGAAAATCATTCATTTGTTTTATGCTGGCCAGCCACAGGCACCTTGATTAAATGCAACTAACTATAACGTGCTTTTTTAAATAAAATTAAAAGTGTACGGAGACTTTTTTGACATTAATTTTACATGCATTTGTTTAATATTTAAGGAACTTTTGAATAAAATGTCCCTTTTAAAAGACGTTAGTTAAGCTTAAAATATTGAATTATTATTATTATTATATATATATATATATATACATTATATATATATATATATATATATATATATATATATATATATATATATATATATATATATATATATATATATATATATATTATATATATATATATATATATATATACATATATATATATATATATATATATATATATATATATATATATATTTATACATTTATAAATATATACATTTATATATATATATATATATATATATATATATATATATATATAATGTGTTTTCATTCCGGGTGTACATCCGTTCACTACTGTCGTTCTGAAAAGAACAGTTTTGCTGACGTTTCGCCAAAATCACATTTGGCATTTTCGAAGCTTTCTTTCTCGCGTCCGAATAGAGACCGAAGTGTTGGTGACTGCGACGCTTCCTTTTATACCCCCACTCGGGGCCGAAGGTTATATCTGCGCAGGCGTTGGTCGTTATTTATGTTTTCCGGATGGTGCTGTTGTTGTTGCGCTAATTGCGCTTGAGTTTTTGCGATTTTAGATTTGTCGATTATTGTCTTCCATACTGTTGGTAGTTTTAATGATTCGTCCCTTTTATTCAAATCACCTTGTTTTTCAATTTCTATGGCTTCTCGGATTATTCTGGTCTTATAATGTTCTATATTGGCAATCTCCCTACACCCATCGAAATTTATTTTATGGCCGGTTTCCTGATGATGTAGGAATAAAGCTGAGGTTGTTTGTTTATTTCTGATGCTGAGTTTATGCTCTTCCACTCTTGCTGATATTCGCTTGTTAGTTTGCCCTAGGTACAACTTTTCACAGTCGTGGCACGGAATGCTGTACACTCCGTGGTTTTCCAGTTTGATTTTATCTTTTGGGTTTCCGAGTAGTTTACCTATAGTTGTTTGTGGCTTGTGTATTGTTTGTATGTTGTGTTTCCTCAGAATTCTTCCGATTCTGTCTGTTGTGCCTTTTACATATGGTAAGACTACTCGTTGCTTTCCCGGCTCATATTTTTTGTTGTTCGTTGTTCGGGAAACCTGTGCATTAATAGCTTTCTCTATGGTGCGATTTGTGTAGCCATTTTTCTTTAAAGCACTAGATACTACCTTAAGTTCGTTTTGTCTCGTCTGTGTTTCAGTTAGTCGCACGGATCTAGATATTAGAGTATTTGCCACAGCTTGAATTTGTGCTGGGTGATGATGTGATTTTGCATTTAAATATCTGTCTGTATGTGTTGGTTTTCTATACACGGTGTATTCGAGATGTCCGTTATGTAGTTTTGTGACCAAAACATCTAAAAATGGTAGTTTGTTGTTTTCCTCTAGCTCTAGAGTAAATTGTATTCTGGGGTGGATTGAATATACGTGAGTCAGAAATTTTTCGAGCTCTGCATGACCATGTTGCCATATAATAAATATGTCATCCACATAACGAATCCATAATTTGGGTTTTAAACTTGCTTTCTCAACAGCTTCTTTCTCAAAGTATATCATAAATAAATTCGCGACTACTGGTGGTAGCGAGGACCCCATTGGAGCACCATCCATTTGTTTATACATTTGCCCGTTGAAAGAAAAATAAGTATTTTTGAGGCAATGCTCCGAGAGTTCTATTATATGTGCCTGGAAATCCTCGTTCATAGCTATCTTGTGCAATGCTTCGTCGATTGGAATACTGGGATATAACGATTTGACATCTAGGCTTGCTATGATATCGTTTTTTTCAAGGACGATATCTCGTATAATTCGAGTGAAATGCTCCGAGTTTTTTACAAATGAATCAGCTTTTTCTCCAGTTGGTTGCATAATTTCAGAAAGGTATTTCTCCAGTTTTTGTAGCGGCGAATTAACAGCACTAACAATAGGTCTGATAGGCGCCCCTGGTTTGTGTATTTTTGGTAAACCATAGAGTTTAGGACATCTGCTCGACTTTTCCCGTGGTATGATTTTTTGTTGAATTTCGGGGTTTATTGGTGAACTTTTTATTTTATTTTTAGTTGTTTTTTCTAGGTACGTTGTCGGGTCCCTTGGAACAGGCCTATAACAATTGTCTTGTAGGATACTCTGTATTTTTTGTACGTAATCTTGAGTATTCATAACCACAGTTGCGTTTCCTTTATCTGCTGGAAGGATTGTGATGTCTTTATTTTTTCGAAGGTTTATTAGGGCCCTTTGTTCAGTGGCATTTAGGTTTTGTTTTGGTGTTTTGCTTGTTCTTAAAATTCTTGCCACCTCTTGTCGAATCTCCTCTGCTTTTGTTTCTTCAGAGGAGTCAAGGACAGTTTCCACAGTTTAAGGTGTAACTTTAAAAGTTCTTTTTCTGTCTCGGCTAGTTGTTTTCTAGTTTGATGGATTTGTTCTTTTAATAACGCCTTACTAGCATTTTGAAGTATGGTGTTAGTTTTTCTAGTTTTAGTATGATAAGGCAACCGTGTAAAAGTAGGAAGTAAATCGCTGTCACGACACTTAATTTGAAAGGTTAGATCACATAAAAAACTAAGTAATATCATTCACCCTTTATTGTGGAATCGCATAGAAACTTTGGCTTTTTGGCGAACAGAATCAAATAAGAATATTAAGACAGATAAACTTTCGAAAAAGTATGATAATCTTCTACGAAAGTCGAGTCAGCCACAAAAATCATCAGTAGACGTCGATAAATTAGTACATAATATATCATCCTACAGTCTCTCAGAAAGTGAAAAATCCGTACTGAGTAAGGGTTTTAATTTTGCGATATCTCCTAAGGAAATCCCGAAAGAAGAAATAATAGCTGGAGTGGAAGCTGTCCTTGACTCCTCTGAAGAAACAAAAGCAGAGGAGATTCGAAAAGAGGTGGCAAGAATTTTAAGATCAAGCAAAACACCAAAACAAAACCTAAATGCCACTGAACAAAGGGCCCTAATAAACCTTCGAAAAAATAAAGACATCACAATCCTTCCAGCAGATAAAGGAAACGCAACTGTGGTTATGAATACTCAAGATTACGTACAAAAAATGCAGAGTATCCTACAAGACAATTGTTATAGGCCTGTTCCAAGGGACCCGACAACGTACCTAGAAAAAACAACTAAAAATAAAATAAAAAGTTCACCAATAAACCCCAAAATTCAACAAAAAATCATACCACGGGAAAAGTCGAGCAGATGTCCTAAACTCTATGGTTTACCAAAAATACACAAACCAGGGGCGCCTATCAGACCTATTGTTAGTGCTGTTAATTCGCCGCTACAAAAACTGGAGAAATACCTTTCTGAAATTATGCAACCAACTGTAGAAAAAGCTGATTCATTTGTAAAAAACTCGGAGCATTTCACTCGAATTATACGAGATATCGTCCTTGAAAAAAACGATATCATAGCAAGTCTAGATGTCAAATCGTTATATCCCAGTATTCCAATCGACGAAGCATTGCACAAGATAGCTATGAACGAGGATTTCCAGGCACATATAATAGAACTCTCGGAGCATTGCCTCAAAAATACTTATTTTTCTTTCAACGGGCAAATGTATAAACAAATGGATGGTGCTCCAATGGGGTCCTCGCTATCACCAGTAGTCGCGAATTTATTTATGATATACTTTGAGAAAGAAGCTCTTGAGAAAGCAAGTTTAAACCCCAAATTATGGATTCGTTATGTGGATGACATATTTATTATATGGCAACATGGTCATGCAGAGCTCGAAAAATTTCTGACTCACGTAAATTCAATCCACCCCAGAATACAATTTACTCTAGAGCTAGAGGAAAACAACAAACTACCATTTTTAGATGTTTTGGTCACAAAACTACATAACGGACATTTCGAATACACCGTGTATAGAAAACCAACACATACAGACAGATATTTAAATGCAAAATCACATCATCACCCAGCACAAATTCAAGCTGTGGCTAATATCTAGATCCGTGCGACTAACTGAAACACAGACGAGACAAAACGAACTTAAGGTAGTATCTAGTGCTTTAAAGAAAAATGGCTACACAAATCGCACCATAGAGAAAGCTATTAATGCACAGGTTTCCCGAACAACGAACAACAAAAAATATGAGCCGGGAAAGCAACGAGTAGTCTTACCATATGTAAAAGGCACAACAGACAGAATCGGAAGAATTCTGAGGAAACACAACATACAAACAATACACAAGCCACAAACAACTATAGGTAAACTACTCGGAAACCCAAAAGATAAAATCAAACTGGAAAACCACGGAGTGTACAGCATTCCGTGCCACGACTGTGAAAAGTTGTACGTAGGGCAAACTAACAGGCGAATATCAGCAAGAGTGGAAGAGCATAAACTCAGTATCAGAAATAAACAAACAACCTCAGCTTTATTCCTACATCATCAGGAAACCGGCCATAAAATAAATTTCGATGGGTGTAGGGAGATTGCCAATATAGAACATTATAAGACCAGAATAATCCGAGAATCCATAGAAATTGAAAAACAAGGTGATTTGAATAAAAGGGACGAATCATTAAAACTACCAACAGTATGGAAGACAATAATCGACAAATCTAAAATCGCAAAAACTCAAGCGCAATTAGCGCAACAACAACAGCACCATCCGGAAAACATAAATAACGACCAACGCCTGCGCAGATATAACCTTCGGCCCCGAGTGGGGGTATAAAAGGAAGCGTCGCAGTCACCAACACTTCGGTCTCTATTCGGACGCGAGAAAGAAAGCTTCGAAAATGCCAAATGTGATTTTGGCGAAACGTCATCAAAACTGTTCTTTTCAGAACGACAGTAGTGAACGGATGTACACCCGGAATGAAAACACATTGTATTTTTCCATCCGTGAAGGAGTAAAAATCAGCATATATATATATATATATATATATATATATATATATATATATATATATAAATATCAGTGTTTAAGACCCCTACAAATATTTCAGTGTTATTAAAATGAAACTAAGGGAATTTTTTTCAAGGTTTTTTAGAAAAATGTCTAAATATATCGATATATCCCTATTATTCCAAAACAGTTATATATATTAACACAATGTTATTTATTGTTAAGGTTTGTTTTTGGAATTATTATAAAATATTTCAAATTTAGGTATTGAAAATTTTAATAGGTTCTCTATTACAAACGTTTCAGATAAAACTAAAATATCAATCTCTTCCAATTCATTTAAATCGATAACAAGTTCATTGAAATTTTCCTCCTTCTCTAAATATATCATTTATCTTGCCAGAATCATCAAATATTACTGCCCCCAGGCCACCACATCACTATATTCCAAAAAATTAGTTACAGTAAAAATACAGGGTAGTAAACACTTTAGTAGAGCAAGTGCCCAGTGCTATTAAGTAAAGAATGCACAGAACTTTAAAAATAAAAAAACTAGAAATTATAAAAATACATCTTTTTTCTTTTTCTTTTCTTTTTATGTTCCAACCTACTTAATAAAAAATAATAAACAAAGAAATCAAAGTATCTACAGCAATATTTGATTTAGAATGGCCTATGGATATAAGCTTATGTAATAAACACATTTTTGCTCCATTTTGAGTAAAATATTACAAAATAAACCATGTATTATGTAGTAACTACCAGTGGTATGTAAACATTGTAGAAAATTGCATAACAAAAAATAATACTTAGAAAAAATAATATTACTATATAATTTCATAACACAGTTATTTTTTTTGTACTAATACCCTATATTATATTTTTTTTTCTTAGAATTATCTATTTTCACATAAGTATTTCCATCAAAGCTGTAAGCACTTTTTCCAAACATTTCCACAGATTCAGAGAAAAGTTTTAATTTTTCTGGAGTCAGATCCTCATAGATGATAACTTTATACCCCTTTAAGCTTTGTGTAGAAACATAAAGTTAGTTGTACTGCTGGTGCCAGCAGGAGTAGTTCAGATGCACTTGTATTCAATGACGTCATTGGCACTTGTATTCAATGACGTCATTGGCAGAGGTAAAAATCTAGACTGAGGTTTTTGTAAACAACATATTAACTTCAAATATAATGTTCCAGTTCCAGCAAAGGTCGATATCTGGCCTTTAATTCCAGACATTTCTCAAAGTTCAGCTCACTGGCGGCTTTTGAAGTCTTGAGATTCTAAACCACTGTGGCTACGATTATTTAAAACATTAATTTTTTCAATTAATTTAAATCACAAAATCAACAAACAAGTCTTGAAAATAAAATAAGTTCTATAAAAATACGCAATCGTAACCACAACCTATCACACGATTTACATTAAACGCATCAACTGACAAAAATGTTTAAGTTTCCTCGGCGTGGCTATTGTCCAAATGTACGTACGAATTCAATCGGGAACACTTGGGAAAAACTCGCCTCCGTTTATAACCACGAGGACATCGCGGGCCGCCAGGCTCGTGGTCCATAGGATAGTGCGACTGCCGCGCTATCAACATGAACATTCAACGAGTTTACACGCTTAGAATAATAGAAGGAATTTCCGAATTTAAAACAAATTTAAAAAAATATAAATTATTTATTATTTTCTGTTTGGAAATATTTATTGGGGGGTCATTGACCATATGACCTAATGGAGGAGCCGAGGGCACCAAAGAAAGTGCAGGTAATTTAGCAGTAGCAACTCCAAAACCCCTATCTTGGATATTCATTTCTGGTTTGCAGTCAACAACTATACCAGCAGATATAGTGGAATATTTAAAAGGAAATGGCACCGAATGTTCTTGCTATAAAATGAAAACAAAAAGGGACTATAAAGCTTTCCATTCCCATCAATAAAAGGGCAGACGTTCTGTTGTCTTACCTATGGATCACTGCAATTGTAGTTAATTATTTTTTGAAGCTACGAGAACGTCTGCCACACAGTTTAAGCCCCACAGGAATAGCCTATAGGATGTCTAAATAAGATTTTATAATAAACGCATTATTTTTCTTCCTTCGCTGTTTTTAGAATTCCGCCTCAAATGTTTTGAATTCAGCACTTCGGATGCGATTCCTATAAGAGCTTCTCAAAGACTGAATTGATTTAGGTTAGTTCTTACACTAACACAGACATACAAACGTACTACATAGATGCAATAACACCTAGAAAGGCAGGTCTGTACCTCGAGGTCATATATAATATTACAGTGGCGTGCAATTTCTGTTCAGACAAAATTCAGTTTACATTGTTAAAACGCTTTATTGTGCGAAAAAGGCTAAGGCCCTCTTTGTGTAGAAGTTTTTTTAGGCTAAATTTTTTTTATAACTGTTTTTCTTAAAAAACTGATCATTTCTGCATAATTTAAAAAACTAAAATTCACGCCCTTTCAACCTATACTTTTCAGGATATATTGAAGAAATCAAAATAAAGATTTCCAGAAAAATCGTACTTAGTTGGAATTTTTTTGAAGTCAAATGTTTCATTTTTCTGGGTGATATTAATATATCGGTGAAAATAACCTGCTTAAATCGAATTTGCCGGTTTTTGGGAAGTTTTTGCCAATATATCTTAAACAGTTCTGGTACCACGCAGGGGCATACATAATCTCTATTGATGAATCCAAATATTGAAATAATTAATGTTTTCTTAAATAGTGGCTTCAAGGTCAGGACCTTTTTTTATTGGTATGGTCCTGGCATCACATCTTTATATTACATAAAATAAAAAGGTTTCTAGGGTAATAGAAATTCATTTTTAAAAAAAGATTGACACCATATCACAAAATATAAATTGTATTACCTATACAAATTCACAGCCTATAGAATCATAAATGAAACGTAAAAAATATTTACATTATTTCTATGAATACAAAATTTTAAAATTTTCTTTTAACAGGTAAATCAGATGTCAGACATGAGGGTTGCAGAAATAAATAAGCTGAAAATATCTGCCTTAAAGGAGGATGAAGTTATACCTAGGCAACAGTGGGAGAAAGAAAAAGAAGCATTCGAAATAGACATTAAAAATTTAAAAGAAACGAAAGCGCATTTGGAAAATCAGTTGAAGTTTCAAGCACAAGTTAATAGTGAGCTAAAAACTCTGTTAGGTAAACATTTCTTCTGTTTATATATTTATTAAAACGCAAAATTCCATTTTCTAATTACAAAAAAAAAACAGTTTAATTATTCATCAAATAACTTATGACTAGAAAAATAAGTAACAAAATTTATAAAAATTAAGTTTCTGACGAGTATACTGTTATCGCAAAATAACCTGTTTCTTTAATGTATTTTTAAAGGTTACAAAGGAGGATACAACGAATTCTACATTGACAGTGTTAACCTTGGTAATAATTCTATATAATGGTGAGGCTTTCATAGTTATATCAGTGGTGTTTCACATAAAATTTTTTCCCTTGGTGGTACTATAAAACCAATTAGTGATCAAGAAAATCTTTAGTACCTACAATCTTTTTATATTTAAGCAATATAGAATATATACAGGCGAGAGATACTCCACTCGACTGGTCCAGTGAGATATAAAACAAAAGAGTTATATCGATAAATCCCGGTAGATTAAGTGCTTTATTTAACTACCATTATAATGTAGCCTAGAATTCGTTTTACTGTCTAACTTGTTACTGAACTGTTTGTGTTAACATCGTTATTGTCGGCTCCGGTATTTTAAAAATAATTAAGTAGGGAGACGTTGAAATATTCATCAATCAAGTAAATGATCTTCTAGTCTACTGTACTGGTATATGTGAGTCTATTGTCTTGTAGGGTAATCTAAATATAGACTGCCTAAAGAGGGAAGATCAACTACTAAAAGACTTGCTGGATTCATTCAATCTCAAAAATTTCTGTAACAGTCCTACCAGGAACAATCGGCACATTCAAAACATCTATAGATTACATGAGTACCAATATAGATGAAACTCTCGTTCAATGTACCATAACAGAGCCACATCTCTTAGACCACTTACTACAGGAAATGAGGATACATTTAAAATTGCGAGAAAATAGATTAGTTCAGACACTAAAGGAATCAAGATTCTTGACAGAGCCAAATTTAAGAAATCTCAAGGAAATGCTTACTTCCGAGGATTAGGAAGATGTGCACTCGGCAAGCGTGGATGCGGCCTTTGAGAGTTTTATGCAGACGTTTATCTGGTACTTCGATGTAGCTTGACCAAAGAGGAAAACCAGGGGTCCTTACAGGAAGAATTAGTTTACTGCTGAGCTGGGAAAAGCAAGGAACGCGCTTCACGATTTATCCTTGTTAGCAGGGAGATCAGGGTGTAGTGATCTACATAACTATTATAAAGAGGAAAAGAGTTAATACAGAAAATTGTAAAGACAGCTAAGATAGATTTCAACCATAGAAAAATCCAGGAAGCAACCAACAAATCCAAGCAAGTATGGTCTATCATAAACGCAGAAATGGAAAGAAGTAAGGAATATGAACCAATAAGTGTTATTATAAGCAATGAGAACATAACAGACCAGCAGAGAGTGGCTAATGAATTTCGGGAATTTTTGGCCACAGTTGCAAGCAGAAAACTTGACACGCACTTTGGTCAAGTTCCACAAAATCAATCTCCAACGGCGACAGACCTGAAGCGAAACTCAATTTTTTTAGAGCTAGCAACAAACACGGAGGTACTGGATATCATTCATGCTCTAAAGAACAAAAAGTCTGCCGTTATTGACGAAATTCTAGTGAAAATGTTGAAAGTTGTAGCCAGCGAAATATCTGGACCCCTCCAAAGACTGAAAAACACAGCAATTCAAACCGGAACTTTTCCTTCTGCACTTAAAATAGCAAAGGTTGTGCCTATATACAAAAAAGGGAATGGTTTTTTTTAAAGATTTTTGAGAGAGTAATGTATAATCTGCTTACACATTCTACAACATGGGTTTAGAGCTGGCATTAACGAATTTTTAGAATATACTTTTGAATGGTGATTAAATAAATAACATAATTAAAAAGATTGTAGTGTGTTAGTTGAGAATTAGTTTTGTTCTGATATATTCTAATTGTCATTATTAATATTCATTTTTTTTTTAACTTGTTAAGGTTATTTTAAAGTTCAACTACTTAAATTATTATATTGATTATATCCCTTTTCAAATTATAATTATGTTATATCTCGTTTAATTAGACATAACTAGCAATAGTAATAAGATTTTTGTAAACACCAGCTAACACATGACGAAAGTAAAATTATAACAATTATAGACTTGAATAAATTTGAAGATTTGAAGCCTCGGCCTGGGCGAGTATAATTCGGACCAGGTTAATTAATAGGAGCAGCACAGGGATCAGTGTTGGCACCACTGATATTCAAGCAATGATGAAATTTGGGCAACACTAGGCACGTGTTTCTGACTTAAGGTTTTCATCAGTACAGTCAGCTAGTTGAGAGAAGAGTTCAACTGGCGTCAAACTTATCAGCAAAACCACAGCAGAGTCACCAACGGGAGTAAAACCGATATTTGCGGTTACCAAGGGAATATCCAAAATCTTCGCCTGACTTGATACTCTATTACCACAGTTTATTAATTACTATCAGTTGTCGCACTCCCTGTCGGAACGTTTAAAGTTCGTGGCTATAAAGCGAATGCCGAAATTCCTAGAAAACCAAACACTGCTGCCGAGCCGCCGATCGAATTTGCATTTTACGAGGGAGCGTGTGGCGGCGACATGCGTTCGCTTAGTAATATATTTTGTACGAGGGGCGCAGTAAAAGGTTAGGCATAAGAATAAATTATTTCATTTGTAGGGATTATTTGAATAAAAAATTGTATTTGGTTATTGCTTTAATTAAATGAAATACATTAAATAATAATTGAAATGTATATTTATTTCACTAAAAAAAACTGAAGACACTCTAAAGTGGTAGTGTGTTATATTGGTTATTGCTTTAATTAAATGAAATACATTAAATAATAATTGAAATGTATATTTATTTTACTAAAAAAAACTGAAGACACTCTAAAGTGGTAGTGTGTTATATTTTACCTATACGGGCTTTACTATACATATCGAAAATTGGTAAATACACAAGGTATAGAGCTTCTTTTGAACCACCAGAACGCTCTGTCAAATTCGACAAATAAATATCGTGATATAGAAAAAAAAGACCTCTCTCTGTGTACCAAATTTCAACTCGATAGCTCAATTCCTTTGAAAGATATCGCGTAAACTAACAGATCAACAGGCAGAAAAAATTTTTTCGCAGAAATTGTGTTTTTACACGTTTTGGCCCATTTTAAGACGATTGCCGATACTATACTTCCCCATCTTTTGGAGATGTCGAAGTAAAACACAATTTCGGCGAAAAAATTATGCTGTCTGTCGGTCTGTTAGTTTATGCGATAACTTTCGAAGGAATTGAACTATCGAGTTGAAATTTGGTACACAGGCAGTGGTTGGAGAACGGTTCGGATTGCTTTTGAGCAAAATCGGCAGAGGGGAAGGGGTTGAAACGAGAGGTTAATTGGTGGAAAAAAAATATTAAAACATTTTTTTTGGTAAATCATCTTAGAACTATTCAAAACTTATAAAAACATAATTTCGATGAAAAAATGTCTGTCTGCCGGTCTGTTAGTTTCACGACAATTTTCGAGGGAATTGGGCTATCGAGTTGAAATTTGGCACACAGGGAGTGATTTATAGAAGACCGATTCGGACTGCTTTTGGGCAAAATCGGTTGAGGGAAAGAGGTTGAAACGAGATGTTAATTGGTGGAAAAAAAATTACTTTTTGGCTGAATGATCTTAAAACGCTTAAAACTTATAAATAACATAATTTGGACGAAAAAATGTCTATCTGTCGGTCTTGTTAGTTTACGCAACAATTTTCGATGGAGTTGGGCTATCGAGTTGAAATTTAGTTAACAGGTCTATAAAAGAACGTTTTTTTTTAGTAGTGATTCTATTGGCAGCGGTTTTTGATATGACCGTTTGTAGGTATCAAAATATAACCAGACATCCTGTTCATGAAATAGCCTTAAAATTACTATACAGAGTGAAAATTCCAAAATGACCAATAGGCATGCACCAAACAAACTACCCCAACTTCCCTTTTACCCCTAGCCACCCCAAAGTCCCCAAATAAATAATCTTAAATAAAAACCCCCATTTATGATATATTTTAATAAAAAATCTTGAAAAATGCACTACACTGCTGGTAAATAATGCTATTATTTTATAAAATAATCATCGATTTATGAAAAAATTGTTTGCAACAAAAGGGAACGTAGGGGTCGTTCGTTTAGTGCAAAGATTTGGATTCCCCTACCATTAAAAACCGATTTTCGAGAATATTTAGTTATGCCTATTGATAACTTTGAAATTATCGCCCTGTATATTACAAATAATATTAATTCTAATTATTATTCCTAAAATTTAATCTACAAGTGGTTTAAAATTGTTAGCTTAGGATTCTGTTTCTGTAGCCTACAGCTTTTAATATTTTGATTGGCAAATTTTAAAGTAAAATATAGGCGCACTCTTGTGTACAAAGAAAGGAAGTAATCATAAGGAAAATCGGGACAGGGATGATTAAAAACTATATTTTGAAATTTGTTTTTTAGTTCCGTCCCTACCCCATTTTTGCAAGCTAAATCGTTAAAATTTTCTACAAAGGTGTTTTCTAAAGCGATTACAAAATCTATAAAATTTGTAGAAGGTATTGTTAAATGTCCACAAGGTGCATTATCAGAAGTAGCATATGCTTTTAGTTGGCAAAAAATAGTGGCTTGTTCATCTGGTAAATTTAAATTATTAAATGCCATACATATATCGCAGTTATGTTTTGCCAAAGTCTTTTTTAAAAAATACCCAGCCACATATACTAATGCATTCCCTTCTGCTGTTTTTATATCCCGATAATCATTTGTGAAAACTTTTAGCGGGACATTCGTCGGTATGGGTAATATATCAACACAACTATTAATTAAATCTGGAGTTAGGTTCACCAACACCTCATTCAAATCTTGCATACAATTGGCACCTTCTACTTCATCCAGATATTTGAGGCAAAATAGTTTTTTGAAGGCTCTGCTAAACTGAATGGGCTTTGGATTTCTTGCATTGCCGCAACAATTTCTAACCTGACCGAAAAGGTTTTCCAAACAGTCCTGGTTTAGATTCCTAGTCAATAAAAACTTACAACCTTTTGCCTGTAACAACTCCCATAGACCAAAAATTGAATTTATGGTCAATCTCCAGCCATTTAAGAACTTAACTTGTTTGGTTACATCTTTTCCATCGTTTTTTATTACTTTTATATTTTTAAACAAAACCTCCATTTCACGTAAAAATGTTCGTTGCTTCTCTGTATTCATAAAACAATTAGAAGAATTTAAATTGGAGGCATTTAGAAGGTCGAAAAGGTCATTAATTTTTTTTATAAAATTAACTGTTACAATTGCTTCAGCGGGTAAAACTTTTAAATCGATACATGTACTTAAAGCCACTGCCACGGAATGGCTCATTACCTGAGAGGCAAGCTTAACTTTCATTCTCTGAAAATTATTCGGGAATACGTGGCTGTCGGTTAATTTAGGTGCCATTTTAAATTCTTTAGATTTTTCGTAGTTGTACATAGTTTCTAAATATTTTTTATTTGTCTGTCCCTCTGCCAGTACAAATGAGTAAGAATAAAAATTATTTCGTAATGATTTTAAAAGATGAGGTACATCAAAAAAATAAAATATTTTATTGCCATTAATAAAAAAATAAGGATTTTCGGGAGAAATTTTTAACTCATCTTTGACGAGTTTTTGAAAGTTTGGGCCCTGATCAGATACCACTCCTAACACGTTAAGTCCCGTAGCATTAAGTCCTTTAATAGTCTCAAATATTATTTCTTTTATTTCCTGTGATGGAACTGCAGATTTGTAAAAAAAATATGCTACTGGGTGTTTCCAACTACACGCCACTCCTCTGGCCATTACTACTAACGCACTAGTAGCTATATCCAATGTATTTTGAGAATAGGATTCCTGAAACCCTATTATTTTATCTCGTCCTATGTCATAAAATAAATTGGATTTGATAGACATTTCATCAACACATATAATACAATCTTTTTCTTTCTCATTTAAATGATTTACCCTTAACTTCGTGATGTTAAATATAAATTCATTAAATCCTGGATTAATGACCCAGTTTTTCATATAACGTTGAAGGGTAGATTTCGAAGGAAGTCTTTGAAACTCAGAAAACTTTTTATAAGCCTTGGGACCCATAAAATATAAACTTAATGCTAATTGTTTTAAGTCGTCACTATATCTAGATCCTTTAGGTGTCTTATTTAATAAAGTAAGTTGTGCCTTTAAAAACTTGCATGCTTTGGAAGAATAGTTTTTATCAAAATAGGCCAATACGTCTTCCAAAGTAACACCTGTTTCCAAGACATTTTTCTTACATTTGGGAGAAAGAGCAGATCTTTGCAACCTCTTCACCGTATTTTTCAAACCTCTTTTTCTTGGGGTATTTGAGGAAAGGGCCGCTGAGGTTTGAGTACATTTGTCTAGAAAATAAGTAGCGTGTTAATTATTTAGGTTTAAACAATCTGAAAAATTTAAAGTTAAGGTAGAAAGGAGAAAACTTCGGTTCACCTAATAAATGTATGAATAGAGGGTTCCTAACAAACACTAAAAAGAAATGATACCAACTATATGCAATAAAAAAAATCCAAAACAAAATGAAAGACAGCATAGGCATTAGCTCGAACTTATTAAAGGGGAAATGATTAAGAATAATATTAAGTGTTATTACAGTCTCAACTCACCATCAGCTTGAATCAAAACTTGATTATCCTTTAGCAACCCTTCGGCATCTTCGGTTTGGACCATAGCATTTTGAGTGACACGACTAGTTCCTGGTTGCATTACTAATGAACTGTCACCTTCTGGTTCTGCCATCAATATTATCAATAATTAATATTTTAGAATAAAATCAGAAATTATCAGGGTTGGAAAAACTCGGGCTTTATATAAAAAACCCGAGCCAGTGGGCTTTATCACTGCAATAAATATACTATTAATGATCTGTTCACAATTTTAATGTTTTTAAACAGTATTTAATAAACATTTTATGCATGTTGGATTAAATTGTGGTTTTAATTATTAAATTAAATGTTTTAACTAAGGGACTAAACCATTATTTTTTTTAACGTTTTATAACTGACAAAAATTCACATTTTTAATGCTCGAGGGAGCTTGAGAGAAACGAGAAATTCTTGCCGAGAGAAGACCTGTCTCGAGTGGCGAGAGAAAATTTCTCTCTCGTCTCGTCGAGACGATAGACGAGTGTCTCTTATCTCGGCGGCATCACTAATTTAAATTTAGTAGTAATAAAGTTTTTATACAATAAAATATTAATAAAAATTATATATTTATTATTTAAAACAATCATAATAAAATTCTCACTTCGAGCAGAAAATTTTCTTGTAACCCTGTACCAATGTTTATTTATCAACTACTATTAAAGAAACCTATTTTTGCCAGAAGTAAAAACTACAAAGCTGAGCTAACCTAATTTCTTTGGATAATGTGACTAAACATTTATGCTATCTCTTGTTAGATTAAATTACATGAAGGCAGTTTAATCCTGTATCACTATTACCCAGAAAAACAGTATGAATTGCTGGAGAATATTCTGAAGAAAAGTTATGAACTTAGTTTTTTACATGTAGGTAAGTTATTGAAATTCCCAATATTAATTCGATTATAAACCCACTTAAAAAAACCGCTGCCAATGGAACCACTACTTCCATATCATGTCAATCTGAAAAAAAAATTTTTATGGACGACTACCTGTTGACCAAATTCCAACTCTCTAGCTCAATTCCTTCGAATATTGTGGCGTTAACTAACATACCGACAGACAAACAGACATTTTTTCGTCGAAATTATATTTTTTGTACGTTTTTACTCGCTTTAAGAACGATGTGGCAAAAAAATGTTTTTGACTTTTTTTTGTCACCAATTAACCTCTCGTTTCAACCCCCTCTCCTTAGCCGATTTTGCCCAAAAGCAATCCGAACCGTTCTCCTATAGACTACTCCCTGTGTACCAAATTTCAACTCGATAGCTCAATTCCTTCGAAAGTTATCGCGTAAACTAACAGATCGACAGACCGACAGACAGAAAAAAAATTTTCGCCGAAATTATGTTTTTTACACGTTTTGAAGGACGATTTAGCGGAAACAATTTTTTGCCGATACTATACTTCCCCATTTTTAAAAGTGGGTTTTACCCAAAAAAAAAAAAACAGGTGGGTTTTTTGGGTTACCAACTGGGTAGCCAACACTGGAAATTATTCATATAAAACAAAGTGATATTCCTTAGCTATAATCTACATAAAGGCAATTAAAAGCCGTAACACAATTGAAATGATTAATCAATTTGAAGTAAGTTTTAAATACCGCTGCCAAAGGAATCACTACTTCCATGATGTCAAACTGAAAAAAAAAACGTTCTTTTATAGACGACTACCTGTTAACCAAATTTCAACTCAATAGCCCAATTCCTTAGAAAATTGTCACGTAAACTAACAGACCGACACACAGTTTTTCATCGAAATTATGTTTTTTATACCTTTTCAGTCAACATTTTTTAAGAATTTTTTTCCACCAATTAATATCTCGTTTCAGTCTCTTTCCCTCAGCCGATTTTGCCCAAAAGCAATCCGAACCGTTCTCCTATAAACCACTCCCTGTGCGTTGCGTAAACTAACAGACCGATAGACAGAAAATTTTCGTCGAAATTGTTTTTTTATACTTTTTGAGACACTTTAGTAAGTTTAGAGAAAAAAAAATTGAAATTTTTTTGCCGATACTATACTTCCCCATCTCTTGGAGATCTATGAATCATTGGTGAGAGCATTGGCATTGCTTTCAAAATTTGACATTTTACTTTAAATACAGTTCACAGAGTCGATTTTAAAGCCTAAATTTCTAAACCTTACTGAAGAGTGTCTAAAATTCAATTTTTTGTATTAAAATATTTTTTTAGGTTTTTGCTAAACTTACCTTTTTTGTTTGTAAGCATTAATGACGGAACTGCATTTTTTTTTAGGTGATTTTTAGCTTCACTTGAATAACTTGCATCAGTAAAGTGCAAATTGCATATTGTTAGGCTGTTATAACATTTTTCTGGCGATAAGTTAGCATATTTGTGGCTGCCTGTAAATCCCAAAGCTGTTTTCCAAAGTAGACATCTAAAATTATTTAAAGAAAAAGAATAATTACACTACAAATATGCATGGTTGTAAAGTCTGGACATACTCAGGAAAATTCAAACTGTTAATAGGAGACAGGTAAAATGAGGGATTATCTGTTGTATACCTGTCAGCATAATATAGAGATTAACAAAAAATACTTCCCATTAGAACATATTTCATATAAAATAAATAGTAAAGCAACTATTAGGAAAAAATAATAAATAATACCTACCTTTCGTGATCTTTAGGGAGCCTAAAAAATGACAACCCGGCCCCTTTTTTTATTTCGCTCTTACAGCCGTCAACAGGGCAATAGATTCTAGGCATTTTTTGTAAAACGTCTGCTATTAAAAATAAACAATTAAAATATGATACCCACATTTTTAGAATCAATAATCGAAAATTACTTTACTTACTAAAATACAATTCTTTATAAATACTGAAACACTAAATCACTATAAACGCGGTCAGAACAAATTCAACAAACTATTCAAATGAATCCAACCCGTATACTAACGCTCGAATTCTGCTCTTATCGCAAATATCCGGCCGCTCGACAGCCAGTATAGTGGGGGGCCAGAAAGCACGCTGGGAATGCGACGAGTCGAGAGCAATGACGTCAAAAAGAAATAGACCCAGCATTTCATTCATAAAAATGAAATAAATAGAATCAAACATCAATTTGTTGTTGTGTATGAGTGGGAAAAAGACGGACTGATCGCATAAAGAGTAGTTTGCGGTGAAAATTGCAACGCTGTCAGATATCTTCGCAAGGCTTACCAGTGGCGTAGCTATTTTTGAGATAATGTATTATTTGCTATATTTTTTTGAGCCCAAATATTAGTATGGTGGATACGACAATTTTTTTTGTTCTAAGATGAACAGGAACGACTTCACATTGCAAAAGTGAGAGTTTTAATAATAACTTGAAAACAATTAATTTAGATATTATGTCGTGGAAAAGTCTGCGCTAAATGGGAAACGTTTTTTATTATCAATTTCTCGAAAAACTTTCTTCTTGATAAAACTTAGTGCTTGTCGAAAAAATTGTTTTTGCAATATTCAACTTTGAGTCAGATATACAGGATATTCAAAAAATACGAAAAAGTGTATTTCAAAAATTAAAATTTGTGACTGCCGCGGCCGTAAAAAAAGGTTTAGTATTAGTTATGTCATATTAGTAATAGCTAAGGAGAAATTTAAATAGAAAAATGTTTTTTTGCTGTTTGACCTTAAATATCTCCATAACTATAATATAAAAAATTTTACTCAGTTTATATTTACGATTTTTTATGGCTCTTAAAACTACCGTCAGAAAAATTTTATTTTTTTGAAATTGTTAGTGAAATCCACTTTTTTGAGCATCCTGATCTAAAGTTTATTACTATCAAAAATATTTTTTTTGAACCACCAACTTTTATCAAGAAATCAATAATGAAAAAAGTAAATAAATGCATTAACATGCAATATGTTCCAATAAAAAATCGAAACTTCTTGGTGATTCTGAAGCACCCTGTATAATATTTTACACTATATTTGAAACTTAATTTTTTTTTATAAAAATTAAATAACAAGGTTAAAAGTGGTGCTGCACTTTATAAATTTTTACCCAGACACGTGGTTTATAAAAATAAAACAAAGTTTAAAAATTTGGTATAATTTATTTATAAACGGTTTGATAATAACAAACAACTATTATTATCGACAAAACAAAAGTAACAGCATATTAATTTAATATTTCATTATTTATATATAATAATTAAACTCGTCTATTACATATTTAATGATTCAAGGACAATTTTCAAAATAGGAAATTTATATATATATATATATATATATATATATATATATATATATATATATATATATATATATATATATATATTTATATATAGGTTTATTTGCAAAATCGAACAATGGGATTAACTTGACGTTTCGCCTATCATAGTAGGCTTTCTCAAAAATTGCTCATTCCTTTGTTATTTTTTTTTGGTATATATGGCTTTCCTTATTGTAGATAGGTAAGGAAAGCCATATATACCAAAAAAAAATAAAGGAATGAGCAATTTTATAATAAAATAAACCTATACCCAAGAAAGAAGTCCAATATATATATATATATATATATATATATATATATATATATATATATATATATATATAAAACGTTAGCAAGAAGCTGATTTAATACAATTGTATCAATAATTATATAAGGTATTTTAATTCGCGAAATAAGCAATTAGAATGTATTGTGGATGGTTTATTTTGTCAATACATATTAAGTTTAATATTAACTACCCTATACTAATTAATGTACAAAATTATTAATATTTCCTATATTATTCAAAGAATAAGAGACTTTAAGTGTTTGGCATGGATTGCCAACGCTTAGCACATAAAGTATCTCTTATTCTCCTTACATTATAATATACTATTTGTTTACTTCATTATCATGTTTAAAAATATAATTTTTAAGACACTTGATACTCAATAAATTAAATCTAAAAATTATAAAAATATTTTTCATGTTTTTAGCAGTTACGATTTAATATTTACACTATTAAAAGAAAAATATCTACGATCTGAAAAATGTCTTAAACGATTTTGAAAAGATTATTTATATAATATCATAACATTTTTGCACTCGTGTCTTTTAGAAGACCTCTTGGGCGTAATCTAACGAAATTTATTACTGCAAATAATACCACTTTACGCACTTAGTATGTTACATAAACAATTACGTATCAGGCCAATTATTTAAATTTAAATGATAATAAAATTGGTTTATATACTACTCTAATATAATACCAGTATGTAATTGCTTTGAATTCATATACATAAAGTGATTATACTAGTTAGTTGTAAGTCATGATTCACTGGTTATGACTCTAACGACACAAAATCGATATTGATAACGTTGTATAATAAACTAACAGCAGTTTTCTGAAATGTTTCTTCAAACTCGATGTCATAATCTGAAAGTATTGGGTACAAAAATATAAGTTAGTGGGAAAATTAACCCACTTATCTTCAATGACTTTTTTTGTGTGTGCACCGATTACTCCGCAATGGTTTGAACCATTTGGATGAAATGTTGAATATTGCTGGGATGGTCCCATAACAAGCATATTGAAAAAACGTTAAAAATGGCGAAATGCGGCCCCATTTTGAATCGTTTACGCCACGCGATGTAGGCAGTTGTGGTGATTAATCAAGGTTAATATACTGCTTATATACGTTCACCATTTTATCACAAAACAATATACATCATATATGAGACTATTTGTTAAATCTGACTTTTACAATAAAACTCATCAAACCAATATATAAAATCCCTAAAATGTCTTGTGCTTCCCGATCTCCCAGAAACTTGAAATTTGGTATAGAGATTCTTTGACACCTAATGATGATGTGTAAGTAAAAAAAAAACGAAAAACAATGCGGATTAAGTTTGTTGGTTTAAATTAAAAGGGTTTAAATTCCGTACACAATGATGAACGCGCTGCAATTGCTTAATCTAAGCTCGCATATGCAGTTTATTCGTAGTATAATTTCAAGTCAAACATTAGGTAAATACAAATACCCTATCCCTGGCGAAGGCAGACTTATATATTATATATATATATATATATATATATATATATATATATATATATATATATATATATATATATATATATATATATATATATATATATATATATATATATATATATATATATATATATATATATAATATATATATATATATATATATATATTATATATATATATATATATATATATATATATATATATATATATATATATATATATATATATATATATATATATATATATATATATATATATATATATATATATATATATATATATATATATATATATATATATATATATATATATATATATATATATATATATATATATATATATATATATATATATATATATATATATATATATATATATATATATATATATATATATATATATATATATATATATATATATATATATATATATATATATATATATATATATATATATATATATATATATATATATATATATATATATATATATATATATATATATATATATATATATATATATATATATATATATATATATATATATATATATATATATATATATATATATATATATATATATATATATATATATATATAGTGGGCATCAAACTAATAGACATTATAATCTTGGATATTAGGCATCCAAACACTATACATAAATATATTTTTTGAATAAGTAATTAAGGATAATTTTAAACAGAGTTCTTGGAGCGAGTCTAAGACTGCGACTTAAAAAATATTTAAGCTTAAGTCGGTATTTGCATTAAGTTCTAGGTAAAAAAAGGCAAAAACTGGACGGTCCTGTTCAATTATTCATTTCGAAATAATATTGCTTTAGTGTTGATACTACGAGTACGGTTCTTTTTATTTAGATCAAGTTTTTTAACTGTCTCGTAGTAAATTCTTATTTTAAAGTAAGATTTTAAAATTAATTTTGCCATTTGAATAGGATGCTCATTTAAAATTTCCTCGTCAAACATGTGGTCGCCAAATGTATCAAATACAGAGGTAGGCAAAGTATTAAGTCCATTTGTCACCAACACTTGTAACAAATTCGGAATTTTTCTATTAAAAATATTTTTTGAATTGTGAAAAAACCTAAAAAATTTCTCAGCTGCTTTACATATTTCTATCACAAATTTGTTTGCTTTTACAAGTTTTCCATAAGTTTTTCTTTCTTGAAGAAGTGAGCTGGACACATCACTTTCTAATATAAATAAACATTTGGGACAGCTGATGCATTTTTTAAGTCCTTTCACCACAAAGCCTGCAATATAACTAATTATATCTTCAACATAAATAGTTAGATCCCAAGCATTTGAATTCAAATAATTATTTTGGATCTCTTCTTTGACACTTTTTTCAAAGCTTAAATATTCGTCACTTTGTCGTAAATCTCCTGCCTCTGTAGTTGATAATTTATTACTGGATCCACATGATAAAATTGTGATGTTCTCTAAATTCACAGTATTTCCAGAATTTGGACCAGTAATTTCTGAGTGTACCAGTAAACGTTTATATGATGTCTCAAATTGTCTCGCTGTTGGATTGTTATTGAATCCTCCCCTGCTGCGAATAGCCCCAAAAAATAACTCTAAATGATCTTGAGATAGCTTATATGTTAAAATATACTTGAGCAGCTTCTTATTAGTCACATAGGTATCGTACATTTTTTTAATGCTTTCAATACATATTAAAAAACCCAGAAAGCCAGTTTTTCTAGCTGATTTTAAAATTGGTCTATTTTTAAGAGTTAAACCAACAATATATGTCTTTATCTTTTCAAAAAATTCAAAAAATGTTGCAGCCGTTTTTTCAGAAATTGGCCTTTTATACAAATATTTAGAAAACCTATTACGGGAATTAAGAAGATCAAATAGATTGTTAAAATTTAATACAAAATTTGAAGTCCCCTCAGAATTTAAGAATTCTGGACAATTCATGTCCTTTTGAAGAAAAATTAATGCATCACTGACACTCTTACTTATTGTCTGGGTTGCCAACCGGACCTTCATTTTTTCTCGGTCCCACTGAAGATGCCTCATTCTTATTTTAGTTGCAGCATGTAGACCTTCTAGATTCTGTTTTTCAACTAGTTTTGTTATATACTCCCATTTTACGTCTCGGTTGTCAATATCCTTTATGCCTGATTGGGTGGCTAGGCAGTTTCTAATAAGCTTTATCATATGACAAGCGTCAAGCATTATATATATGGGATCACATGTCATTGGATGAGAAAACCATGTTTTTAAATTAAGTGGGTCTGTAAAATCTGCACCTAGTTTTTCGCACATTGACATATTGGCTGCTGCACCATCAAACGTCAGTGATGTTATAACAATGCCACTTTCATGGACAAATTGTAAACATTTATTTACTAATCCAGCTTTTTCACTAGAGGACAGGCCATCTAGTAAAAAGTAACCAACAGGCACTTTCCAATGTCCATTTATGCATACTAGCATAAACACTAATGCTTCTCTGGCTTCTGGCAGTGTATCATCGTCGATGTTGGTTCCGATGTCAACATATCCCGTAAACTTTTGCCCTGTCCACTCCACTTGACGCCTTATCGACATTTCGTCCATGACCAAATTGCACAATAATGGTCTCGAAGAGTCTTTTTGTTTCAATGTAAGAGCTTTAAGGGCTTCTTGCGTAAATCCAGGACTGCCATCGACAGCTCTGAACCACTTTGAAATTGTCTCTAGATGTGGCAAAGAGCGATTAAAAGTGTTCCTGACAAAGGAATAGGCCTTTGATGAGTAAAATGACAACGTTAACGCGAACGACCTAAGTTGAGGATTATATTTTTGTCTTGTTGGCCCTTTTAACATCCTTTCAAATATCTCAAGAGCAGATCCTGAAAGTGAGGCCTGAAAAAGAAAACGAAATTATATAGCTTTATATTAAGTTTAGAACCGATATAACTTCAATTATTTAAAAACATATAATCACTATAGCTTATTCGATATTAATCTCATTTTTAGCAGTATCGTGTAGTGTTTTAGGCAATGGTAACCCAATATTTTCATTCTTTACATGGGATGATACAAATTTTATTGGAATCTCACAAACACTTAAGGTGAAAGAACAGTTTACTTTATATTCATTAAAAGTAGAATTGGTAATTTACCTCTTTAGGAAATATTTTACTTTACCGCACCAACATGACTATAAATTTACCGGTAACGGTAAATTACCGCTTTTTTTTGAATTTCATTTTTATTATCATAATCAAATCTGTCAAATTTTTCTCTTTGAGAAAACATATAACACATTATATAGTCCTCAAATAGGCATGAAAAACTACTAAATAACTACATAACGGACTTTTTCTCTTGGTAGTTTAATTTACCAGTAAAATTGAAAAATTTTCTTCTTATTGTGAGAAAAAAGCAGAATCAGTTTAATTTTTTAATACCAGAGGCTGTATACTATTATAATGCAAAGGCATGTGAGAATATTGTATATGGTATGCCAATAAAAATCAGGTTTATTTTTACATAATTTATATAATAAATATAGAAACATTTTTGTTGAACCTTTAAAGGAAGTCCGAAGTCTTCGGTAAGGTTTAAGGAACAAAGTTATATTGCACATGCTATAATATTATCTTATTAGACAATGAATCTAGGAACATGAGATTTGGCAGATACGTTGCTTATAGAGTGTAAGCGTACACTAAGTAGGGATTATACGAAATACAATTCGTAAGGGGGTACAGAATACGAAAAACTGTCACAATGTGTAGTTCATTCTGGACAAAATGGTGAAGGAGATTTATTTCGTGTTTATAGAGCAGTTCGGGGGCTGGTATTATAATAAATAAAACAAAATAGTCTTCCAAAAAACACTAAAACAGTAAACAGTCATTGAGATAACTGAAATCTAACCTTTCAAAAAGTTAACATTACTATCGACCATACTATAAACTATAAATAAATAACAAAAAATGAGTTTTTTTTTGAAAATGTCATTTAGAAACTTGTCAAACTTGAACATAAACTATTCAAAATAGAACTTATCAAATTAACAATAACATAGATGATCCTTAAGTTTTGTCTACTACATTTGTAACCATCAGTCTTTAAATGTTTTAATATGTTAAATCAATAATTATTAGTTGAAGTTATAGTGGGCAGGAAAAACTAAACTGGTGTTATTTAGCTTTACGCAGTATTTTATTTTTAGTGGCAAAATTGGACAATTTACTGGTCAAATTGAATTTTACTTCTTCATTTGGAAAAGTAAAATAATTTTCCGCTCACGGTAATTTACCCCCAGGACCCATCTTTAATTAACAGTATCGTACTATTTAAGGAGGACAAAACTGTACACATTTACAAAAAACTGACCAGATCAAATAAAAAAAAAAGAAAATGTTTTCCTTTATTTGGTGCAAATACCTACTTTTATTGTAGACTCTGATGCCTCTGATATCAAAGATTTTTTCTTTAGATAGATCAGTAACTGCTTTAAGGATGTAATTTTATATTTTAGCCTTCTAACAGTCATCTGCAAGTTGTGGATCTTTCTTTGCTGATTAACGTCCCGATTTTTTATAAATTGTAGGTTTCTTCTGCGTTTCTCCGGAGTAGAGAAATCACTACTTCCCATGTCTCCTATGTATCTTCTCTTCCTAACAGAAAAACAAAGAAACTTTACGACTTTCAAAAGATGTAAATAGAAAGCAATTAAAATAATTGATAAATCACAGGTAAACAAGAAGATAAAAGAAAACAACAAATAATAAATACCTTTTAATTAAAAGCTTCTGTTTTGGCAAGTTCACAGCAGAATATACAATTGATGACGGAGAGGAAGAAGATGCTTGTTCTTCACACAAACTAATAAATAAACAAAATAGTTATTATATCAGATAGCAAAAAAAATATATTAATAAAATTTTGAAACAGTAATGACCAGTAACGTAGGACCTTTTTCTTAGAACACAAGGTTATGTCGAAAAAAAAATTGAAAAGTTTAACAATCTCTTTAAAAAGTAACAAGAACAATGTGTACCGAGTTGTAAAAAGTTATCTTATCTTCGGTCCATCTTAAACTTGAGTGGTGGTTAAGCCTTTTATTTAAAATGCATTATGTCGTTCGCGCTGGCTATCCTTTGGTCATTCTTTAACTTTGTGAAATGCACACTACTCAGCGAGAGCATTAGAGTTTACAAATCCTTTTTTACTTTTAGCACAGAACAGTTACATTAGCAGACCGTCCAATGAAATTCCATGTGAATTTTACTTCTTATATTATCCTTCCATATTAATTTTTTAGCAAAATCGTATAAAACTTTTTTGAAGGTCCTCATAAGATATGAATAATTTTTATTCAACTAATAAGGAGATATCTGAAATAATTTCACATTAATATAAAAACATTTGGTAATTAAAGCACCAGCAAGTGTCAAATTATTGAAATAAGTTTTTTATTTGACAATTCTCACAAAACATTTTGCAAAACATCTGAAAATTTCTACCTCACGTGACTTCATTTTGCAATAGCCTTCAAAAAGATATAATACAATCTTACTCTAAAATGAATAAGGAAGATAATATAAGGGCAAGGATAAAATTTACATGAGATATTTCCTGGCTGGTCTGCCGATGCAACATCCAGTATGAATCTATATCTATATCTAATGTAAAATAATATTATCAACTATATTGTTACCTTCTCAATTTTTCAGTTTCTGATGCAGTTTCTGTACTAACTGAGGAAAAGGATGCCATTTTCTCCAATTTTGTAGGTGATTCCCTGCAAAAAGCGTAAAATACTATGCTCAATGTTCTTGAAGAAATAAATATTTTTAAAAGTTAAAGACAATTTATTATTTTTTCTTTTCCTTGTTTGTCTTTCATTTTAACTAACCTTGAAAACCCTGCAGTGCTAGGTGATGCTTTTGGCGGTAAAAGCACGTCATTTTTGTTGGTCTCTATTGGAGTTGCCATAAGAATATCCTGACCCCTAAAAATACATAATATTGCACAACAAAATACTTTAGAGTGACATTTTTTTTTATATTATACTTTATGCACGACCAGGATTTGCCTCATAATTCGCCACTCCCAATATTGATTTAATTATAAGAGAAACAAAAAAGTTCAATATTAAAGTTATTACGTAGTTTATAACATCTATGCATACAAGATATCTCAAAAATGTGTAGCAGACCCAACCTGATTTTAACATTAACAATATGTATTATTAAAATGGGTTTCTTCTTCTTCATTATACATATCAGGTTTGATATTGATACATTTACCTCCAAAGACACCCTACTAGTGGATTCAATGGGAACGCATTGCTTCTTATGGCTATTTAAAGATAAAGGTATCTAGCCTACTATATTTTTCATCAGCAAGAAGATGCACATATTATTGACATATGTACATGGTGTCCATTTAAAAAAAATGTTTGGACTGCTACACATTACTGTATACACAAGTAATATTTTTCTATAAATTATGAAATAAACTTTGACTGTAATTTTTTTTTCTATCTCTTAAAATTAAGTCTATATTGGGGGTGGCCAAATATGAGGAAATACCCCTATAATATAGGAAATAAACAGCTCTACTTCATAGTAATGTAAAATACTTTAAAAATATATTCTCTTTTTTAAGAGCAGAAGTTATATATGTACAACATTTTAACCTGCCATATCTCTTAGTTTTAAAGTTAGCCATATGAACCAAGAATTGCTTATCCAGTTTTTCTCTAATAATTAAAAAAATAAAATTCTTTAAATTATACAAGATATCACTAAAAGTTGTTTTTTTTTAATGGGATACCCTATATATTATATGTCCCTCAAATGGATCTCTTCTTGCATCTTATAAATATATTTGGTTTAATAAAATTATCTTTAAAGACACCTGATAAATTTGAGAAAAAGCCTTCCATAAGAGTCAATGTATTTTTATTCCCAACGACACCACTATGTAATTGAGCATTTTCAGCCTCTCTAACTCTTATGGCATGGTTTCTCTTAAATATCTCGAGTGTCTTTAAAGATAATTATCAAACCATAATCTGCAAGAAGAGACCCATTTATGGGACATATAATATACAGGGCGTCTCATTTTAAAAAATGAAACTTATGATAATATATTGTAAATTTATGTTTTTTAGTTTTTGAATTATTAGAAGAAAACTTGGTAGCAACCCTTGGTTCATATTGTTAACTTTAAAACTAAAAAAGATATGACAGGCAAAAATGTTATCAAGCAACCCCCCAAAAATGTATCTTGATAACATTTTTACCTGCCCCAACTACTTTGGTTTTTAAGTTAGGCATATATACCAAAAAACAAATTGTGGGGTTTTTCTGTAATAATTCAACGGAAGACTATCAATTACAAGATTTCACTGTAAGATATATTTTCTTTAATGGGATACCCTATATATTTTTATATTTTCTACTATTTGAATGGCATATTCTGTTCTGATTTTACTAGTATGTCACATTTTATGTTTTGATCCTGCAGTTTTACGTTTATTTGCAAATATATAAAATAATACATTGCTTATAGAGTGCCATGGAAATTACAAAATGCTAATTGGTGTCAATACAAATATAAAAGAAAACATTAACATAATTATAATTATTATTTAACTATATGTCCATATCAAAACAAATAGAATAATAAAATATCTATTTTATTTCCATGGCATTCTTCATTTTGCAATATAATTATTTAACATATTGGCATATACAAAAATGGCTGGATCAAAACATAAAGTGGGATATACCAATGAAATCACAAGAGAATGATATCCAAATAGTAAAAAATATGTAGGATGTCCCATTAAAAAAATACCAACCACTTATGGTGATATCTTGTAAGATTGGTATGCTTTTTTTTTTAATAATTAAAAAAAGTTTTTGATTCTTTCCGATAAGTTAGAAAGTAAAAAAGACTTTTAACATTTAAAATGGTACCAAGATAAATTGATCTCACTGTGCCTAATTGGTTTTGTTTTTTTTTACTGGAAAAATATCTTACCCACTTATTATGCTTGGTAAATCCTCAACGATCGTAAAATCAGAATACTCGGAGCTGAAATATAAATAAGTATTAAAAAGATGTACAATATGTAACAAAATTTCAAAAACAATTTTTAAAATTATATAATATTTACCTAGAAGATGAAGGGTCTACAAAAATTGATGGGTTAGGTAGTGGAAGTGCATCTCGATGAATCTGCTTTCGCCCATCAGCAAGAGTAACAATTTCACTAGGTGAAAAGTGATCTGAACATAGGGCAGGCCGTTTTGGTATATGTGGGCCATTTTCCATACCAAAAATGGAAAGCCACATATCCCTGGTTTCACGGTTTACAGGAACGCTAAAAAAATATAAGGAATAAAAACTTTTACCTGGAACTTCCCTCATTATCAATATTTCTTTTTATTAGGAATACTGAAGTGTGACAAATATTTTACTGTATAATAGCATAAAAAAATTATTATTATTATTAGTTCGGTAAGTAGTCACTTGATAACACTTATAGGTATATAAAGTCTTTGCAAACATTTTTATTGGGCGCCATTTTATTCCACCATATGGAATCTCTACCAATATTTCACCAGTTTCTATCTATGCCACACTTGATCTTTGGGCATAATTTAAAATAAATTGAATAAGTGGAGGTTTGTTACGTTGATTTTTTAAAACATTTTAATTGGGCTGAGATTTTGTTTCACAATCATGAATTTGGATCACAACTTTACCAGTTAATCTCTATACCTCACTTAATGCTACCATAAAATTTGAAATTAATCTAATAAGCAGTTTTTTCAAGTCAATTTTTAAATTATTTATTACGCCGCCATTTTATTTTGCTATTCTGGATTCATACCAAAATGTTCATTCCTGTGTAACACTTGATCAAAATTCGAGGTAAATTGAATAATTAGCATTTTAGTAATAATTCTTTTGATATTTCACTAGGACGCCATCTTGTTCCGCCATATTGGGTTTTTATAAATACTACCAGGTGTAGATTTGTTAAACCTGGGAGGGTGCCTTTTTTCACGATTACAAAAATGTTACGATTTTACCAGTTCGTCTTTATTCCACAATTAATTATTGCATACAATTTTAAATCAATCCATTAAGAAGTTTTTTCAGGCTGAGTTTTTAATTATTTTATTAGGCCACCATTTCATACCAAATTTTACCAGTTGATTCTTACCTAATAGTTGATTTTAGTGCAAAATTTGAGGTAAATGGAATAAGTAGTTTGTTGGTAACTTTTTTTAATATTTTGTTAACAAATCACCCCATGTGACCTTTACTTTTTGACCAAAATTGAGTAAGTAGATATTTAGCTATGCTGCCAACAGACAGACAGACCGATAGAATTGAAAAAACATGTTTTTCAGCATCTCGGGACCCTGAAACGTCAAGATCTGAGAAAATCTCGGAGGGTAATTGAAGGATTAAAAATAAAATCCTCTTCAAAAGAAAAAACTAAAAGAATAAAACATTATTTTATTCCTTATGTTTGAGATCGACATATCTTATTTACTTAAACACAAAAGCACGGAATCTGTGACAAAAGACCAGGCACAAAGCCTAGTGGGGGTCCGGACCCCCCCCCCCTCGCGAGACCCTAATAATAGCCAAGTTTACACTGTTAGATATTCTGCAATTGCAAAGAAGTTTCGCAAATATGTAAATGTAAAAAATTATGAGAGGCTACCCTAAACAAAGACGCACCTAATGATTTTTTCATAAATATGATAGTTTCTAACATAATTAAGCAAACGCTCATTAAAAGTAGGCATTTGAAGATTTCCAGAGATACCACATATCTAGCTAATATCATAATGTTTTAGAACTTCAAGAAAGTACTAAAAAGTGAGATGAATACATTTATGATTAAAGAAATCCAGATTTTTAGTGTAGCAATATGGTTTCAGACCCTCTATGGAAGATAACACCACATTAACCTCGATATTAACAAAATGACTAAGCACTTATTTATTAAAATACTATTAAATATATAAAACCTAAAAATACTAAGCAAAAGTCGCCAACGTCCTATTTGCTCAAGATATACCTATAATTTTTTACATTTTCATAATTGCTCTACCTGCAATGTTTTAATAGATATTTTTTTTGAAATTTTATTAACAGATTCATTACATTTTAACAATTGTACATATTAACCTGTTCAATCCTCTAAAGAGTGCTTAAAGCTCTGGTATGAGAATATTATTTAAGATCTAGTTTATAAGTACATATATTAAATTTTAAAATATTTACTTAATAACTAATTTTTTGCAACTTTTTTTCATATTTTGTTGCACTTGCAGGGGGGCTAGCAACAAGTGAAAAAAAAGCATTCTTGTTAATTATATTTTTGTCATTGAATTGGTTTTGACAGGGTTGGATCCCCCCCCTAGAACTGAAATCCTGGCTACGTGCCTGCAAAAGACATATTTATGTAATGGTTCATGTGGCAATATTTATTATTAGCAATAAGCTTAGTCATTAAAGAACAAGCATTTCCATGACAAAATGCAACCAATAACAGGGTGAGTTCTTATTACTATTGTTACTAAAGATGAAAATAAAACTAAATTTTGTTACATGGACCCACATTGTGTTTTGATGGGTATACCAAGAGTATAATGCTTATTTAATACCTTTCTTTATCAGCTTATCACCGACTTCATAGGAAATTGGGTTTGTTTTTCAAAACATTTTGATTTCACCCTTTTTCCAACACATTTTAGTTCTATTTACGCGAAGTTAGGTACAAATTTGGGTCCACTACTTTTAAAAGTTTGCCAGGTTCGTGGCAAGGAATATTATATAAAAATGCACCACCTTTACATGTATTGGATCTATTCATATGTACAGAAAATCAGCAATAAACATGGCCCAATATTAATATGAATACAAAATTGAACTTCGTGTCCCTAAAAACCACAAAAACCATATTATGAAAAACAATATCTTTACAGTATTTATCCTTCAATTTACCCCCTTTTTTCCCCACCATCCACCTTCCCCACTATACATTTCACTTATTGACAGTATAAATATTTTGTGCCAAGATGTTTAATATTTTTAACATTCATTATAAAAACTCCCTAGTTGGGATAATGTACCTCAGGATGGTATTTATTTACTTTTTTGAATACTTATTTTTCAAAACCAAATTTTAGGCAATAAATTAAAGCATTTCAAATTCATTAAGGAAAATCTATAGTAAATGAAAAATTGAAAAGTAACGCCATTCCGCTATTTTCATTTTTTTGTATATGCTTGCTATATGAGAACTCTGACACTACCCTAAATATTCCTTGAAAATTTCATCCAAAATGCAAACCATCCTGAAGTAATTAATGACAACATAAAATAGTGGGTCTTACAGCTTACTCAATTAAAATTTAGTACCTATGCTTTACCAAATAGTATATTTATGTTGTTTATTAACCTCAAAAAAGGTGATTTGAGAAATTTTAGGGGAATATTTGAAACTTTTCACAAATATATAAATTAGCAAAACGCTTTACTCCGTTTATCATACGTGTCTTCGACTTTATAGATCAGTTGAAGTTATAAAAATTTAATTTAAGCCCAACGGAAATGTGCAATACAAAAACAATATTTCATTTGCAAATATAAGAACGCTATTAGACGGTGATTTTACCCTTCAACTACAGCACTGGTATGACATAAACTTACTTACCTTCGAAAACAAACTTCTGGGTTTAAATCGTCCCTTTTTCTGCAAATAAAGCACGTTCGCACCATTTTCTAAAAGTTTTTTTAACAGATTCTTGAAAATAGCCACACAAAACACTTAGATTTCTGAAAAGCACTTATTTCACCAACTTGAACAATTACAACGCCGCGCACCAAATAGGTCCAAATAATGAATGACAACGATCGTCTTCGGCGTCTTCCGAATAATCCCGAAAGAAATCTGTAGTAAACTCGTAAAAGGTAGAATTTCGACGTTGCCGATAATTCTGGGCTTTATTTCTTGAAATGAGGAATAATAATTACAGAAGATTTAAATTACATTTAAAACAGATTCGGTTTGAGTTATTTATAATAAGCTATTTAATTATCAGTTTTAAAATATTCTATATGAAATTTATACTAGGAATTTCTGGAATTCCTTGTTTATTTAGGTAATAGTACAAAGGATGATATCCGTTATAATCTGGCCACAGTAACGGTTTGGCAAACCAGGGTTAATGTTGGATTCCTCCAAAATGTAAACAACCGGGTCTATATTATTTCCATGTCGTTGGTCGAGAGCCGTTTTTAGCGGCAAGTGAATCTTCTAGTCTTTAGTTAATGTTCGGTGCTATTACCATGGAGCCGCATAAAGCCACCTGTGGCAAAACTCGTTGCCCAATAATAATCAAATAAAAAGTAGAAAAAGATTATCGCGATGAGAACTATTATTCAGTAGAAAAATACATTTTTTGGGATGACCACTAAAACAACGATGAAATTTGGGCAGCCGTAGGCACGTGTTTCTGACTTAAGATCTTCATCAGTACAGTCAGCCAGTTGAGAGAATAGTACAACTATCGCAAAACTTAACAACAAAACTACACCAGAGTCACCAGCAGGAGCTCCGTGTTACCACGGAGCAGCATAAAGCCACCTTTGGCGAAACTTACAACCAAAGAATAATTAAATCAAAAGTAGAAAAAATGAACGCGGCAAAGGTTATTGAATAATTGATACACAGATATCAGCAAAACGGTCAGATCGAGCTACATTTACAAAGTATACAAGTATACCTTTTTTGCATGAAATAAGTGGAAAATACATAATCTTTAATATTTAGGCTAATACACGGTGACATAAAAAAGTTATGTAATTTTAAATAAATTGAATGATCCGTAAGTGGCGCCCTCTACAAGTGGCATCCGAACTAAGGGACAGATTTTAGTTTCTCTTCTCAAAAAACCCCCGAATTCTTATTCTTTGATAAATTATTAAGAAAAAACAATATATAAGCCTAGTTTTAGAGTTGGCATTTTGTTTACATTTGAAAACGATTAGAGGTAGTTACCATTCGAAACATTGTGAAAGCAAAATAATAAGGACAATGCAAGTCCGACAGAACGAGTTTGTTTAGTGAACATATAAAATATATTAAAATATAAATTAAAACATTACATAAAAAAATAAAAGAATACTTCTGGATATCCTAGGGTCAGGCTTATGCTTCTGGTTTGGTTTATTGGCAAAATATATTAGGAGATAAAAAAATGCAAAATCTAAGCAATGTTCTGACAGCTATATGAAAGATACACTTCAGTGCTGTAAAAAGTCTAACCTTTTATTCGAACAGTCTAAGTCTAAGGTCCATCATCCCATCAGGTGGAATATAAAAAAATAGACTAATTGTTAAGGCTGTCTCTGGCTCTAGTGGTTTTGTTATATTGCATTGCGAAAAAGTTCTTACCCCAAGTGTCATAACTATGATAGACACAATGTCGTGTGAAGTCGGTGGTATTTCTTTTTATGTGCATTAGACACGTATATATACAGCGTGACCCAGGATAGGTGGCCGAATAGGACAAATGGACCAAACTTTTTTGAATTTAAAAACAGTATTTTGGAGTGATGGTCTACATGGCCTGAAACGACAGTTTACTAAATTTGACACAAATCGGTATTATATAGGGTCAGTTAGGGGAAATGATCGCCACTAATGAAGGCGTGTGAGAATCCGAACTTCCAAATTCGGTCTCGTGGCCGATATGGTTTCATCATGGCATTGTTGGTCCATATTTTATCGATGGGAACCTAAACCAGGAGAAGTACATAGAAGTGCTAGGATGGTTCAAGGGTAATGACCAAATATGATTAGTTTATTTTCAACAAGATGGTTGTCCAGCGCAGTTCACTCAGAGAATACTGAATGGATGAATGCCACATTTAATGGTAAATGGATAGGAACATGTGGACCTATTCACTGTCCCTCAAGCTCTCCTGACCTATAAATTTTAGATTTTTTCTTGTCTGGACGTCTCAAAAATTTAGTTTATAGTGAGCCAAATCTTAATTATACAGTTGTTCTAAAGGGAAGGATAAACTGTGCTGTTTGATCAATACCATTGCAATAGTTTTGAAAAATTTGTAGTGTCTGATTCAAAAATGTGTGGAGAAGGGCAGCAGTCGTGTAGAATAGTTTTTATACATAGTATGTATATAGTTCTTTCTTATACTGTTTTCATTTCCGTTCAAACTTCACTTGGAAATCGTTACGAGACGTAGTACCTAATAATAAAAATAACCCTAGATTACGACACACATGTACTTTATTAGTGGCGATTTTTCCCAATTTCGTTATAACTGACTCTGTATATATATATATATATATATATATATATATATATATATATATATATATATATATATATATATATATATATATATATATATATATATATATATATATATATATATATATATATATATATATATATATATATATATATATATATATATATATATATATATATATATATATATATATATATATATATATATATATATATATATATATATAATATATATATATATATATATATATATATATATATATATATATATATATATATATATATATATATATATATATATATATATATATATATATATATATATATATATATATAAAATCCGTGTAGAAAAATGAGGATTTATTTGGCAGCAGGATGGCGTGCCAGCCCACAATATTAATGTTGTTTTTATTAACGAAAATTTTGATACCTAGATAATAGTTCAGATCTTACGATTATGGACAACTTTTTGTGGAGATGTTAAAAGTATAAATAAAGAAATAAAAGGGATCTAACCGTAGAATTAATAAGACAGAGATTGACCCGAGAAATACAAATTTTAAATGAAGAAAATTCAGGTGTAATAGTAAAGTAGCAGTGACAAAAAAGCATTTATAGAAAATGTATAGAGCAAAATGGTGGCCACATGCAAAACTTATAGCAATAATGGTTTATTAGTTTTAATTATATGTTTCCAAACTTTTGTTTGTTTTTCAGTGTTTGTTATTAATTATTAGTAGTTGTGTATCTATATGTATGTATATATGTATCTATATGATCCTTTGGTCACCATATATCATCCTTTATTATCTTTGTGCTTGAATTTAATTATAATTATTTTTAATTAATATCTCCTAGCTCTGTCGTCTTTCAATATTAAAATATAAAGGATGTCCATTTGAAAACTCTCCACCCTGAGTAACTTAGAATTAGTAATTAATATTAAAATTCGGCGAGACAAAGGTATGTGTTGGTTGGTACCATAAGTTCCAAATTTGGTACTTCGTTTGGTACCGTCAGTGGTAGGTTTTAAAAAGTTAAGATAGGAAAGTGAAATATTTTTACCATTCTTTAACCGTTTTCTCTCTGGTATTTTTGGTACAGTTTTCTGAAACATCCTGTATAATATTATCATTACTGATAAAACATTTCAGCAGATTTCGTACAGTTTGGTAAAAAAAATCAGCTCTTTATCTTTAAAAATAATAAAGTTAACGGGGTGTCCCCTTATAATCAATAACCCTGTACACAATTGTCACTACATTTTTGTATCCTCGCACCCAGAACACTTAATTGTATTCCCGTCTGCTACACCGGTGTTGGTCTTGCAGGTCCTTGGTTCGAATCCTAGGTCGGTGCATGACTTTTCAAGTCTGCAGCTAATATTAGTGGTTTAAAAACCCAACAGGGAAGAGTGTAAAAAGAATTTCACTCTCCACGCCGCCATTCACGCCGGTAACCAGGCCGGAGGGAACCGGATGTTCCCGTGGTAGTTTGGGGTAAATTCACACATCCCTCCATCACATACCCTCTTAGGTGGAGGGGATGGCCGAGGTTCGGACTCCTCGATAAATCGTAAGGTCCGTCTGGCTGACATTCCCCAGACGTAAATTCCTTCCCCCCATTCTCGAAGGGAAATTGGTTAGAATGGCCATCGTAGCCTAGACCACTAAACCAGAACTGTCAAGTCAAGTCAAGAATCCTAGATTCTGGCACTAGTAATGGTTAATGTCTCGTCCTGGTATTTAATGTTTTTTTTTTCTAAAGTCCTTCTGGTTGCAATATACTCGTTTAATATTACCACTTACATAGTTACCCCTTCAAAAATTCTGGGTAGCTTCCGGATTCTCTTTACTATATCTTCAGTGTATGAAGAATTCTCTCCCAGCAATCTTTCAGAATTGAATGTGAAGTGATAAATGAGCAAGTAATTTATGCAGGTAAGAGAGTGGGCGAGATATTATTTATCTTCATTCTGAAAACATTGAAACTTGAAACAAATGAAAATCACTTAGGCATATGAGGAGCTAAAAGAAAAATGTAAAAAATCGAGCTTTGAAAAATTAGAATTTAAATATAAGCAAACAAATAGATCTCGAAGAAGAAAATTTAAAACTATCCAAAGAAAGTTTAGAAAGCGAAACTTACATAAAAGGATTTCGCCGAAATTCTCAAACCTTTGTGGACAGTTTTGCAGCAAAGCTATATTAATAATATTAAAGCACAGAAAGAACAAATTCAAATAAGTGAAGGTACTTGATACTTCTGAAGACCTTCAACCAAAGTTAACACTTTATTATTATTTAGTATAGAACTAAATACTTAAAAAGATCGGAAGAAGATAAGAGGAAAATAAGAAACTTAACTAGAAAAAAGCAACTTTTTTCGCCAACAAGCTTTGTGCTGGTGGTACAGAAAGGTCGCTAAAACGAGTGTCATCTTTTGATACACATATTCATTACCGGGAGGGACTTATTCTGGAAGTAGTGATTTATGCTTTTTTTATTATTGACTAAATACCTCGGTAGCTCAGTGGAAAGAGTGCTGGCCTTCCACCCGGAAGGTGCGTGTTCGAGAGTTGACGTAGCCGTCACTTTTTAATATAATAAAGAGTGATCGATATATCTAGTCCGGTACCTTCTCGAGGTGCCTTTAGTTAGGGATAATAAAATTACGACTCTGTTCGTAGACTTAGGGTCGACTGCGAACAGTAACTCGACACATACACCACACGACACAACTACGTAGAAGGCAACAAGGGATCTTTCACCTTCTCTTCGTGGTAAGGTCATTCGGAGAGTTGACGACCTTGGGTGGTGTGACTTGTACTTGCTCATCATTAGGCGAGTAGTTCGTTGTAGTCCCTCTAGCTCCGTGTTAGTCCACTTAAACATTCCGAAACTGTAGGTCAACACGGGCACAGCATAGGAGTTAATTGCTGTAATGAGATTTGCGGTGTTCAGTTTTGTCTTCAGAAGAGCTGGCACTCTTTGGACGTGCTGATCTTTCATCTTGGTCTTTCGTTGCTTATCATCGAGCAGTCCAGCTTGGTGGAATCCTAGGTATTTGTAAGGTCTCTCCTTGGTTCATCGCTTGAACTATTTCTTCATTGGGTAGGGCTACATCACTATTAATGACTTTGCCTTTTTCGATGTTTAAGGCTTTACATTTTTCCATTACAAATTCCATATGGATGTCTTTCGAGAAGGTGTATGTCACGTCAATAAGTTTTTTGAGTTTATTATGGTTTCCACTATAGAGCTTAATATCATCCATATGGTGGGATATAGTTCGGGAATCGTCTCTATTCGGTTTGGTGTTGAAGCCATGTCCTGTATTGTTGAGGAACGTGAAGAGGGGGTTCATCACTAAGCAGAGCCACAGTGGACTTAACGATTCTCCTTAGTAAATTCCCCTATTGATGTGTATCTCATCGGTGAGATTGATCGCCATTATAGATCCTCAGGTTCGTTCTCCACTGGTGCTTGATTATTATTATTATTATTATCTTCTCTTTCTAGCCACCATGAAAATATTTATCTAATGTTGAAAGTAGTGATCCACCTACTGGTGAATATTCAAATTGTTGGCTGGGCTAGAAAGATGTTTATTCTTAAGCATGATCTTAAACGAAAATGAAACTATCAAGGATAACGTCGATAATTATTGTTACAATAATTTTCTTTTTTTTTGCTTAAATAGTCAATGGATCAGAAGGAGAGTTAACAAACCCTTCTGCTTTTTCTATTAAAAAAATCAGATCATTTATCTTGTATCAAACGACTTTGAAAAAATAAAAAAAAATTATAAACTACAGGTTGGAATAGATGGAGAGGAGATGGAGGGGGAGGCGTGGGAGAGAGAAAGAGGGGGTGGGAGGGAGAGAGGGGAAAGAGAGGAGGTGGGAGAGAAGAAGGACGTAGGTGGGAGGGAGAGAGAGAGAAAGAGAGAAGAGACTGTTTCATGTAATTTATAATAGGGCAGATTTTGATTGATTGATATTATGTCTGTGTCGATTAACTTTTTAACACAATTATATTTTTAGTTGCAGCTGTAGGAGAGGACCTTGAAACCAGGGTGCAACACCTGACTGAAGATAAATTATCTTTAGCCAAAGCATTGTTAAATTCAGCTAACCATTTGACTTCACATCAGGAACAAACAGAATGGTTAAGTGGCCAGTGTGAGGTTTGGCGAAGCAAATTTTTGGCCTCAAGGTACTTTTGACATAATTGTTGCTAAACTAATTCAAATAAATTATCTAGTAAATTTAATTTTTAACAGACGAAATTATACATGCATTTTTAGACAAAATTCAAGTTTCAGTGTTTTTTATAATTATTAAGATATTAATTATGGTTTTCAGCTTTGTATGGCACTGGGTATAGGGTTTATGGCATAGAAGTCGTAAAACTTAAAAGTAGTGTAGTAGTATAGTTGCAATGTTCTACAACAAATTTGTTGTATTACGTACGACTTTGTATATTTTTCAAAATTTTGTTACTTGGTAATTATTACAAAATGAGATATTTTATTATTTTCTAGTCAAGATAATCTGGGCCCAAGTACCAAAAAAACAATTTGTTTGCGATTTTTAAATTTCCTTCGATTCATGATATACAGAGTGTTTTCAACATATTGTAAATTTTCCTGTTATCTGTTATTTTTTTCAGTTTCTGTATGCACTATGTCTTTAACTCACTTATTATCAAGAGTAATGCCTCTAAGGTCTTAACATGACTAGAGGCCTGTCAAAATTAAGCATCACCATTATTAAAAAAAATTGGTTTTGCTTATTCTTTACTTTAAACTAATTTCATGTTACGTTAAACGCCAAAACATTAGGATCCATTAACTTTTATGTAAAATTAAATAATAACCTTTTGATTTACTCTTAAATTGGAGTATTTTCTTATGATTCGCCACCATCAATATTGGCCAAATTGTAAAAAATATATAATTAAATATATAAGTTGGTCTGCTACACATTTTTTATTTTAAAATATATTCTTAAATATAAAACTTGTAGGAACTATTACGTAATTTATAGAAAATGAGTATTTCTATATACAGGATGTTTAAAAAATGAAGTTAACTCGTGGCGTTAAAATAATGAAGAAACATGTAATTCCACACAAAAAAACTAAAATGTGTAGGAAGGAAGCTCTCACTATATACCGTCACGATAACTATTCTTTGTTTAATTTTCTTTGCGACCCCATTGTGCGTCGGGCTTCCTGATAAAACGGAAGTAAGTGAGAACAACATGGCATTTTAATCTTAGTAATGCCTCAACATCCGTTTTAATTGTTGCGCGTAAAAATCTAATACGTCATTAAATGATAAAAATGGACGTAAGAAAATCTAGACAATAGTTTTTAGCGGAATAAAAAAAATAGAGTCTATGCATAATTGCTAATCAAATGTAAAAAAGTAGATAATACCGCTACTCTTCAGACAGTTATAACACAGATCAGTTCCCTACGGGAATTAAAGAAAATTAAGGAATCGCAACGATTCCTTAGGTGGGAGGATGAGATTTAGAAACCGCACTTATGGTATCATGAACGGAGATTGGTTCAGAGAATGTGAAAACATATTTTTTTCATCTGTGTATTTAAAACATGATTTTTTCTCCAATTTCTTCTGCAGCTCTCACTTTGATTTATTTTTCCAAAAAGTTTTATACTCACACACGAGTTATCACTGTTTTTTATTTTTTTTATAGGTTTCACATAATTTTTAAATTATAGTTACTGTCGAATTTCAACGAGGTCTTATATGCGCGGTTTTACTCCTCTTAAGCAGCATGACCGACTGTGTTCAGGCGTTAGTTCGTTAGGCATAAATTCGAAAGGACGTGGGTTTGATGCCCATCACTATCAGATTTTTTTTTTCTTTTTAATGGTAGTTTATTATTATAAAATTAAATGTAAGATTGTATTTTCTATCAAACTCTGCGTTTGAACACCATGAATTTCTGCAAATGAATAAAGTTTTGTTAATAAAAAAATCTATTATAAAGGTGAGCATTTGATTGGACCTTAACAAATTTCATTTTTTATAACAGGTTAGAATTACATTTTAACATCTGGCAGCTGCGCAGTAAACCACGAACACAGAACAATATCCACTAATATTGGGAGATTTCAGATTCAGTGCTGTTTTTAGTCATGTGATTAAAAATGTTTTGCAATATTTAAATGAAAGTAAAACGAATTATATTTTTCTAATTCCAAGTAGCGCAAAGTTGTTCTGGAAGTAAGGTGTTTTCATTTCATATACATTTTCATTTTGAAAAAAATAATGCAAGTAGACTATTATAATAAATAACAAATAAAAAGTGGGGTTTTGAAGAGACACCAAATGTCTTGTAAGAGGTCCATGTACCTGTCCAGTCAGATACTGTGTAGGGACAATGGAAAATATAAAAGAAAATTGCATTCGAAATGAAGCAGCCCATATACACTCTGTCTTTTTTTGAATTGCTCCGATTTTCTGGGTTTATAATGTGTACCAACACAAAACGCAATATATTCAACAAGCAGTACTTAAAAATAATGCGCTTGAAAGTGAGATAAAAAATTTCTTAATAACTCAAACGATATACTATAAAAAGTACCAACGTAAATACAGGGAAAGCACTGAAAGTAACATACCGAAGGCACTGTGTCGGATTATAAAATTAAAATTATTTTTCTTTTTCTTAGTTTGATGGTAGAAGAATTAGCAAGGTGGAAGTCGGCTTTAACAAAAAGAACTAACGATGTACAGGACGTAATAAGAAGGTTGTTAAGTGATCATAGTAGACTTAAAAAGCAAATGCTTGTTACATTTCACAATTTAAATACGGTTTATGAAAAAACGGCCAACAAAAAGTACCATTTAAAAACAGGCGATATTATGGAATTGGCAACATCTAATTTGGAGTTATCAGAAGAGGTCACTAAAATATTAACTGTTAATAACGGCCAAAAAAATGTTAGTGAAGATCATGTTAATGCATATTCGGCTGCTGAGAGGCAGGCTCTTAAGGTAAATTATTTATTTGATCTGATTCACAGTATTTATTTTGTTTCCTAAAGATGCTGGAAAAATCATAGCAAGATTTGAAAAAAATATATTTTAGGGATATTGATAATGCATTATTTAAAACTAAACAGGATTATTCACGCTCATTGGCCTACTAGAAGTATCTGGAGAACCAATGAATATATTACTAAACATTTGGCTCTGTCCATAAATGAGCATAGTTTTTTTTTAAATTGTGCGGTGTTGCCGCTTCTGCCTTAAACCAGTGGCAACATCCGTTTTCTAAATGGAATGTCATATATATTATAATTGCAATTTTGTATTTCCCTTAACGTTCTAATCACTTTTTGTGTTATGTTTCCTATACCTAAAATCAGCTGTTTTCGAGAAAATGGAATGTGAAAATTGATATGTTCGACCTTTTGAAGCTCTGAAACACCCAAGCGGCTTAACTTGCTACGAAATGGATTTCACTTTCCTGTATTAATTTTTAATTATGTATTTCCCCATATCAATTTTTGGTTTGACAGGAGTTGTCAAAATTTGACATTTCAATTTGGTCACATTCAAATTGGTGTCAGGAGATAGATAACCAAAAACCAAGACAGAAGAGTCCATCTCGTTGCAAGTTCAGTCGTTTGAGAGTTACAGAGCTTCAAAGTGTCAATTTTCAAGCGTTGTTTTCTCGAAAACAGTTGAATTTCGGTATAGGAAACATAACACAAAAAGTGTTTAGAATATTCAGGACAAACGGGTGTTGTCACCGGTTAAGGTAGGAACGGGCGGCAACACCGCACGTTTTAAAATATTTTGAAAGGAGAGTTGAAACTCATCTATGGCCAGAGCCGAATTTTAAAGAATTTTCTTTTCTGGTTCTCCAGACACTTCTAATAGAACATTGAGCGTAAATAACCCTGTATAGTATAACTACTGCAATCATCAATATTTCGTCATAATGTATTTTGGAGGATCGGATTATATGATCCACCAAAGGCAAATAGTTTGAAACCGTTTTCTATTTTAAAGTTTAATATTTAGCTAAATATATAATTCATTATACCACTACTTCGCCTTAACTGGCTGGCTCGTATTTTATGTTTTTGAATAAAAAAAATAGTGCCTGAAATAGAGTTTTATATTTAATCTTAATATCAATAATAAAATAACCATAGAAAATTATAATAAAACTTAAACCTCTTTTCTAGATTCTAAAAAATCCAGTTAGTCTAACCTCTTCTCAAGATCTTTTGTGCAACGCATTGGTAGGAGCTGCTCATTCTTTGGCAGGTGACCAGCGATTCACACAGAATCCATTGCTCCATCCCTGTTGCTCGCATTGTAAAGGCGATGTGCAAGATCTTTGACACACCACTTTCGGATTTTTACCCAAATTTCAATTTACATATTCTAGTACCACCTATTAAGGTTTCTATTCTGTCATAAAATAACTAATAGGCAGGAATGAGTCGTTACTGTGGTAATAGTATCTTTATGGCTATGTCCCTTTATCTTCTGACAGTATTGATTTGCAGGAAGTTTTACAATGCCCAGGTTTTAGCGAAAAACGTCTTTCCATTTTTCGTCAAGATCCTGGCAAATAGTACAAATGACTTTAAATAATAAACAAATTGACAATTTAACGAAAAAGAAAAATCGCTGTAGAAAGATACGTTAGTTCTTAATTTACAAACGGTTGGCAATGCTTGGACTGGTGCATTATGCGATGTACTCACTAACCATTAAACTTGTTGTAATTTTAATTTCCTATTATATAGATTCCCAATTCTCTTTCTCTGTCTCTTTCTTATACACGGTAGGGGTGAGCAAAATATATCGATTATCCGATTACCTTTTTTAAATAATAAATTAATTAACCGATTTTTTGTTTAGTTTAATCGGTTTCTCGATTAATTTATTCAGTTGCTAGTGCAGTTTTGCATTTATTCAGTTGCTAGTGCAGCCACATGTGGATATTTAAAATTCAGCGTTAGCAATTAATTATAAATATTAAATGTATCGCATAATTTGGGACAAGACGGTGAATAATTTATTCTTAGTTTTTAGCAATACTGGATTTACAATTTTAACAGAAATAATAGCCCTTTAAATGCAACATGTGAGAAGAAATCGATCAAAACGTGATAAATCAATTTTAATTAGTTTTTTCAGAATAATCAAATTCATTTTGGACTTATCTCATTTTGAAGTCTATGTTACTATTTTTAAAGCTGAATATTTTTCTTTTAGAAAACGCAAATCGAATGCGATTGTTGCTTTGAATATACTATTTTATTAGAGGTCATGTTGGCTCAGCGTTAGAATTGCTAGCCTTTGTTATACGGGGTGTTATATACGGTATTACCCGTGCAAAATTTCAATACATATATTTAATTCGATTCCAATTTTTGCAAAGTTATTTGTCTTGTTTTTTTCCATCTTAATATTCGTCGAGGGAGTCTGTCGGAACAATTTCGCCATTTGTTTATCTCCATGGCTGCGGAAAATATAATGGTTTTAGTGACAATTTACATCGCTAATTTCTTAATGTTCCTAACAAGAGTGAAGCTTAAAAAAAATAGTTAACGGTAGGAGACTTACAACAATAATTGTACTTTTCCTATTTTATATTAGAGCGTACAGGGTAATCAAAGAAGAGATATTATGAAACGAGATAATTTTATAGATACGGCATGGATTTGAAACAAATTAAGGAATTTTTCTTATTTGAAACGTGTTGTTTAACGATTTCAGATAAACAAGATAATTTTTTGAGTTAGGTATTATACAAGGTTAATCAAAAAATGTTTTAATATGGTTATTTCAGAGTATTTAGAAAAATTAATATGTTATACTATGATTTAAAATAACTATATTTTTTATAGATGACAACTAACGTTTACTTGAAACATATAATACAGAGTGATCAAAAACGAAGACAAATTTTAATGTAATTATTGCAACGGGCGGACTTAATTTTTTGTATGTATCGTAAATAACCTGTGCAAATTATTTTTGTAGTTTTATAAAAAAAATTACAAATACATGAAAACAATTTTTGTAACTGGTATAGTTACAATTTAATATAATATTAATGGTTTTTACTATAACTGCATATACAAAAATCCTCTGGTGGTTGTGGTCTGAGCCAGAGTCTGATTTAATGTCTAATTTAATATTACTTTTTAAACAACCCCGTACAATTATACAAATGCTACATATTGCTTATTAGAAAATAACAAATTATTAAAAAATTAAAAAAGTTCTGCGGCAGTTGATCAGAATTTATTAAGGTATTAATATTTTGGAGGTGTAGATTTTTATGCAAATAGTCCTTTAGATATCAGTTGAATCAAATTAGTAATGGCTAAAAATCGTCTTTCTTCAAAAAAAACTTTATAATGCTATGAGGCTTGTAAATTTGACCTGTATAAAATTAGTCAAAGAATTGATCTATTCGCAAATGGTGTCAGTCAAAAAAGTCTTCGAATTATTTATAACTATTCAGCCCATAAGCGTGGACCCTAAACGATGTTTTTCTTCCGCAGATTTTTTTATGTAACAACATACATTCGAAGTATAAGGATATGTAGCTGAGAACATCGATAGATAGCCGAGAATATTGATAAGTACGGATAAACATATTTACAAGCAAATTAATTAAGCGCTATATGAAAGTAAGGACTTTTCTTTTTTTCTCTCCCTTTTTAAATGATTAATTTTGTCTGTCTCAAATATATCGATAGATACGAACAAACTGTCGATAAGCACCTATCGACAGGATGATAACTATCGACATGTCGATATATCAATAGGTAATGTGCTGTCGCCTATCGATAGGTAAAATCTAATATCGCACATCCCTAACGAAGTATGGTAAGATGTGTTTTGGTTAATTTCTACATTTTAACTTAATATAAAAGTCTTCCGGTTCGTCTCGTCGAAGGCAGACCTCTGTGTTATTGTCAAGCACAGAATTATATGCATAAAGTATTACTTTCAAATATCAAGTACAAGAATAATATCTCTTATATCTCAAATAAAATAAATGCTAAAAGACGATCAATATACCATACATAAAAACAAGTAATTCTAAGATATTTTGCAATGGCCTAAATTACACATCTATTGTTTTAAAGTCAATACTCTGCAAACCGCAACTCGCCCAGAATTGTTTATAATATTGGCCGTTTTAATAACGATTAATAAAACAATTAACTAATTGCTCTACATAAGAGATAAACACGTAAATCGCTGACCAGCTGAGGTTTACTATAAAAAGATTTTAGAATCCTCGAGAGAGGGATTATTATTAAAAATGAGAATCAGTTAGCGAGTCAAAAAAATCGGTCAAAGAGAATCAAAAAGTGAACTAGTGATTTGGTCAGAATGTTTTTATTGAAAGTGCTGTTCCCCTGGTCAATGGGCCAATTAATGTAAGTTATATATTTTTCTCTTAAAGTGAAAATTGTAGAAATCATACTTTTAAAAACGAGCATCTGTAAATATGTAAATAAAAAGTTAGGTGTTTTTTAAATATACATTTTATTTAGTTAGATCCCTACGTCCCTAGTCATACCCTATATCGGGACCATGACAGCTTTTTTTTTTTTTTTTTTTTTAATGTTTACGTCCTTGCCCATAAAATTAAAATAAATAATCTCGAGAATCATTCTTTCATTTGCAAGTATGTTATTCCTCATATATTTTCTTTTTGATGACCCTTCTTTTTATTTACAATGATATTTATCCTGAGGCCCTTTTTTTTTTTTTTTTTTTTTTTTTTTTTTTTTTAGTTGCGCTATGGGTCAGGCTTAAATAACAAGGTAAAAAGTAGATTGGGGGTCCACCTCGAGGTAAAAAACTTCAGTTTTCATCATATTTTTAAATATATTTGGTCTCGTCAGTTTTTTTTTTATTCTCGAAAAAGTGAGCAAGTTAAGATGAATTTAAATACGCGTATAAAACATGCCTTACTTCATATTCTGAGGAAAATAAGTAGAACTGTGTAGAAATTAGGCCATACAGAATCACATACACTAACTGACTGACACCAAAAAAGGGGGATAGAGAAAGAAAGGTAAATGTCAATATATTCATAAACGTCACACGTAGGATTTAATTTATAACCTTTCTGTCTGAATTGTAAGGCCTTATCCCCTACCTACGTTAGAATTTGGGTACCCGTATACTTCAAATTATTCTCATTATTTTGGCATAATCCGCACACAAAACTAGATAAATTAGGACGTAAGAATTTATCTTAAATAATTATTCCTATAATTACGTAATAGTACGCATTGGGCTAATTCATTTCTATGCATTCTACTTCTGCAAGTACTTTTTCTCCTGGGGATAATGATAGCAAACTTTTATTAACGCCTTCAAGGCTGTATCGCATATTACGATTTTCTTTAGTTACGTGGGATAATTGAATTCTCTCTTTTAAAATTGCTTGATTACTGTCTTTTATTGAAGGATTCATTTTTTGACCATCCTTTTGCTTCTTTCGTTTGATACAAATTATATAGGTTAGATAAATAATTATTGTTATGGCTAGTGTTGAGATACAGAATGATATAAGACCAAATAACAAATCATGGGTGTAACTCGGGATTGACGACTGGCCATGTACTTCCGGTATGAGAGGGATCCCTATTGCAAATCTGTTTGTTCTGTAAAGGAGATACCCTACTAGGACTGACAGGGAAATGTTCCAAAATAAAAATAGTGAATCATTATGGAAGCCGTAAGGATGTTCGTACGGTTCTAATGACTTTGATTGTTGGATGGAACTTATTATGTTCCTAATGGTTGATTCGGTGGAAGTTAGATTGAGATGAGGTATGTGAAGAGTCCAGTTACTATTTAGGCACTCTTTTATGTTTTTATATGTAGGTGCAACGTGATTTGTCTTAGGGTTTAAGACAAATGATTTTAAATTTGACCATGTTGCTGGTATTATATGGGTTATGGGGTTAGCATATGTTGTGAAAATATTAGGGCATGGGAATCTCTTGGGTATGAGGACATCAGTCTGCGTTTGCAGCTGACAACTGCATGGTAGATTAATTTTAGTTGCCCCCTGGAAAGAATGTCGAACGTTAATTTTCAACGTTTTATTTGGGCTGCAGGAAATTGTCAGATGTTCTTTGGGGTGTGTTAATATGTAAGTTTCTTCATATATTTCTGAGATTACCATTGATGTTGCTGTGTGGCAGCTCATTGGATGTATATGTATGTATGTAACATAGTTGGTCATGATATGGCTTGCATTGGTGTAAGCCAGTCCCCGATATTTGCCTTATTTCATCTTTATTGTCTTCTGTAGTTGAGACTGCCAGAAAAAGTGGTTGATGTGGTATAGAGCATGTTTGGTTGAACCAAGCGAAGGGTGTTGTAATCAGCTCGTAAAGTTGCCAGTTTAGGGTTCTCTGGATAATTGGTATTTTTACCTGAATAAATATCTTTTTGTCAGAGATTGAACAATCACAGATTTTGATTGATACGTCTGCAATTTGGATTGCCAGTCTGTGACTTGATCTCGTAAGTTCTTCCTCTAAAATATCTAGGTCTTTTAACAGAATTTGTGGGTGGATTAGGTCGGCGGGAATCTTATGTTGCTTGCATGAATTCATTATGAATTGCCTTCGTAGTGCTCTCGTTATTATTGTGATTCGTTTCAATCCAAGGTATTGGTTGTATAGTAGGTTTAAAACAGTATTCTCTTGCCTGCTTGCCGAGTTGGCAATTTTTTCTTCCAGATCTATAGTGTATTTCTCTATGTGTTTAATTCGTGCCTCCGTTTCCTTGAAGGTTTGTTCCACTGGCTTTTCATATTCTTTAAAGTGATTAGAGCTTTCGCTTATAGTTTTGATTGTTCCAGAGAGCCCTTCGCTCAACCTGTTTAGTGTCTCCACGACATTACCTTCTCTTTCTTCCACTAATTTTAATTTTTGCATCGTGGCTACTCCACAACACCAAGATAATCCTGAGCCTATGAAGTCTAAGGCTCTTTTTTCTCTGGCGTTCCCTTTTATTGGTTGCTTCATAGACTCGGCACCCCAATTATCATTTAACAACTGAAATTCCTTTGAAAATGATTTTAATAATAAGTTGATGTTATGTAGTATCAAACATTCGGTAGTGGAGGTATTGAAGCCTTGACATTGATTTCTAATTGGTTCTATATTCTTTCCCTTGTCCTCTGACCAACTTGTTTCGTAATTTATTGGTATTGTTGCCTCGTAGACCTTGGTCTCTGGTAAAGGCTTCCAATATGCCCCTGCACTAATCTCGATATTGTATCCTTCATCATGTGCCTCTGACATAATTTTCGTCAGTAGTATAGTTGTAAACCTAAGAAAAAAATTGTTTATACAATTAAATAAGTTTCTTTTTAATTACCCGGTATTCTATGACCGTACTATAACTATGTATTTAAAATGCTATACCGCTTATATTATATTCTTAGTCATTACTTGCATTTACGAGCGTTAATATATTATGTTCCCTTGCTAGACTTAAAATTACTTTATAAAGTAATATTTTGTTACTTAGTAAGATAATAATCATCTCGATACTGATTATTTTATTGAATCATGTAATATTATTTCTACTATTAATCCAATCCTAATTAAAAAAAATTTCCCATGTGTAATAAAACTAATAATATCTTGTTGCTCATTTTATGGTAAGAATTATAGCATATTATGTTAAATACCATATTTTGCAACTTCATCAAAACTGCATATGAGTGGGTCATTACACGGCCCGTATGTTTTCCTGGCCCACTGAAAATCAAGATCAAAACCGGTAGTTTTCTCGGGACCGATATACTTATATTAAACATCTGTTTTTAATTAGCAGAATAAGTGGAATAGAATTAAATATTATATAAGGTAAAGTGATAATATATACACACGGATTGTTTATATTGGGCAATGTATTGTTAGTACTGTGTCCTTGCGTTCCCCTGATAGTTGTTGAATCTTTGGGGATTTTGTCTTGTTTGCCTATTGTAAAAACTTCTTTGTGCCTCTCTAGGGTTGTATCTGTTTTCCCTATTTGAATTTTTGTATCCATCATTATTATGTCTATGTGGGTAGCCATAGCCAAACCTATTTTGGTTATTGTTATGGCTGTATTGTGTTCTCTCCGTTTGTTGTGTAGGCCCTATTTGCCCACTCTCCTGTTTTTCTCCGATTGTGAGAAGCGACATTTGTTTTGCTAAGGCCCTTTCCCTAATCTCGCTTAGTTTAAGCACGAGGGTTTTTAAACTGTCATAATTCATATTTGCTGAGGACATTAAATAATAAGTTTCGTAAAATGATGAATGCAGCCCATTTTCGAAATGCTCTCTAAAAGTTTCGAACGGCATGTTGCTATCTACCTCTCGAGCTAGGGTCAACAGTTCGTAGTAATATGTCTTTATGTCTTCACTGTCCTGTTGTTTTCTAGACGAGAGCCTGAATTTTAATTTTCTTAAAGGTTGTTCCCCACTGAATTCTTTTATGAAATCTTTTTTTATTTCGGCCCAATTTTTGTTTTTGTTCGCTACATTTGTAAAGTATTCATTATACCAATGGCATGCTGGCCCTTCGAGGAAGTTTCCTAAATAACTTATTTTATATGAATCGGTCCAACCATTGCAAATAGTTGTGCGTTCATATTTTGTTAGAAATGTTACAGGTGAATCTGTACTGGGGTTAAAATTTGGAGGATTTACGAATTTAGGTATTGCCAGTGTTTTTGTATCGGCTATTGCATCCTGTAGGGTGATATTAGCCATTTTGTGTATTTGTGTATTTGTGGTTATTTGTAGTGTAGGTGAGAGAGTTGGTATATTGTGTTGTTGATTTGTGTGTTCTGCTGTATTTTCTTCAGCAGGAGTTTTTGAATATGTTTCTTGTGTGTTTAATGTCTGAATTTCGAATGTAAATTTAGTCTGTTCAAGTCCTGCCGAAGCAGGTGGACTTCTACACAGGGATGCACTAGGAGTAAAAGGACTATTATTTGTGCTACGGTGAGTGGGTTTAAATTCTTGATATTGTAAAACTTTTAATTTTTCCTTTTTTGTTTGCCCCTCGAATACTCCTTTTGTTTTGCTTCGAGTTACCCTTTCGTCATCCGACATATGGCGTATATAAATAAATAAACCTATGAATATATATCTATATAAAGTAATAATAGGTATCGCAGTTAATTAAAATAATATCTATACAAACGTTATAATACTAAGGGAAATAAATGTATTGTGAAAATTGTAGAAAGAAAAAAAAACAACAAAAAAACAACAAAAAATCGTTTATTACCATCTTTTTCCACTTTTGTATCATATCTCTAGAAATATTTCTTATATTTTCACTGCACATGTGTGTGTTAATTATTTTTCTTAAAATATTTATTGTTCTACCTATTTTTGTAGTTTCCAGGAGTTTTACAGTTATCTTAATCTTTTTTATTTTCCTTAAAATTGCTAAAATTCTTTTTTGTTTATTGTGTGTATGATATATTTCAAGTTTTCTTTTATAAGTTAACAGGATATCTGAAAAATTTTTCATTACGTAGCATTTATTGAGTATTGTTAATAATATTTATAATTAATTAGAGAAAGAATGATAGTTTTAAAGATAGCGACCTCTGCCATATGTGTACCACTAGCGCCACATTTATATCACAATCATACAACATATTATGTGGTACCAGAAACACATTAAAAATTTAAATGCCATAAAAGTAGTACTGTTTATTAAAATATAAAAGTAAATGTTAAAAGCGGCTTATCCATCAAAAGAAAATTATTACTGTAACCATATTACAATTAAAAAAACAGTTAAATTTGAAAATAAACTCGGCGCATCCACCAAATGTCATGGTCCCGATATAGGGTATGACTAGGGACGTAGGGATCTAACTAAATAAAATGTATATTTAAAAAACACCTAACCTTTTATTTACATATTTACAGATGGTCGTTTTTAAAAGTATGATTTCTACAATTTTCACTTTAAGAGAAAAATATATAACTTAAATTAATTGGCCCATTGACCAGGGGAACAGCACTTTCAATAAAAACATTCTGACCAAATCACTAGTTTACTTTTTGATTCTCGTTGACCGATTTTTTTGACTCGCTAATTGATTCTCATTTTTAATAATAATCCCTCTCTCGAGGATTCTAAAATCTTTTTATAGTAAACCTCAGCTGGTCAGCGATTTTCGTGTTTATCTCTTATGTAGAGCAATTAGTTAATTGTTTTATTAATCGTTATTAAAACGGCCAATATTATAAACAATTCTGGGCGAGTTGCGGTTTGCAGAGTATTGACTTTAAAACAATAGATGTGTAATTTAGGCCATTGCAATATATTTGAAAGTAATATTTTATGCATATAATTCTGTGCTTGACATTATTAACATAAGTGGTTCCACGTGTTCGGTTTTGTTGCTTTATTTCGGGGGGAAGCGGGAGACTCAAGCACTTAGAGTGGAAACTAACGATTCCGCTAGAAATGGAGCAGACGCTGTGAACGTGTGAGGCCTAGTTGTTCCTGCATTCTATCCCGTTCGTCTGCCGCGGATAGCTTGAAAGAAAAGGTCATCTCGTGAGATCAGTGTACTCTCAAGGGGCATCTAGTGGAAGCCAAGATGCATTTCAAAAATTAAAAAGTTGTTTGAAAGATTCGGGGTGTTCCGGGAGCCTAGAGTTCGCCATCCGGACATCCTACCTATTGGGCTGGAGGAAAAAGAAAGAAAGAAAGAACTTAATATAATAAAAGATATTAAATGTCACTATTGCCGGGTTAATCCCGGGATTATGCAAGCAATTCTCAAAAATCCCAGTATTAGGAAAACCTCGGAACAATTTTGCCATTTTTTTTGTGACCTCTATGACTACGAAAGATATAATGGTTTTAGTGAAAATTTACACTGGGAATTTCTAAAATTTTGAAAAACAGCAGCGAAGCTTTAAAAAATGTTAATGAAACTTACAATAATAATTGTACTTTTCGTATTTTCAAGTTCATTTTATAGATATTGCATTAAACGTGTTGTTTTACGATTTCAGATAAACATGACCATTTTTACTTACATATTATACAGGGTTTATAAAAAAATTTTCAAACTATAAGTTATCCAGATGTCATAAATGAATTTGTTTGATTTTTAATTTTACCAATTGGAGGCAAAACGTCGAGTACTAGTTCTAATTTCTACAGTCTGAAATCAAAAATAATGTTTTTTTTAGTTTAGTAAGAAATGCATTGACAATTGCAATGCAATTTAACAAAAAGTTAGTATTTTGTTGGGCCTCCTCGTTTTCTTATGACATCAAAGCGACTGAATGGCATTCTTCTAATTAAATTAATAATATGTCGGAGAATGTTTCTCATTCTTCCAAAACGGCTTCAGCAAGCTCCCTTGTATCATAAGTATCGTTGAGCTGCCTTAAATCAAGTTTTAACGGCAACCATACGTGCTCGATTGGGTTACAGTCAGACGATTTAGACGGTCATTCTATTTGTTTCATTTGCATCCAAAATATTGATAATGATTTCAGCCCTGTGAGGTCGAGCACTATCATCGATCAAAAGAACATTATCACCAAAATTCTGTGCAAATGAAAAATAATAGGTATAAGACATCTAACCCTGTATGTAGCCGCGGTTATTGTTTCTTTTGTAATATCAATTTCAATCTTCCAATTTCACGACTCCTCTAGACATTTATGCTCTCTCCACCAAACGGTTCATGAAGAATATATATATATATATATATATATATATATATATATATATATATATATATATATATATATATATATATATATATATATATATATATATATATATATATATATATATATATATATATATATATATATATATATATATATATATATATATATATATATATATATATATATATATATATATATATATATATATATATATATATATATATATATATATATATATATATATATATATATATATATATATATATATATATATATATATATATATATATATATATATATATATATATATATATATATATATATATATATATATATATATATATATATATATATATATATATATATATATATATATATATATATATATATATATATATATATATATATATATATATATATATATATATATATATATATATATATATATATATATATATATATATATACATACGCCAAACAGGTATGCCCCTTGCGTATACATTTACCCTTGTTTCATCTACAAAAGACAACTCGCCTATTCTTCAATGCCCCAATTGATATGATGTTCGGTCCAGATCAACGTTCAGTGACGTCCATGTCGACGTTTTAAAAATTTGTTAACCTTACAGATGTCGAATTGTCATAAAATGAACAAGGCTTGTATTTAAAATATACAGAGGTACAGGCTAAAGGGAATACAAAAAACACAATTACAAGACAAAGGTAATAAACTTTGTGCCGCGGAAAATAAAGAAAAAAAAACACTACTAAGAAAAGCAGAGAAATAGCTGAATGCATCAATGTTGTTTAATTTCAGTCATTAATGAGCAATGATTAAATAAAAGACGTTTTTACAAAAATATTACTTATACTTTCAGGAATTATCTGTATGTATCCATCATATGAAAATTGTTAATAAATAGCAATAAAACTGCAAGGTTAATTTATTAAACCGCATTTACCTGAGTTGAGTGATGTTTGAAACTTGGAGATAATGGACAGCCTGATTGACTCTAAGGACATACCTTTTTCGATGCCGTGTTAATTTTTTTCTTCGTCCCCCTCATTGAAGATAATCTGCTCTACCATCTTCTTGGAAAGGCTGCATAACATTTGAAATTGATCTTTGATACATATCGGGCGACACTTTGATCTTCTTGAGAGATTTTAGGCCAACTTGGGCAAAATTGTAATCCCCAAGTTTATTTGTGGAGACTTGCATGTAGTTCTCTCAATTTTTCTGGGTGTATTTGATGGATATCGTACTCTTGTAGACAATATTTTCACCGACTTAAAGGATTTAGACTCGCAAACACTAGGAGCTCACTTTTTAGATCACAGAGCTTAGGTGATGCGGCTCCAAAGTCGATGAAGAGGGGAACGAGGCAGGGCAACGTATAGGCGTGTTTTTTCTGATATCAATAAAACTCGCTTTAAACACCTTTTATCAAAAGAGCTAAGATTAAATGTATATTATGACTCTAATTAAGTATACTTTTCTATTTTCTTTTAGTCCAAAGTGCAATTTTTAATATTGCATTTTCAGTTGAATTAATTATAATTACACCTCGGATTAGACATAGACGGGGATCCCAACAAGGGTAGCACTTAGGCTCGCCTGGGATGACCAAAGAAATAAGAGAAGAAGGTCATAACTCTAATTCCAATTCTTAAACTTGAAAAAGAGTGTTTTGAAACCAGAACTGAACTGAGGAGGCTGCAGCGTTTAACGATTACTTCAGAGAATCTGTACAAAACTTAATCTCAGGATCTCTTCTACCCTTAAAAGATAAATCCATACATTATAATAAAAATGGATTAATAATTTTGAACCCCGTCGACGTTGAAGTCGTTAGAGGAATTATCATCTCAGTTTCGAGCAAGCTATACTCCGGGGTCTGATGGTTCTCTTTTATTTCCTTGGTTCGGGAATTTGCACATGATTTGAGTAAACCCTTGGCTCATCTTATTATTCTATCATTTTAGGTGCTATTTTCCTTATGACCTAAATCATCTATTAAAACTCCTACACACAAGAAACGAGCTATAGATAACATATAGACCCATTGTATTACTTTCGGTATTCTCTAAGATATTTGAGAGGGCTTTTCAAGTCAGACTAAAAAACGCACAGGCAATGTGGCTTTGTGGACGGGTACTCTACAGAGAAGGCGATTCTTTCCTTCAACAGTTATCCTCTTAAAAACTTCGACAGAAGGTTGAAGTCGGCTAGCATTTTTTCGATCTGTCGCGTACCTTTAACACCATTAACCAAACATTACTACGAAATTCGTGGTCAAGCTTAGAGTTCGGTCGAATTATTGTCTGGGTGATCGTAGTTATTTGTATAAGAAAAACGGAAGTACGTAAGTACGGAGTACTGTTCGGGGATTGCTGAGGTAATTATTTATAATTTTCATTGACCTCGTACATGAGATCTTGTGCTCTTACGCTTTTCAAGGACGATTCCTTTGCTATCGTATTCGTTACTACGAATTGTTGGCTGCAAGGGCAGGAACATGTATGGAGCCCATACCTGGATGATGTGAAAAGAATGGTCTCAGTCTTGTCTTGTCTTGAATGAGTCAAAGACGGATCTTGTGCTATTCCTCTCGATTGAATAGATCCTTATATGTGAAGTGTTTGGACGGGAGTTCATGTAGTTGCAGGTTTATCCTGGGAGGCACATACTGAGTGGCTCTGCGGGAGGCTAACTTTAAAGACCTTTTCGATTGATGATATATTCTAAATTCAGAAAACTGGCACCGGATCTTTTACAAATGCTATTTGATCAGTTCAGTTTATTAGAATGCCATTTCTCAAATGATAAAATGAAGGAGGCTTTAAACAAAAACATTGTTATTTTAAATCAATTTTCTGAAAATATAAAATATCTTAATAGTCACATCGGATTTTATTTACTTAAACATTCATTTGCAATACCCCGTATAACTTTCTACTAAGTTGTGCTTATTGTTGGAATACACCAACTTCTCTTTCCGACTATGATTCAGTTTTAATAAATACTCTTTAAAATGTAACAAATTGCAATTTTGACAAAATTCTTTTAAACAAAGTAAAATTTCTGTCAAACTTGGTAGTGTTGGTATTCGAGATTCATTCACGCTTTTTTTTCCACGTTTTTAAGTTCGGTTAACGATGTAAAAAATTTACTTTACGTTTTGTATACCTTTCTTAATAAGATGTGCTCATTGTTGGAATACAGTAACCTCTCTTTCCGACTATCATTCAGTTTTAAAAATACTCTTCAAAATGTAAGAAATTGCAATTTTGACAAAATTCTTTTAAACAAAGTAAAATTTCTGTTAAACTTGGTGGTCTTGGTATTCGAGATTCATCCACGCTTTGTTTTTCCGCGTTTTTAAGTTCGGTTAACGATGTACCAAATTTGTTTTATTAAATTTTTGGTTTTCACAGAAAAGATACCGGATGAACTACCATGTAGAAAAGAAGAAGAATTTAGATTCGAAGTTTGGTCAGGTTCTCCTTAGTAACCTTATGTCGAATAGTCAGTATATCAAAGACAGGGCACGTCTTCTTGCTCTTCAAAGACCTGAAAGTAATGCCTGGTTAAACGCTCTATCTTCTGCATCTTTGGGGAATCTTTTAGATGATTCATCTTTTAATATTTCCGTTGCTGTGTGAGTTGGTTTGCCTATGTCTGAACAACTATGTTTCATATTGATTAGTTGACTCATTTTCGTTGTCTAACCTGATTTGTGAGATACTAGAAAATTTCAGAATAAATGGTTCTGCGTTGCTGGATTATCATTCTTAATGTTTCTTGTAGATCAGTACTACGTAATGTTTTAATTTCGGAAAATTCCTTCAACTTGAATTTTAAATTTGTTCAAATCCTCAGGCATAATGGCACAATAATTCGTTCAATAACGTGTCAAACGCGCGCAAAATCTGTATTATTATGAAAATTAAAAAATGAGGAATTCCTGGCTCAACCGGGGTTAATCCCGGAATTGATCAGTCTAATCTAGGTATTTTCGAAACAGATTTTTCCTCCGAGATTCTGTGATCCCAGGACGTCGGCAGTCCTCGACAAATATTGTGATGGAACAACAAAAATCTTACCAAAAATTGGGAATTAAATTATTAAAATTTTGCACAGTATTGTATAACACCCTGTGTAACAAAAGGTAATAATTCTAACGCAGAACTAACATGACCTCTTAGTAAAATAGCCTAATCCAAAAAACCACAGTCAATTTGCTTTTTCTAAACCACAAATGTTTGGCTTTAAAAATGGTTGTAAAAATTTTATTATCTTTAGCAATCGATAATCGATCAGCAGTTTATACTATAACTTTCTGAGATTTTAATGATTTTTTCCATGTTTTGTACACCAGTAGATAAAGGGCATAGCATATATAATGTTATTCGTCAGATCTAAATAGATAGGCATTTTGTTCCCAAGACAAAGATATTAAATTTGTTGAGTACATTTTTTCAATGTACTTTTAACCTTTTTTTGCAACATGAAAAATATGTAAAGTATTAAATGAAAAATAGTTTTCATATAGGTAGATGAATCTACCTGTCATACAACATACAAAAATTGTCTTTTTAAATCTTCTATAAAAAGTATGAAAAGTAAAAAAATTAATTTTACGCACTTGTTTGTACGTTGTGCATAAAATATAAAATATATATATACTTTTATATATGTATATATATATATATATATATATATATATATATATATATATAATTTGGAGATTTTAAAGAGGTATTATAAAAAATAGTTAAATTGTCATTTGCATTAATATTTTATAGACTCGTAATTATGAATTTAATCTCTTTAGCCTTCTGGGCATCATCACATGAAAAAATTAAAAAAAACCCTCTCATAATGGAAATGTGTTAGAAAGAGAGATACAACGTTCTGCTACGTAGTGAAATCAATGGGAATAAGTTGCTTATTATGTCACGGTTTTTGACAATCTTCTCGGATCTCTTTAAAGATGAAGGTATGAAACCTGTTATATTTATAATAAACCCAAAGAGACACATTCAAGGGGCGCACTTTACAGGGTATTTCATTAAAATATTGAATGTTCATTTGTTTACTTTCCGATTAAATGATAATCGGTACATTGGAAATTGTCAAAAATCTTAAATTTTTTATTTAAACCATTATTTTTATACAACTGTTGGTTTTTTTCCCAACATAAAAATATATAAATATACATTAAATGACAAAAATACTTTAAGAAATTATGCATTTGCACATGTAGACTAATCTGCCTAGGACGGTTTTGCATATCGACGGATACTTTTTGAGCAAAAAAAAGTTAAAGTGTCACTTACCCTAACTTTTGAACTCAATTCAGTATTATTGCAATATTAATAGGGTTCAATGTAAGAGACATCTTAAACGTGAACGTTTTAATCGTTAAAATACATTTAGTTTTATATTGGGGGCGTATATTATCCTCCGTTCTTACTAAGTCTATGACGATACAGGTATTGAAATGGAAAATAAACATTTTAAAGAAAAAAAAAAGAAACATAAGATGCTATTTTAAACCATTTTTTTTGGTTTGGCAGAGGGTTAATTTGAGATATTTTCTTAAAAGCCTTTTTATCTCTAGAGTTTGTGTAATTAGGTTATTTTACTTCCATTTTCAAAGTGAGAAACAGCTTTAACTAGATAATTTTTAAATGAAATGTTTTTGTGTGACTGGTTTAAACCGCAGGTAAGCCAGAATGGTTACAATAATATTGAAGGAAATCTTTTATTTAATTTTAAGAGTTAAATTGTTTGCCTGTTTGCATTTTGATTAATTACAAATAATTTTATTATATTTAGAATTTAAAAATAAAGATGCTCTTTAAATTATAAAATAGGCGGAGAAAATCTTCTTGGATACATTAGACTGCCTTTTACATTTAAAACATACAGAGGAAGTTTAGTTATATGTACAACGGGTTTTGAGCATCGACTTATTGATTATTTTAAATGTAAAATCCAGTAAAATATTATTTCAATTAATAAACTTATTCTTGCTGATATATGAGTTTTGATACTATCAAAGACAACCGAGAAAATTAACAAGAAACCTATCATAAGAGGCAGTATATTCCTTTGTAAGAACTTTACTGATATGTCTCTTTCTTTCTAAGACCTTGCCCTTTATGGCAAGGTTTTTGTCATATTTCTCGGTAGTCTTTAAACGTAAAGGTATCAAACATGGTATTGCTATAACCAGGAAGATGCCCATTTATTTAAATAATAATCTACAGGGTGTCCCATTTAAAATAACAGAGTCGATGCTCAATTTTTTAATTTCCAAGTGTCATTTATTTTTTTAGCAAATCCTGACGGTTCGGAGAAAATCATCCAACTTCTATATATAATATTTTTTGATATTTCTAAAAGTTAAGCCTGTTCATGACAGTCAAGTATAAACTTCTCTCAGTAGCTTTTTCTAAATCAGCAACTAATGTAAATTTCTAATACATGAAATCCGTAACATCCCTTGCGTGCTCGTAAATTATATACAAGCAACACCAATTGAGGAATTCTAATTATAATCGTGTTAGCGTCCCAAGACAAATTATATCACCTACCTCGTAAAAAACGGCTAATTTCATGTGGACTCGGAATTTTTTGAATTGTGACACTATACAAACTGAACCATATATTTGAACCCAAAATATCAAATAATTTGATTAACTTTAGGTTTTGCTTCGATATTGCCGACTGGTTAAAACTGTAAATAGAACTCTGAAAATGGCTCGATTTTGACAAACCGTCTTTCGACACTGGTACACGCCCGTGTAGAATATTGTACTTTGAAAACGATTGTAAATGTTAATATTTGAATCGCTCATTTCAAACACCACATAAGTCAAAAAAGTTAAATTTTCAGAAGGTAAAAAAACTTCTTTACATAAAAACTATGCTTGATATGACAATAAAAATTAATTTAGATTAAAATATTCAATGGTCGGCATAACACATATAGGTTTCAATAAAAAATTTGTACTTATGACTTATGTTGTTATTGCACCGAAAATATATTTTAAATATATATTGGAGGCAATAAATACAAAAAAGTAATTGAAATGGATTTATTTATGTTTTCTTTCTTCTTAATTTCTATTATCTAAGGCACAAAATCGAACTCCCGTCGCATTCGGCATCAGCTTCTTCAGTTGGCCATTGGAAAATGTGTTCATAAAAGGGAATGTACTGCTGAAGTAGACTATTTCGTACTTGTTTAATGTTATCATTTTTTTTTCGTATTTATGGGACCACTGCCATTAGGAAAAGCCTGTACAACTGACAAGACAATCTGACCACTTTTATTCCTAGCCAGGTTAAATGTGTGAGTTGTAAGACCGTCAATAAAGTCTTGTGTAACAACTACTCCTTTCTTATTTTGATCATACTGAAATGACATATAACAGGATGGGGAGAAAGATTTTTTGTGTTCTTTTGGTACATTTTTTCCAAAACTTTCTTCAGATAGACATGTTTTCTTATAATAGGTGGTCCACCACTTCGAGAAGTCCATAATCTGGTTAGTAGACAACATAAACACTAAAAAATATGGACTTCCCACATTATCTTACAATACTGCTCAGGAACGTATACACGGTCACACTTTTTAATTTTTTTCTTTACGACGCCAAAATCCTGATCATTAGGTAAAAATGAGTGACTTCTCACTGGAAAGTAATGCGTTATTTTCGAAAACTGGTTAGTATCTGTCAATAATAATAAAAATCTAATGACTGTAAGGTTTTTATTTTGACCTGAACAGTTAACTGTAAAAATGCACAACTCATTGATATTTTTGTTTAAGAAATTTTCTAGGTAGTGAAGAATCATTAGGCAATCTTCGTTGGCACCTTTCTTTGTCAAACCTTCATGGTAAACATAAAAAAACGGATTCATTAGTTTTTAGGTTCTTGATCCCGAAACAGCTGACCCAAAGTTTCATAGTTTTGACGTCTAAACGAGCGTGTAAATAATCAATATCTTTGCCTGAGTAGCGCGTGCACTTTCTAGGAAAAGAAAGAATATGATCGGGATTAGCTTCAAAACTTCCGGAGGTGTAGTGTTTGCCTTTGGATGTTGACCTCGTTTGTCAAGAGGAGGTTGCGATTGTTTAAGCAACTCAAAAAGGTGTCTGATTCGGTTTTCCGATATACCATAAATAGAAGAAAATGCTTTTTTACACACGACTTTTTTACTGGCTGTAATAACAGAATACTTAAAAGCATATTGTCTTGGAATTGCGCCATCCGTACGTAGTCGATGACATTTTACAGGTTTATTTTCGATCAATTGTTGCAGATAAATGTCTTGCTCGTTCTTATTATTAAATGTATTTATCTGATTAATTCAGAAATTGAGTCAGGTGTTCAAAACATGTCATTTTACACCTAGAACAAGACACTATCTCAATAATATTAAATTTATTTACCACACATATAAAAAAGAACTTACCGATATTTGGGTACAGTAGCACGTGCTGGCAAGAGTTTTCCCTTCTAGTTTGTATGCTGAAGCCCTTTAACTTTTGCATTCTTGATTATAAATCTCTTATACTTATGCGGATTACGCCGTCTCTTTTTCAAAGGTTGAGGGTTGTTATTGCCACTATCACTAGACGCATCAGACATTTTTTACTGCTAAATAGCTAACCATGCTTCAGAAAAATAAACGCCCACACTCCCTCCTAGCCTTCTTGTCCAAAATGTAAACAAACGAGAGCGCCAATCATACGATATCCGGACCCCCACTTAACTCGCTAAATATTCGGTGCAAAAAGAACATAAGTCGATGACTTGTGTGGTTTTTGCAATGAACGTTCAAATTACACTAGGAGTAATTTCTGAAACGGTAAATGTGACTTGCGTGGTTTTTCCACACAAAACGTAAATACCACTATAGAGACATTTTTTGGTAAAAACTCAATTTCCCTAACTTTTGACTTATGTGGTTTTTGAAATAAGCGATTCAATTATTTATCTAATATCAAATAAGTTCGTTTTTTTGTATTCTAAATTTTATTTTGTTTATTTTATATAAATTCTTCTTCACCAATATTTAGTTATGACATAAAATGAATTCTTTATTGTTAGTTATAATAAAATGTTTTATTATATGGAAATATATACTTTTACAGATTCGAGTTGTTTAATTTTTACTGTGGCCAACCCTTTATAATCATTTTTAACTTTGCAACACTATATAATATTTATGTAAGAGGATTAAAACAAGTTTTTCTTGAATTTCCTTTTATTTTCAGTATAAAAATGTTTTCATGATAACATAAAAATATATAAGTATTTTTAAATTACTCTATTTCATTATATGCAGAGTACAACCTATAACTTATTCGATTTTATGAATATAAAAGAAATACGGGGTAAACACATAGTATAAAGGAAGCTTTCACGGCGTTGACCAATTATAAAATTATGGTCCTGGTAGGATTAGACTGGCTGATCAGCGTGGACGCGTTTCATTTACAATTAAAACACAATCGACAATGTGACAACAATCGTAATAAAAAAATCCGGCTAGTGTATTTTACTTGTAATTTCATTTCATAAAGAAAAACGAAAAAAACCTGTTTCATTTAAAACCGTTCTTGGTTGCTCCGATTTGTTGTATTTTAGCTTTGAACGGGTCTAATCCAGAACCATGATCTTTTAATTGATATTACAGAATGATTTTCATGATTCATTTAAAATAACACAATGTCACAAAATTTGGGTTTGAGAAAACTCTAACTGGGGGCATCTCAAAACACATGTTTTGTAAATAATCATGTTTTTATCATTCTATTAAATTTTGACACTTGTTTTTGTTATGGATTATCTGAACTGTCTTTGATGGTGGTGATACCCATTATCATCATCATCTGATACCTAAATAAGTCTTGTTCATAATGAAGGTTGGTTTATTAACGGCTGAAAATGTCTGACGGATCGAAACTAAATAATAACGTTCGGTAAGTATCCTGTGTGTTTACTTATTATAAAGGGTGTCCCAATATGAAGTTCCGAATGTTGTTTGTTTACATTTTTGATCGAAAATGTTTTGGTGATATATTTTTGTTTTTAATTGATGTGTACGCCAGTACAAATTCAACCATGGAGCGATAGACAGTAGATCAAATTATTTACATTGTTAAAAATTATTTTGGAAATGGCTTTTTTGTTATTGTAAACAAATGCGTGATTACTTCGGTGTGCAAAATTTCCCTGCGGTCGAACCATAAACTTCACCTTCGCGGTTAAGATCCACTTTAATACTTTCGTATATAATATACTATTTTCCATTCGAAGTGTTGAAAAAATCGATTTTCATTTGTTTTATAATGTCAATCAACCGAAAATGTTACTCGCTTATTTCCGACTTGTCAGGACTTGACGTAATGGTTATGCAGACCAAACGCGATGTATTAAGCCCGGGTTATAGATTGAAAATGTTTTTGTTTTGCATCGTCCGTTTAAGCTAAGCGTTTACACTGGTTCTTAGCCGGTCTTATAGATTGAAAACATTTGCTCGCCTTACTTTTATGTTTATGTGCGTTTTTTAAATTTGCTGTGAATGGATAATCAAAATCATAGTAAAGGCTAAACATTGTGCACATATTAATATGTGCCGCAGCTGTAAAGTTGTTGAAGAGAAGGCGGCGAATTCGGCCTGTTAATTGGGGTAGAAATACTCAAAACTCCTACCAGTATTTTCTTAAAATTAAAGACAAGGCCCCAAGCAGTTTTTTTAAATGGACGAGGATGTTATGTGTATATATTGTCAAATATATTACGAAGGTCGAACGTTTTGAAAAGCCCTCTAAAATGCAGCAATTTCATTGGCTGCAACTTATCGCAAACGTCGATTTACGCTAGACCCTTCCGTCAAAGTTAAAGATCGCCATCTTTTCGACGGCTAGCGGAAACTCAAACGGATGGCAGCAAAAATATACTACCGTACCCATTGTTTTACGTTAAGTAAACTTCAAAGACAGCGCAAACGGCGACACAGGACGCAAACGTTTTTAAACTATAACCCAGGCTTAAGACGCTTATTGGCGAATATGAATTTTTCATGTATCAGATGACATTATGGGTGACACTTAGAGTATATTGACCTGCGTAGAGTTTTCCCTATTTTTAAATTGTGCAGTAAGCTGTAATTTATATATCTGTGATAAGAAAAGTCTTAAAAGTTAAATAAATTCGTTAACGTTGTAGGATTCGCATATTGGCATAAGTTATATGTATATTGTAACTAAACGATTTTGATTTGAAACACTTGTGTGTAGGTAGAACTCATGTTAAAGTTGTTTTTATGCAAAAAACTCTACGAGGTTACTTTTCCTGGGGGGGGGGGGGAAGTAATTTAACAGTAACAATTCCAAACCAAGTACCTAAAAAATGGGTTCGGTCATACTTCCTGATATTTAATATCTGATGCGCTCTAGTTCTTTTAACTTATTGCATCGGGGGCAGTTTTCAAGCGATGGTGAAACAAAGTGGCAATTTTGCGTAACTAAAAATATTAAAAATAAGAATGGTTTGTTTTACTGTTGTAGCACACTATATAAATTTATTATGCATATTCTAAGATCATAACAAAGTGATTATTGTTTACGGATTTGATTTCCTCTCATTTATCTAGATATATATCTAGTTATTAATTTCTAAAATGTGTTTTTTATTTATGGTTAACAAATAAAAAAAAAACGACGCTAATTAAGTGATTTTCACCCACTGTTATGTATACTTGATTTAAGCGATGTCATTGACTATTTAAAAGCATATTCTACCGTCATAAGAATCTCCGTTAAATTTGTAATAAAAATTTATTTCTTTTGTTATGAAGTTTATAACCTTGCTTAAATTTAAAATATAATATTACCAGGAAAATATACCCCGTTATGCTTAATTAACACTTTTATAATCTTATTTTTATATTTAAAAATATGTTTTCCCAATTAACTACGAACATTTCTAATCCAATCTATTTACTCCTAAATACAAAATACTCATTACAAATTAATTCCTACATTCCTATGTACTTAACATATTTTTTTTGTGGGCATTTATGGTAATTATTTTAGTTCAGTAACAAAATGAGAGGAATGTAAATCAATAAATCAAAAAAAAAACAAGGCCAAAATTAAAGTCTTTCAAAAATTAACACTATATGAATTTTGAATATGTATAAATAATACTTTTATCTAGACACTCTAAAGATCGATTTTTATATAGGAATTAATATTATATACAGTGTGTTAACAGTAAAGCAATCCGTTATTATTTATAATAATATATAAAAAGCCGCTCGATCGACCCTTCATTTTATTGTAAAAATAAGTAAGGGGACTATAGTTCAATACATAATAAAAACTCAGGAAGTTACATCGAAACCGTTTTTCAATGTAAAAAACTCTGCCTCGTCCTTTGCTATCAGTGAATAGCTAATTAATCCTGATGAGATTGGACTAATTCGTTTATCGAATCCTCCTACTAAGAAACCTACCTAAAAAAATAAAAGTATGAAGGAAAGAAATGTTCAGGAAGATGCTGAAAATGTTAAATATAAAGCACTGATCTGCTCACATAAATCATTATCTTAATTTGAATATTATTTTCACGATAAAATTCTTCATGAAATAAGCTATAATATAAAATATCAAAATTATATCACAAAATACCGAATTTATAAATGTTAGAAATATACAATAATTATTTACAGGAGGAAAAAACAATAACAACTATTAATTCACGAATTACATTCATTTACTTCCCTATAACGAATAACAACAATAATTTTACAATTTAGTTCGTATGTTAATAAAGTTAAACTAAAAAACATCGTTCATAAATATGAGGTGTTAGTAAATTTCTCTATAACATTAATTTTGTATAGATTTGCTTTTGCTATATAAAGTTTAAGCAATAGTAAATCATTCGGCCGCCTTCTACATTTTTGTATGCATTATTATCATCTCGAATGCTTGTCTCCTCATTTAGAGTATGATCCATTAAATAAAAAAAACCTCATATATAAATATTTGGTTTACAGAATCTAACATGTAACAGGGTATCCCACTTTCGGCAAAATTCAGTGTTGTATGGAAAAGGGATTCTTGTTAATAATAAATAATTAAACGTTATAAACCATTGTGATGTTCTGTTGTTCAGATGGTCTTGATTTTTATAAGATATTTAATTTTAAAAATAGATTTATAATACGCCATTTCTACTATAATAATGAACAAATTCTTTTCTCTCAGGAGCTGGAACTTATATCAATTTCTACAATTTCCAAACCCTTTTTGATAAAATCATTAATAACTGAGATACAATGCAAGAATGTGTGAAAAATGGGACGCACTATACAATACTTGCACGGACGATTTTCTGTAAATGTCAAAAGTAGAAAATTTTTACTCATAATATATTAAAACATCTGATGAATCTAATTGAATGAAGAGAACAACAAAATCTCACAGCCGGCATTCTGGGGAGCTGGCGAGGAAGATAATAATTTTCGCAAAACAGCAGAAATTCTGTCAATATTATAGCGGTGCATTTTAATTTTTATATAAAATACACATACCTTCTACAATTTTATTTTTGGTTTATTTTAATTGCCTCACGTCAACTACAGAATTTTTGGTAAGACACCTTGCGCAACTGCGGGAAACTAGACTAAATGACATAAAAAACTATATTTCTACAGGTTTAGAAACCAGTTCTTTGCGCCAAGGCATTTAAATCTAATTTTATTAGACTGGCTCATTTGACTTACAAGTTATTTTTTGGTCAAAAATGATTAAGTGAATATTTTATTTTCTATTCGACAGTTACTCAAGATACTAAAAATGTTATATTATATCATAAGAGTTGAAAGCACGAGGTTTAGCTGACTACACACGAGTAATGTAATTTCTAGGGCTTTTCGTAAACCTCCAGAATTTGTTGAAAAATAAAAAAATGGCAAGTATCGGAAATGTTAAAATATTTTGAAAAATGTAATTTTTTTTAATACGAAATTCTAAGGATACTTAATGTAACGTACCATAATTTCAGTTGTTTTCGAAATATTGATGTTTGAAAATTAATTACTTCAATATTTTGAATGGTTGTAGAATCTATATAGCTTAACTTAAAGCAAAATTATTTTCACTTTCCTCTTTTACCCTTTCCTATTCCACAACCTATCACACGAAGTAAGGGTAGCACCAATATAGTTCGGTACTATAAGATCGGGCTTGAAAAACTAGCGACTCAAAGTGCCCAAAATATGGTGCACTATAAACAGTGCTAATACATCCCCAGTGAGAGCGCCCTAGTCGACTTAGGGTCCCAAAGAACTATCAAAAGAAAAAAGCCATATTTTTATGAAAATAATTTAAATGTAGAATGATATTTGAAATTTCTTAGAGAAGAAATTCAAAATGTAATAGATAATCTTCCACTGCAGTAATATGCCCAACTGGTGTGACGCCAAGACGGAGGTCCTCCGCATATATTATGCTTGTAGTTAATTTTTTACAGGAAACTATGAAACATGGATCGGGCCTCGTGGAACTATTGAGTGGATGCCAAACAACCCAGACTCATTTTCTTGGAGATAAATAATCCATATATAAAAAAAAACGGCCATATTTAACAGTTATAAATAAATTATTCCATGTATAAAACCCTAACGTTTATTATTTTGCATCGCTTTTAGCGACATATTAGCTTTTACAACGTTTTGCTCAGAAATTTAGGTGCGTAACCTGCCTATTAAAGAGATTTGTCTGGTGTTTGGTAAACTTTAAGGACAAAGAAAAAAAGATTTTAAATTAGAGCGAAATAGTTTTCACATTCTCCATAAGATTTTCAAGACCTATCTTATGATAACAAATTTATATGGTACCCGCGGTAACATTTTTGTTACCTTCATTCCGTTTGGTAGGTAATACCCTGGGATAGTTATTAAAAAGATAAGATAGGAAAGTGAAAACCATTTCGCTCTGTAAGTTAGCCATTTAGATTCTACAGTTATTGTAAATGTGGAAATTAAATTTCAAACATTAATATTTTGAAAACAATTAAAGTTAGGTATAGGGTGTGTACATTAAGTATTCTTGGAATCTTGTATACAAATCAAAAGTATGACAATATATATAGGGCATTTTAGACATTTTCGATGCTCCGTTTTTTAGTTTACCACAAATTCTGAAGTTTTATGAAAAGCTCTAAACATTTCGCGTTAAGTTCTTGACAACTATATATATATATATATATATATATATATATATATATATATATATATATATATATATATATATATATATATATATATGTATATATATAGTATAAAAAACTGTACACTATTTTTCCTATAATCTCAATTAGGACTCTTATTTTTATTTTTTTTGTTGAAAAAATCTTTCAATGCTAGTGTTAAAAATTGAGTAATTGCTTTGATTGAAAATAAAAAAAGTTAAAAGGTAGCCTTTGTTTTTCCAACAATGCGTGTGGCATAAAGCATTTTCTAACCAAGTTAATAGTACCTTTTTTTCAGTTTCATAAGTGGTCCTAGGAAAAATATTTTCCTTGTTGATTTATAAGGTGACAATTTTTGAAAATAATGTACGTGATAGTTTGCATTAAAAATGTTAAAAAATAAATAAATAGAAGGCAGAAGTTAAGTTAAAATAATAAATTATAACAATGTACTACTGTCCATACCTCAGTATTCTAAAGAAAATATGTTTTTATTTTATTATTGCATGCAAACAGATATGGGATCACGGCCTCTATGCCTCCTCTTATGACTTTTGTTTGGGATCCAAAATAATCCTATATACTCCAAAATATATAAAGTTAAAAATTTTCCTAGCAACTCTTGTAAACCCACTACGATACACGGAGATATAATGAGATATCTTGTACTAATTTTGAAAATGGTTGGTAATTTTGTTTTCAAATGCCAGTATCTTTTGAGTTACTGACGATATTTGATTTCACCACAGTATAGACTTTATAACACTATTATAATTTCTCAGTACGCACTTTAGCAGCTACTACTAATACATGATTAAATGAGATCCAGACAGTTTAGCGGAAGCCTTTTGGCTTATGAGTAATTTCATGAATTAATTAATTTTGAAGAAAATGCTGGCAACAGCTCATAACACTTGATTTTTTTAATTTGTTAAACTTTTTTAAAAACGTTTGACAAGGTGATTTCAGGTTACTAAATTAATGTTTTAATTAAAAATTCATATCATAAATATTTATCGACTTCACTTTATTGAATTTTGAATATTGATATTTTGACACTTTTGGTTTAAATTATCATTTTTGCGTTAGATTTGTCTAGTTCTTGACATTTTTATTTTTTTTTTAAATTAATTCGTCTATTTCATTGCTAATTCTAAGTTTACCTTGCTTATTTCAACATTACGCATAAATTACATACACATACACGTTTTTGGTAATTATATTAGATACATATAATATCGATTTATATATTTTAAGCAATTTAAAAACTACATTAATAATAACTCATAATCAACATCTTTGATTGACTCCCGCTAAATTGACGCGTCCGCCAAATTTTTTTTTGACCCAAATTGTCGTAGACCCGATTAAAGTACTTACTTTATTTGAATATTAGCTGTTGTATAATTATTTTGGTATTATTGTGGGTTAAGTTTATTTGGAACATTCTGTGGTGATCGGGATTTTAACAGGCATAATTAATTAACGATACATCAAAGTGGTCGAAACACAAGAACACCTTTAATCTCAAAAGGTAGAAAATTGCTAAGTCCCGTGCTTCGTTGATAGCATGGAGTAGCGAGACGAAACAAAATCGGAGAAGAGTGAGAGCCATTTCCTGGCATCGCCATACGCACTATGTCGCCCGGTTTTACCGCTTTGCGCCGCGGACTATGGAAATTTTCCGCTGACCACCCGCCGGCCGCAAGCAGGCTCATCGAGCGCCCAAAAACCGGGCCATATATGGAAATGCACAGGGAAAGAAGCGGAAATCTGGCTATAAAAGCAGCCGGAGCGAGGAAATCAGCAGTCTTATTAGCGACTACCATTTGCTAAACGTCGTAATGCCCAAATGGAAAATCAGTTACTCTAAAAATCCAGTTTAAAGGGGAACCTCTGCCCAAATTCAAAATGTTAAAGTCAATTTAAAAAGCTAAAGTTTTTCATTTTTTTAATTTAAATTTTTTTGGTTTGCCTGTTAGTTCTGTTTTCCGTAATTGACTTAACGAGTAAGTAATATGTAAACCATTGTGCCTTGTGAACTTTTATTGTCATTGTCTATGACGTTTGAAACAAATTGTGAACAATAAGCCGTAATTATTATTTAATAGAAATAGTGTTTTTTAAATCTCAGAATGTGTTTATGTTTGGCCGTACTTGAAAATCCATCCTTAGACTCTAGGCTAGGTAGTAAATAAACGTCGAGAGGCCGGTCAATAACCTAATTCCGTATCAGCTGTTAGGCACTTAGGCCGTCGATGAGTGCGACTCGGTATTTAGCATATAGGACACCCATCTGTCTGGATTCATTTTGCGATGCGAGGAATTTTGCTAACAGCGCGACAGAGTAGTATTTAGGATAAAAGTGGAAGAAAGAGATTTAATTTTAAGTAAAAGTTATAGTTTAAATTTTCTTATTATGTTCGAAGCCGCAGGCTGAATTATTACCATGTCAGACCGAATTAATAATTAGCTAGTTTAAATAAATGTTTAACAGAATGATAGAAATTAATTTAAGTATAAACTCACTTTGTTCAGTGCATTTAAATGAATTAATCGAGTTTGAATTTAAGACAAGAATAGGAACTGATAAATAAGGCTGAGTTTTGTCAAGTGATTTGAACAATAGGTAGAACTATAAACTTCGTTAGGGAATTTAATTAGGGTTAATGACGTTTAAAAAAAAAGAGGAATAAGAAACTTGATGAGTGCGTTTAGATATTTTATTGATTTGAAAATAAATTAGTAAAAAGGAATTTAGTCAGATGAACTTAAGTGTTTTATCTCGACTTAAGAATTATAGAAAGGGACAGTAAGGAGAGCCTATTGAGTTAAGACATGAGATGTTAGGTAGCGTATAAAATCTGACTGTAAGATCTAGTGGAATTAAGTTAAGTTTTATCTGTTTGAAATAGTTAGGAATGCGGACTGGGTAACTAAAAATAATTCACTTTAATTAACAGTAGGAATAAATATAGGAAAGTGTACTGGATCAAATAATATTAACGAAATTATAATTGAATTCTTTACGAAAAGAGATAGTAGAATAAACTTTTAAAGTAATTTTAATTAAATGACTTTATTGGAAACAATTAAAGTTATTATGCCGTAAAGGCTCCCTTTCACTTATTACGTATAACAACATCATAATTAAAATTACCTTAGCTCGGAACCAGAATTAATGTTACTATCTAAAGAGTAAATATATCAACTTAGGATTTAAGAAGCGTAGTTTTAAGAAGGGATAAATAAGGTGCTTGGTGCTACGGACCCTTGAAAGTAACCTGAAGAGGACCAACAACAGGGCCGTACTAGAAGTAAGTACTTTACGGGCCATATTGGTAAGCTAAACTGTGTACTGAGTTACGTGTGTCGACCTACTAGAAAAGGGGATAATAAATAGAGTAGAGAAAAGTAGGCCACCACAATTCCTTAATTAATTTTTTTAACATCATCGGAAAAACGATTCTAGTCTGGATACCTCTAATCCGTCCAAGTAAGCGCGAACTTGCCTGATCTACCTGGCTTAAAATTTTGTTTTAATTCCAAATTTATTATTGATTGATCATAAAATTGCCTGAATAATTTTTTAATAAAAAAATTCTAATAATAAAATAATTTAATAACAGTGTTAAAGTGCTCAATAAAGAGAGTCAAGTCTTTCTTTAGCTAAAAATTTGTTGTTATATTAAGGTAATTCTTGAAACTTTGTACAAACAGATCTTTTTGCGTTTTTTTTAATTAAAGAAAAATAAATTTTAAATATTTTTTTGGCTAAAAAACAATTAAAGATCTATATTTGTTAGGACAGCTGCCTAGAATGTCCAAAATCATTACTTTTCCTACATTTTTTTTTAAAATCCACACCAATATCACTTCCGTGGATGTAACCGTCTGTAATTCTCCACTATTAAATTATTTTAATTTTCTGCACTTTCCTTAAAGTAAACTATTTTTATTATTATCCACGAGTCCACATAACATACTTCACTTTTTGACCAATTTTGAATATCTATTTCAAATTTTACAATTTTTAAAGCTAAATAATATCTGTATCTAAAGTAGGCCATCACTTCTGTGGTCAACACAAAACCTCGAAATTTTCGGTAAATATTGGCAACAATGCGTATTCGGCGACCATGTTTTGAACCTTCATTTGTCTTTTACTTCGGCATGTGATTAGACGCTTCAATTGGCGATTAATTTCTTGTGTTTTATGCAAAAAGTCACTTCTGTGGAGTTGACAAAAAAGGTTGGATTCTAAAAATGTGTTATTTTAATTTTTTTATGGATAATAAAATCTTACTTCTCTTAAAACCAGAAACTCTAACCTCTCTTTTTCTTCTGAGAAATAAATATTAACGGTCAAATAATCACTTCTGTGGACATCATTTCTGTGGACCTTCTGTGTCCACAGAAGTGACACTTGTCAACGGAAATGATTTTAATTTTGACCTGGTTTGTAACCTTAGTAAATTTGCTTTTTTTGGATTTAGGTTCAATAATATAATTATTAGAGTAAAAACTAAATTATACGGAAATATTTACTTCAATAATTATTGTTGCTTATTTTGAGCTAAATTAGAAACAGACTTTTCTTGCTTATAGATCAAAATGCTAATTGATAAAGAAAAACGTGAGCAAAAAAAACTTAGCATGCGGAGAGCTTGGGATAAACTTAAGCAAGATAAAGAGAAGCATGACGAAATTAAACGAAAAGACAGAAAAAGGAAGAGGGATGGGTAAAGGGTATAAATGATCTTAGTCGAAAGGACCAAAAAGCGAAATGAAAGGAATGGAGAGAAAGAGCAAAGCGTTATCGACAGAAGAAAATGAATAATCAAGCTCTCAACGATATGTTACAAAGCAATTCTCTCCCGCCGACACTTGAACCAGGGATTGAATTAACCACATCAATTAGCAGGATTTCTTCAGGGAAAAAAATTGCAAAGAGAAATAGAGAAAAATGGCGAAAAGAAAAAAATGAATTGATTAGAATGCTACATGCAGCTAGAACAAGCACAAATAAATATAAATCGCAGTATTACAGACTAAAAAAAAACAATAACAAAAAATATGTCCACTCCTGAAAAAAGGTTTCAGAGATTCTAGCTGGACAAAGTGTTACTCTTTCTGTGAAAAGAAATCTTCTTTGTGGAGAGATTCTGAAAAAACAAATTAGAGAAAATTTCAATCAGCATTCTCCTAAAAAGGAAACAAAAACTATTTTTAAAAAAGTGCTACATGGTCCTTTGAAAAATTTGAATTAAAAAAAGTGTTACACAGTCTGACATCCAGAAGAACTGTAATAAAAAACATTATGTGCCCAATGAGAAAAAAATTATGACAAGAAGAGCTGTAGTGGAGTTTTTAGAACAAGATGAGAACAGCAGAATCACAGCAGGAAATAAAGAAACAATCACTCGAAGAAAAGTAAAGAAACAGATTCGTTACTTGAATGAATCTATGAGAACACTTCATAGAAAATTTGTTAAGAAGACCCAATTTAAAAAAATAAGCTACACAACGTTCTGTTCACTTCGGCCATTTTGGATTAAATTTCCGAACTATAAGACGAGATCGACGTGTTTATGTAAAATTCACACGAATATGTCTTTACTGGTTAATAGATGTAAAACTAATAAGGTAATTCATACAAATTCTCCATATGAATTAATCAAATCTTTATGATGTGAAATATGTAAAGAAGAATGTATGACTAGGTCATGCCCGAATTGCCGGGAGAAAACAATAACCACCACTGATTTCTTACCAAATGAACCAAAAACTTTTGAAAAATGGATAACAAAAAAGGTAAAAGTTCTAATAAAAGGGCAAGAAAAGATGTGCCAAAAAACAATGAAGGAGAGCATAATATGCACAAATTTTGAAATGATAAAAGAACTAAATAATACCATTGAACCTTACATGAAGCACTGTTTAATTGTTTCGCATCAGCATAAGGCAGTCAATTACATAAAAAACGAGCTTACGAGCGAAGAAATTCTCATACATATGGATTTTAGTGAGAATTATGTATGTAAATATGGGGAAGAGATACAATCTTTTCATTTTGGTGGGTCGAAACAACAAATTTCGCTTCACACTGTTGTAGTTTATTTACCACCATGAAGGGCATGACTTTTGTACAGTATCTGAAAATCTTAAGCATGATCCTCTAGCTATATGCGCCCACCTAGAACCTATTTTGGACATAATTAAAAAAAAATACCAGGTTTGAAAACTGCCTATTGTTTAAGTGACGGCCCATCCACACAATACAAAAACAAAACAATGTTTCAACTAGCTATCAAGTATATTGCTCATCATCTTAAAGAGCAGAAGTTTTATTGGAGGATGAAAAGGATTTTGAAAAATTGTATGAAGCGCTCAAGGAAAATTGTAAGGGAATCACTATTTTAAAGGTCAATGAAAATTTTGAAGTATTCAAAAACGACTAAGTTGTTTCCAATGCCATGCAGGAGAAAGATGTGAACATTACGAAATTGGTGTCATAGTCGTTGGGGAGCCAATCCTTTTTCAATCAATATATACATTATTTCAGGTGTTTTTTTCTTTGTTAAATAAATTTAGTTTGAACATCCATAATCTATGATCCTTTCTCTTAACATTTAATTTAGATATTCCTCAAATATCGTTTCAGAAACCTTCTGTTGGGGAAGTGTTCACATCAAATTCAGAAAGTGAAAACGAAGAATATGGCCCGCCGGCGCCGGAAAATAAAAAACTGCATATTAAAGAAGTGTTCACATCCAGTTCAGAAAGCGAAAAAGAAAATACTAAGCAGACGCAATCAAAAATTTCTAATAAAGATGTTATTAAAATCAATAGTAGCTACGTTGTAGTTAGAGTGTCAGGGTTAAAAAATACTGAAAAATATTTTATTGGATTTGTCATAGATAAAAAAACGATGATATTCTTGTGAAATTTTTAAAAAGGTACATGGGTAATAAATTTATATTTCCAATGCAAGATGATATTGCTTATGTTGGAACTCCTGACATAATATCTATTTTAAATGAACCAACAGTAAATAATTGACAGCACTATATTTTTAGTTCTCAAGAATTATATAACATAAAAAATTTGTTCTAGATACAGTTTTTAAGTTAGGCTTTCGTATGAATAAAACGTAGCGTTTACTGAAAATATGTAGCAAAATTTTCGGATTTTCGAAAAATCTCTTAGGAATAATTAATTTTCTTGAATAACTACATATTTGTTTTAGTAGTGCAAGTATTTAAAATGGTTGCCTTTATACAAGTAAATGTAAGAATATAAAAATTAAAAAGAAAGAAGGGAAACGAATAAGTATAATTTCAGAAACTACATAGATTTGAAACACAAAAAAATAAAGTGGGTGGATTTATATTTCTTAGGACAAAACGTAGAAACCAGAGGTGCTGCTCTGAGTTTAAAGAAAAAATGAAAAATATTTTTAAGATTAGCTTTAAATATTACAAATGCTTATAAAATACAGCATTTGCTAGGTACATGATTAATTATTCCATAACGATATAGCGTGTCTACGAAAATGTGTGCAATCTTTCAGATTTAAAAATTAGCAAATTAGTCGTTTCTTCTGATTCTTCTTTATAGATATCTGGTCAACCCAGGATTTCAATTTGGAGTAGGTAAAAACACGGTCCACCAAAACACTGTCTCTAAAATTATAAAAACTTTATGAACAAAAATTTTACTTAAAACAGATGAAACGATTAAATTCCTAGCAAATAGCGCTGATATATTAGAGGCAAAAAAATTAACTTTCCTTCAGCGACTGCTGCTACCTATACACATCTGAAAACTTCTTCACCCAAACAACATGGTAAGGAATATATAGTGTTCGAGAACTCCATTGCCACCGTTATAGGGTAAAATCTTCTCGCTAAAATAAAAAAAACTTCCTATAAACTTGTCAACTTTGTTTAAAGCAGTAAGAGGCTTATTTGAACATAATAATATTATAATTATCATTCGTGTCAGGGAGGGTAACTTAATTAATATTTATAAAAAAAAACGTTGTACGCCACTGTTTTCTTTTTTTTTTGTTTGGTTATTGGCCTTACATACGAGTGTTTTAGCCACAACTATAGAAAAAACAATAAAATCAGTTATATAATGTGACCTACTTTAAATATAAAAAGGGGAAATATTCAACCGTATAGGTTTGTACTATGTGTGTATTAAGACTTGTATCAATACGTTGTTTAGTTAAAAGAGGATGGGTAAAAAGAAATGTACACTGGGACACACGCTTCTCGCTCTCGGGTCGGGTATTTAAATATTACAAAATACTAGGTAGACCGGATAAGTAAAGGTTTGAAGACACAGGTAAACTTTTTGGATTTGGAGAAAAGGATATATTTATTGCTACAGCTTGATACAAATTTTGTTAAAATACAAATAAATGTATTTGTATACTTTAACATTATTTGATTTTAAAATTTCGGGCAGCCATAAAGGTGCAGAAAAACCGTTATTGAAAAAAACCTTTGAGATTGCTTTGGACTCATTTTCATATTGTTTACAATTAAACAGAAAATGGCTTACATCGCTATATTCTCCACATGATGGGCAGTCGGGACTCTCGTTTTCTATTTTTTTATTTTCTTTTGGATTAAGTATCCTGCACCGTTTTCGAGAAAAAAAATCACTGCACGTCTCTGAACAACATAAAACAAGATAAAACACATCAAAATGTTTATTCTGTTAAAAATAAGAAAAATGTGAGATATTCTAGCTATTAAATTCTTGCTACAAGAACAGGGACACCCAAGTTTTTCTTAATTTTAACGTAATAAATATTTTGAATTTTTTATCTATATTATGTTATCCTGACAAGTATAGTCAAATCGTTCTTATTTTTTTCTCGAAAATGGAGATACAAAAAAAGATATGTAACATAAAAGTTGAAGTTTTAAATACTCAATCTCTCTCTCTCTCTCTATATATATATATATATATATATATATATATATATATATATATATATATATATATATATATATATATATATATATATATATATATATATATATATATATATATATATATATAGATATATATATTTATATATATATATATATATATATATATATATATATATATATATATATATATATATATATATATATATATATATATATATATATATATATCTATATATATAGGCGTATAAAAACCAGAGGTGTACAATGGTTTTTCCAAAAATATCAATTATGTTACCCTCCAAGAATGCCACTGGAATAGATAATTGTAATAACAATATGTTCAAATAAGCCTCTCACTACTATTAACACTTGCCAAGTTTTATTAAATTTTGACAACCTGTATCTCGAAAATAAATCAACTTAGGGCCCATGTCTATACGAACATTTTTCCTTATTTTAGCGAGACCAGCTTGCCCTATAACGTTGCCAATGGAGTTACCGAACACCTTGTATATACTGGAAAACATTCCGTAATATTAACGTTCAGGCATGAGTCCGTACTCATGCAACATGCATTATTGCGTGTTGATTTGCCTTGAGATAAAGAACATTTAAATGTAGTGGAATGAAAAATTATTTGTACCGGGTGTACAACTAAGAAAGGAGGCTGGCTGTATCTCGGAAACCGTTTATCCCACGATGTTGGAATAAGTATGTGTAATATAAAATATGCTCAGAATTAAGCAAGGAATTTAAATGAATTTATATATAGAGTAATTTAAATTACTTTTTGATTCGCCCTGTATATTATCATTTTCATATATAAAGTGTTTTTTCTCTAGCTGTTCAAATAAAGAGTGGGGGAAAGGCCAAATGTTTGTTTTTTAAAACGGACATAACTTAAGTAATAATTAACGGATCTTCACGATTTTGGCCTTGTTGAAAACGACATTTATTAGGCTTTCACATGACGTATGAATTATATTATTTTAAGTTTCGTTCCGATCGGCAGATGGCGCCTTCTGGCAATTTCTTAAATTTAACATGTTTTCTTAAAAATTTCAAATGTACTGATATATTTATTATATGCCAGTGTTACGGTGCACAAAAAAATCAAGAAAACGGCGCAAAAAGCAAGTCTATGGGGAGTCAATCTACCGGAAAATTTTAGTGAAAGAGGAACTTGCTCTTGCCCTTGGTTTTTTTTGTGTAAATATGTTGGTGGCATTACAGGAGTTTTTCCATTGCAAAACGACCGGAAGTCATATTTTTTTTACTTTTGTAGAGAAATGGCGTTTTTTGACAAGTATAGCGACTTCTATTGATCTAATAGAAACAAAAAAATATATATATTTGTTTTTAAATTTCTACATAATTTTACACGTGTTTAATGAATTTTGATTGATGTAATAATAAGCATATTAATTTTAGGTATTTGAATCTAATAAAATGGTCTGTAGTTTTTTGCAAACGGACCAAACTAAATGTTTTATTTTTAAAATCTAGATTTTTCAATTCTCTTCAAAATGGTACTAAAAATATTTTTCTTTTAAATACGAAACTCTATGACTTTCGGAACGCTAACACACGTGCCATGACGGCTTCCTGGTGGCGGGAAAGTAGTGTCATGTTTCGCGGTGCTTCGAGGGGCAGTCCAGTGATCATCAAGAAACATCACTGGAGGAACGTCCTAAATAACGGACCAGTAGCTGTGAGACAGTGATTCCTAGGGAATGTTGGAATTGTAAAAACTTCTCTTGAATGAGCTTATCATCATAAGTTCAAAGCTCGTGCGGTGTCCACAAAATTCCAAGTGCGCAAGTCTGGCATCACTTAGAAATAAAAGTCCTTGGAGTGAACCCACTGAAAGTGGTGATTAAGGTCATTGCGTAACCTAAACTAAAAAAATAAATTCTATTTAATTTCTTAATTAAAAAAGTTAAAAAAAAATTAACAAAATTGTATTTTTTAAATATTTATTTTAATAATATTATATAAGAATGCCATGAAGCTCAAAAGAAATTTATTAAATATTTTTTTTTATTTTTTAACTAATACTTAATTTTTTTTAATATTATTTAAAAATGTAATAAAATTTATATTATTTAAAAATAAGCTTTTTTTCTACATTAAACATAAAAGTAATATTTAAAACATAAAAACCAAGTTTTGTTAAAATTTGTATATTTTTTGTAATCAAGAAATTAAGAGAATAAAAACATATTTTACCAGTGGAGGCGCATGGAGATCTTCAGGCCGCGAAAGTTGCGATGTTCTTGTTGCCGTTACAGAAAAAATCTATAAGGATGTTAGAGATTTATTCCCGGATTTATTTGTTATACAAAAATATTTAAAAAAAAAACACGAATTGTCGAAATCGGGATAGTTCTGTAGCTCCGCAGCTCTTATGCACCAGACTACATTTAAAAAAATTAATATCGCACGTAATGAAATATATGCAAATTTTTAAAATCATTTAATGGCGTTGGTTGTTGTAAAATTAACTCCTCTGTATGTATTTCAAACGTGTTTTAGTGAAGCTTGGATATCATAAATTTCTTTATTTTAAAAATATTTGTAGAATTTAAATATGCATAAAACTACAGTTTGCTACTTATTATAAAATATAGTTTTGAAACTTGTTTTAATAATAAGATATCCTCTTTGATCCCACTATTGGGACACCCTGTACGCTTTCGCATGTATTTTGGTTACAGTTAGTTATTATGTAACCATTTATTACAAGAATAGTAAGGTATTAAAAAAAAACTCCTGAAAATTAAACTCTATCTTAAAAAAATTCGATTATTTTTTTGAGGTTCGAAAAAACTCAACATTTCGAAAAGCGATTTGCCAAATTATTTTTTGTTAACTACAACACCCTGTATGCAATCTAAGTATTTATATTTAATGGTATCATTGAGTACATCCTATAAAAAATAAGAATCCCAGTGGCAATAATAACGTAGAAATACCGTTAAATCCAAATTGCTGCTAAATATAAAATGTTTTACACCCTGTAGAAGCCAAAACGATCAAGTCTGCGCAATGGCAAATTTTGATTAAAATTTCGATCTTTACAACGTATAAAATTTCTAAAAAATTAGCCGAAGGCCAAATTCTCATAAGGTCTGTGCAGGGCCCTTTTCATGCTTGATTAACTTTTTTATTTTAGCAAGCTTTAGTTCTTGTTTATGGAAAGAAGACTTTATTATTATTTATGTAGGTAAAGGGTGATCACGCATAGTGTACAAACCCTTTTAAATAGTTTTCTAAGAAACTTTTAGTACTAAATAATATAAAAAAACTGTTGGAATAGGTATGTGTAATATAAAATATGCTCAGAATTAAGCAAGGAATTTAGAGGAATAGAGAGATATTTGCCCTGTATATTATTATTTTCATTAATAAAGCGTTTAACACCCGTGAAAAAAGTATACAAATGGAAATCATATTTTCAAAACGTTTGTAGTAATTAAAAAACAAGCTAAGTGGATTAACATTATGCTTGATCACCCGAAATTCGAATTTTAAAACTTAACTTTGTTTAATATTTACCACCATTTCCTGTTATATATTTTCTTATTAAATCATAAAACGGTTTCATTATTTGCAAAGGAAATCAATATTTGTGACTTCTACATATTTTGATGTTTCATTAAAACTTTACAGTTAACACTTATCGACAATTAAAATAAAATATATTTTTTGGTCCAAAATCAAAAACAAATATAAAAATTAAAAATCCAAATGTGTTCCGTTTTTACAACAGCTTATCGTGTTATCTTGAAGTATATTTGCATATCTGTTCAGTTGTCCTTTTTGTCGGTGGTTTTGAAAATGCACGTGAACATACAACTGAGGGAAGTCTTAGAGGTCTCCTGCCCAGATCACAGCTGTCTTGGATCGGTCTACGCTAGCCAGATAGCTGCCGTAGGGGTGCCACGCTGTTGCCGTTACTGCTGACCTGGAGAACAGTCCAATTGAGGTTGATCTGCGCATTAACATATATAGTTTGGACAATGCGTAAGCGGGACAAGGTTAAACAACAAAATGCAAGGTGTATAAGCATAAGGAAGAAACATTTTCATGATAATCCTAGTATAGGTTCTTATGTAACAGTTGGGGTTATTTATTCATCACTGCCTTAATTTCCTGTGACTTTATAATTTGGTAACTTTTGTTTTTCTTATTTTTTTTTGGTATAGACCCGAAGAATGAGGGTATACATGCGAAAGACATTTCCCTCTTTTGCTTCTCACTCAAGTAAAACGTAAAATTATATATTTTTAATTAATTAATTGTACGTTATTTTCACTCCCTATATATATATATATATATATATATATATATATATATATATAATATATATTTATAATATATATATATATATATATATATATATATATATATATATATATATATATATATATATATATATATATATATATATATATATATATATTATATATATTATGTATATATATATATATATATATATATATATATATATATATATATATATATATATATATATATATATATATATATATATATATATATAGCATGTATGTCTATATACACAAAATTTCAAAATTTTTTGGGCCGTCTTGGGCTGAAGTAAAACTCGTTTTCTACATACGGCGAGTTTTCGGAAATTTATTATTTCCTTTTCAAGACTGTAGCTTTGTACAAAACAGAAATTTACAATGTTATTCTGTATTAATTTTAGATTTTGGGTATATTTCACAATATTAATATTGTCAATTTACAACCATATTTCTTCAGTTTGAGGTCCATTTTATGGTAAGCTGTATACACATCATTAATTTATAACTGCCTCATAATATACTGCATTGTAGTTTTGTTTTTGGCTATATACAGTAATATATATCTCGTTATTACTATTATATCGCTTAAGCTTAAAGTGTTTAATGAAAATTGGTTTTTACATAATTAAAATTTAAAAATGGATCTATCTTTGGGACTGAATTAATACTATCCATATGTTCTCTGCGAAACATACAAATTTTCTACTCGCTATATGCCTATATATTGGATATTTTATTTATTTAAATAGAAACAATTCTGGACGTTTATGCTTTAAAAAGGTAGCGTCTAATGAGGAAGACGGTTATCAGGGAGAATTTCTTTTTTTTATGGAACGCCGTTTTACTTTTTAGTCTGCTATATGCCAGGTATTAATTTAAATTGAATGGGACTTTATTATGGCAATTTATTTTATAATATTATAATAAAAATGTAATTTTAACTGAATCCTTGGAACATCTAGAGCTAAAGCCTTCATATAGATTTTTAACAATCAATTAATTTGATTTAGCTATTAAAATGAATGTCAGGATATTTGGATGGGTCTTTACAAAATTAATTCAATTTTCATTATATTATTATAATTAAAATGCATTTTTTTTATTATAATATAATTTTATTACTTACAAATTTGTAATGTAATATCAATATTTATTCAATATTTAACGAGTACCTTTGTGGTATTTTGTGGGAAACAATATAGCCGATTATCAATTTTTATGAATGGTATTTTCATTTACAGCAATTTCTATGATTATCTATTTTCATTGAAACCAATTTCCATTGATATCAATTTCGATTGAATACAAGCACCTCGAATGCATTTTTATTATCGGAAGTTTCGCCATCTATAGCCTCCCAAAAGAAATATAATGTGTTTGCGTGAGTGTGTTCGATAACTCAAATTAATTTGCGAATGTGTCGTCATACGAAAGAGAAGTCTTCGCAGTCAAAAAGGTTTGTAAAATTCTGGAGCTTCTCTGGTCTGGTATTCTGTGTTCTGAAGTATGAGCCGACTTCTTTGGTTTGCGTATTGCGCTAACATTGGATTGCATTCTAATAATCTTGCTTGCTGATTTTTTAATATCATTTGTGCAATAAACGACGATGATACGGACCGAATTTAAACTCGTCTTTCTGGCGCAAGTACGTCACATCTATGTACAGCGTTTGGGAGTCAAATAGGCCGTAATGCATTGTCATTTGAAAACGTTTGTAGAATTTACGCTTCAATAAAATGTTTTTAAAATTATTAAACTAATTATTTTGAATCTAAAGATTTTATTTTCAATACAGTTTATTACGTCCTACCTGTGCAGTTGCAGGCAGTAGAAATCGAGATTGAAATTATAATCGATAAACAAAAGTGACAGATATAAGATATTTCAAATTTCCAAAATAATACATTTTCGAAAATGTGGATTGGTGCTTACCGTCAAGGTGTAAATTTAAAAAATGGTAATTTAGGATATATTTACTATAATAATAGAACAATATGGTTTTAGCTACTTGTATAGGGCACTTTTGAAACTGGTTTGTATTTTTCAATTGCAAGTAAAAACTAAAAATGTCAATAGACGGCACTAGTTCAGCAACTCAAGTAACAAATGTTATAAAATATGAATGGAAGTTTCCCCTGCAATTATTTTACTTGCAGCATTCTTAACTTTTATTTTAAATTAATTAATTATTTTAATCAAAATAAATATCACGAATCCTCACGATGAGCACTTTAGATAATCTGATATTTGTAAACTTCAATTTTATTTTCTTGCTGAATGCTGAAGAGACCGGCGTGGGCATACCGTTGTAAGTGTATCGTGGTGTTAATCATAATTTTATAAACAATGAGTATTAAAAGGCGACTCGCATGTCGCGTTATAGAGGCTGCTTTTCTAGAAGCAACAAGGCCGAATTAACTACTTACGATGGTTGGGGCTCATCTGGGCGAGGCAAAGTTTTGCGATGACAAAAATCGGTCAATGGGTTTTACGTATTTGGGGGCCCTTCGGCAGCAACTCAAAATTTACATGATGACAAAAAAAAGAAAAGATCCTCAGTTTTGTATTTCGCTCGCTGATGTCTCTCGGGGCCCCCACCACATATTTGAGCCTTACGCGTTGTGGCCTTTTCAATCATTAAATCCCCGCAAAAACAAGACGCGCAAGCTCTGTGCTGGGGCCACTGCCGACGCGACGGCGAGGGCCTGAGTCAGTGGCGGGCCGTTAGTATATGAAGTGGGAGGGCGAAGGCAAAAAATAGTATTCGCATGACGTGCGACGTCGATGGTTCGGCAAACTACTTTCAACACTTCGAGATTTTAGTTTTAAATAAATTTGTACGAGCTATATTGTCACAGATTACAAAACAATCTGTGAAGTAACACTTATTTTCTCGGTTAGTGATAGTGTCTGATTCTGATGTTAATGAAAGGTTTATAATTTGAATCGGCCATTGAATTCGGATTTATTTTTTAATTTATCAATATATATATATATATATATATATATATATATATATATATATATATATATATGTATGTATACAACCATTATTGTTAAGCCCCCGTTTATACAATGATATAACAATTTCAATCAAACAACACAACCTTTATTTTATTGGTAGGTGTAAAATAAAGCAATGAATGTTCTTCCAGCAAAAGCTGAATCTGATTTTTTATCCAGAAAGCTATTTTTAAGTTTTGAAATCTGAAATGCGTGTTTAAACGTTCTATCTGTAGCACCTCCACTTTGAGTTTTTATCTATTTTGTTTTATGATATATCTTACTGTAACAGTGTTGCCGTATCTTCTTTTAGTTCCGAATTTCTGCTATTGACTTTTGTTTTTTAAATGGGACGCCCTATATTTGTTTGTTATTTTGATTTATTATGATATTGTAACTTCAACCATGACGTGTCAAACCAGAACCTTCGTATATCAGGGTGACTAGAAATTGCTTAGGCTTAAATGCATATTATGCCTTTATTTGCCGATTTTTTAAAATACTGCATATTGTTGTGGGGGTATCATTATATATTACTCGCAAAGGCTAACCCGAAGAGCGACATTAAAAAAAAGATTTTTTAGAAAAAATTGTTTAATATTTAAATGGGCGTAAAAGATGTTTAGTGAATAGACAGATAATTTTATTTTTCTCAGGGTTCTTGGAGGTAAGTTAATAGTTTTTGACAAATCACAGCACTCTAGATTGAGAAATAAAAATTAGTTAAAAATAGCATTCAATGTGAGAATTACATATGGTTGTACTTGGAATCTCTCAACCATTGAGGTAGTATACCGGAATGGTCCCAACGAATGAAAACACGCAAACATATACAGGGTGTTACAAATTCGATACAATGTCGGTTAAAATAGAGCAAAGTTGCGCAATTTAACATCGAATAATAAGTAGTTGACAAAGTTAGACAATTATGACTACCTCCGAGGATATAGGTACGTAAAATACCGAAAAATCAGCTATACATATTTTATTTTTTTCAGGCTGCATTTGAAGAGATATCACAAAATGAATTTTATATCTTTATAGCTACTTTCCATTATCAACAAGATGGTGCACATAGATTTGAAATCCGACGTTTCTTTTTCGCGGTCAGATCAACTAATTTTTTTTTTTGATAGACCTGCGTTTTTTAAAAGCCCTTGATTTCATAATATGTGCGTGAGTACCAGAATGTAAAAAAAAAAAAAATCAGCTTTGTAGGTTAAACTTGTGTAACCTACAAAGCTGTGTGTAAAGAGACCTTGTGAACAAAATTACCAAGATAATAGGGCATGAATGCAATGTTTTTGTTTTGGGGTATTCTTCAATATAACATGTTCTGCATACCAACATACGACAGTTTCGGTTTGAGTACGTGCAGGAGACAAATGCACCCTGCACCCCCTTTCCCCTCGAGCTAATAACCCAAGCAAAAATTACATTATATAAAGCATTTCGGGACTTTTACCTCACAAACATTGAGAACTTTGTTTTTTTTAGTCTTCATGCTTATGTTGTTCCAACAAGAACCTAGAACTTTTTTTTAGTTATCAAATGTTTGCCTCCCCCTCTAAGACGGCATTCTAAATACACCACTGATGTGTTCACTTTTGTAAATCCGTATCTTGATCGACACGCAGCTTTGAAAGTGAAGTGCACATACCTATAAATTATAATAATTACTCACATATTAAACAAGGGAGACAAACATGAAAATAGTGTCCTAATTATCAAATAAATATTGTAAATAAAGATATAGTGATATACCTATACAACCTTACTACAGTTTGCTTTAAATAGGGTGACCACATATACTCTTTTTAAGAGGAATGTTCTCTTTTTCGTGTCCATGTACTCTGGTACTCTTACTATTTCCATAAATACGACAAACATCCTCTATTATGAGAAATCTGGGGCAAATGATCTCTATTTTGCGAAATCTGGTGCCATTTTCTAATTATTTTTGTTATTTTTAGTCCATATTATTATGTGTATTATAATTATTATTGAAAGTCATTGAATTCTGCGAATGAGATAAGACTTTACTTAATTATTATACTCTGGTACCTATTTTTACATTTCGTAGAAATATACTCTTTTCATTTTAAAAAAATTTGGACAGCCTACTTTAAATCACGTTTAAGAAGCCAAAAAAAACACATCTTCCAGGAGAAATTGCAATTTGCCATTATAAATTACATTGTGTGGTAATCTGTGAATTATAGCTGGGAAATTCAAAACCTTGTTTTCTTTATTCTGGTATAAATATATAGAATAGCTTGTTTTGGAATAGGATGTTGGGAGCTAGATACGTTCGTCTTAACTTTTTTTCATTATGATCTGTATTTTGTACGTGGTCACATTTTAAATATAGGGGTGTATATCGTATTCCGCAATGATTTAATAACTAAGTATTCCCAATCGAACAATAATTAAACACGTTTTAACTGTCATTGATTACCTACGAATATGTTTTTCATTATTCGCATCCAACTCGTCATAACGTCATGCACAACACAGTTTTAATTTTAGATGCACTTTTAAATCTTCGAACGCATGCCTAGCCAGAAACTCGGGTATTTAAAAAATTACAGATTTCTGCTCTTGTTGTTCTTAGTTTGCACTAGATCGCTCCACGTCCGATAATTAAAATTGAAACAAGGTGGCTGCATTCAGTGAAAATTGATATTCAGAAGAATCGACATTAATAAAAATTCGAAATCAAAACAATGCATATTAAATAAAATCAGTTACCTTATACCCGCTAATCATTTAAATTCCACAACTCTTATACAATTGAATCTCGTATTAACTTTTATTTATTTGTTGAAATGTATATTCAAGTATTTTAATTTCAATGGTAAAGGGCCCGTGTTATATCCGTTTGATGTAGTATAAATTACATATAAACGAAAATCAAAATCAAAATAATGAGCATTATTCTATTTACATTTTTAGGGTGTTAATGGAATTGACATTAAAAAGAAATGATATCGTAAGAGATGCTTTAATTTTTTTTGATATGCGATAAAAATAAATTAATTTTTTTTATTACATGAGTTCTTAAATCAGATTTGCCTTCATACGGTTGAAATAAATTAATCTCCACAAAGTCGTATTCTAATGTTTTCGGTATTAATATTAATTTAACGCGATCCCGTTTGAAGCGATTACATTTTAATAAGAGTCAATTTATTAAATATTTAAACTGATTTTTGTATATAGCATTTATTTCATACCAATTTTTATTAACATCGATTTGTTGAAATGCAATAACTAAGGAAAGACGCATGTATATAGAAATTTTAATTAGGCTGTATACGTGTTAAAAAAGGATAAATAACTACTTTTTTGTGGTATCAATTGAAATGGTCTGCAAAGAAATTGCTTATCATAAAAATGTCATTCGGTAAAATCGGTATCCACAAAAATTCGATATCGGAAGAATTAAAAAGAATAAAAATTGTATGCAGGCAGCATCATTTATATGTTTTGCAATTAAATTTGGTATCAAAGACGCGTATGACTAAAAAGTAAAACGGCGTTCCATATTTTTTGGTTTTTTTTATAACTTGATGTACCAATAAAAATCGATATATAGATATGACAGAGTAAGCACAATTAAAATAACCTCTTTCAGGCGCTAAATTGGAATTTGTATATATAATTATGTCAGAACTAGAATCTATTTAATTTTATGTGGGCAAGTTTTTATGTATCTCACAGATACTTAATTGACTATTATAATAATCATCGAGCTTTTGAATTTTTGTACATTATTTAAAGTATTGTAGGTATGTGGTGTAAGAATCTATTTTATGTTGATAAAGATTTTTTAAATTTAATGCTCAATTTATGTATTTATTTTTTATTGTTTTAGTAGTTAAAAGTTGTAAATAAATAATATTTAGATCGTCTATGTCTCTCTTCTTATTTAGGCATTATCAAGGAAAATATCCACTATTTCAATGAATTTTCTTTTGTTGGAATTTTTTTCGGTGTTAAGAATCGCAAAATTGAAAATCTATGACGTGATTTGTGCTGTTTAGATGTTCTGCAAGTGTACATGTATTTTTATATAACCTGCAGTCACTTTTATCTAGTTGTTTTTAATTGTAAAACAGTGGAGGTTTGCCCTATGTAATTTTTGTTACAAATAATGCATTTAAGAGAGTAAACTACAGTTAACTTTTTATTTGGCTCATCCAAGATCTTTCAGCCTGGAGAAAGTGTTGCCTATTTTTAATATTTGTTTGCCACATATTTTGACGTTTACATATTCAAAAAGATTTTTTTCTAATTTATGACTAGATTCCTGACAATAAGGTAGAGAGAAATAATAGATTTGAGAGTTTTTAGGTAAAAAGGGCACTGTTATTAGGTGAAAGAGTCGGATCTTCATTACCGCTGTATTATTGTTACTATTAAAGGTTGTATTGATAGAATTACGTAGAAATTTGTTAAGAAAGCGTTTAGGGTAGGAATTATGCAATAAGATCTAAAATTTTCTTAAATTTACTATTAAATAATCTGGATGACCTATTTTGTTGTGTTTGATATGAATAAAAATTAATATAATAGCCTGAGTGAGTAGGTTTAGTATACTAGTCAACCTTAACTACGTTGTTTTTAGTTCTTATTAATTTTGTGATTAAAAAGATGACACTTCTTGATCCAATGTTGTTATTGTAGTTATTGAAGACCCTTAGTATCTCTTCCACGACATTGGACGGTACAGAAGTGATAATATCGTCAACAATTTTTTTCAAACATTTTAGTCGGTAGCTTAGTTTTGGTGTATGTATTCATTAAGTAAGTCATCCATTATATATTGAGAAGCTATAGGTGATATTGTAGCTCCCATTAGAGTACCCAAGATTTGTTTGGTTTAGATTAGTATGATCTGAAATTTGTGGCCAATGTTTAATTATGCTGTTTTTAATTAGAGAATAAGGTGAGAAACGTGACACTACATCCTGAATAGAGTAATTATTGTTACTATCATAAGCTATTTGGGACATTCATTGAAAATATTATAGGTCTTAATGGCATGTATTTGTGTTGTCTGTTGTTGCCTGGCCTGTTCTAGGGTAATTTTGTTTTGTTGGTTTTTTTTAACGAGGAAACTATTTTATATGTTTTTTTGTGTTGATGTTGGCCAAAAATTGTTTAATATCTGTATTACATATCAAAAGTATTGAGATCTGATGGGACCGTTTCCCTGTTATTGGGTCCATTTTGGTTTTTAAGTTACCCATAAACTTGCGACCTACTCCGGATGTTGCAAGTAGCACTGCCTTTTGTTTGTATGACCTGAAAAAGAGGTTCACTATGGCCAAGCTCGTTGATGTTCTGGAGCAAGTTTTTTGGGATAACTCAAGTTGTTGACATAATGAAAGGCAGTCCTCGGACGCTCTTCATTCCCAATTGTTTCCTGATCTGTCCTTCTGAGTCACGATATTTTTCAATTTTTTCTGCATATTTCTGACCTCGCTTCTGACGGTAAATTATGAGTATTCGGTATATCAAAGTTGTTTTTCTTGCCTCAAGAATAAGATCTGGTCTATTATAAATGTTAGTTCGGTTTGTTAAAACAGTGCGATCCCAATAGAACTCGTATAGATTATATTTCTAAAATTAGCTCAGGTTGTACATATAATATGGCATTCTTTGTTCCTGCTGAAGCTGGTGCAGAATTTTGGCTAATGCATCGTGTCTCAAGTAGTATTCACTCGCAGCGAATATTTGACACCCCCTGTGGCATCTTTAGTTATATATTTGAAGTAGCTTCTGGTTGGAATTACCTGATCTTGTATAGCAACTAGGAAACATTTCGGTAATATCTCTTTGGTAGATTTTTCTAAAAATCGAACGAATGAATTTACACTGTGTATTTTATGAACTAAAGTACGTATAACAAGGTGAGTCAAAAAATAGTTATCATGGCTAACTTTTATTTTTAAATCGAAACTCCGTAATTTTGTCACGTTTTTAATGAACTCCTAAAATTGCGTATTGGTGCCGAGTTTAACTTATCCACTTCTTATACAGAGCGGACAAAAAATTCCCTTATTAGTAAGAATATGGGCGCATTCACCAGATCGTACAGAAATGTTATTCAGAAAAACTTTTTGGTTTTATAGAAAAAATACGCAATAAAACAACTCTCCCACGAACTTGCTGAAAAATCTGACTTAGTGTTTTAAATATACAGATGTTTTACCTAGTCGTAAATAAAAAAAATCGATTTATTCCATTCTAAATAATAATCTTTAGAGCAAAATGTTCCTTTAAGTTGGCTGGATATTGAATTTATCAGATACGTTTGATTGTTGAAATTAGTACCTAACTGTCTTAAAGCATCGATTAAAGTGATATTGATATTAACGAATTTCTAAATGATGTACAAAATCAGGCTTAAAATGCGTCATTTAACAGAAACTTATCGTATTAAATTATTAATAATGGTCAGATACGGACACACCTCTAGAATTCAACAGGAGGTGGTTCGATTATTTGGAGGAAAAACACCAAATAAATTTCAATACGATAAACAAAAATGACAAAATGTTTCGAGAAAATGGACATGTAAGTTTTATTACACCTACTACCAGGTAGTTCGCACGGGAGGATAATAAGAAATTAAATGAACTGGTAACAATTGAAGAAAATCCATTCATTGCCACAGGACAGCTAGTAGTAGAGAATCATATATCAGACCCCTGTAATAAACACTCTTAAAGAATACAAGTAACATTCTTACAAACTACAGGTTGTACAGGAATTGGTAGAAGATGATCCAGATAGGAGACTGCAGTTTTGTGAGGAAATGATGAATTTAAATGAGAAATGTAAACTCGGAAAACATTATTCTCTGATGAAACTATGTTTACGGTACAGATATAATTGCCCTTATTGGGCAGATACAAATACCTATTGAAGGAGTGGAATTATTGAGAATAGAGTGATCGGGTTCATTTTTTTTAACAATAACTTAACGGGAAAGCGGTATTGTCTTTTCTACAGCAAGAAATTGTTCCAAATTTAGTATCTTGGTTTCCAAATCCGTTGGATCTACTTGTGCCAAATGCGGACATCTAGTTTCAGCAGGATGGAGAGCCTCTTTATTGTGCGAGGCGTGTGCGTGATTATCTATTATTATCTTACCCCACTTGATTTTTTCTTGTGGGGGTTACTTACAAAGTAAAATTATAAATACAAAAGAATATTGATATATTAAAAGAACGAATATGAATAAGCTTATTACGCCAGAGGTTACTTAGAATGAGAGAAATAGCTTTCATTTACTTCTAGATTGCTGCCAGCAAGTGAACGGACAACATTTTTACACCTTTTAAAATAACTAATACATTTTATCAAAAATATTTTTGAATTATAATTGTTTTTATTCGCTATTTATAAGAAATGGTAAAAGGTGGAAAAATTAAAGTCCAATATGCAACTGTACGCGTTTTTTAAAAATACGAAAATGCGTAGAAATAATAGTACAGGTATCTGAGCGATTTTTAGGGCAATCTACATACGTTATTCCATGCTAGATGTTCTCACTATGTATTTAGAATCGTGTTAGTGAGCTCTTTAATTTGATGTTTATTTTATTTTTACATTTTAAAAATATATATTTTTATGTTGAGAAAGTGGGGAGCTGCTTCAGTTGAGAACACTTGAGGGATACACATGATTCTTTTGATGCCTCACTCATAAAAATCGGTCTATGTCTATATATATATATATATATATATATATATATATATATATATATATATATACAAATACAATCTATATATATATATATATATATATATATATATATATATATATATATATATATAGATTTGATTCTTTATAAATTTGTATATGCTAACTTTTTTAATCAACCGTTTGAGTAGCATTTAATTTCAAACATTTTTTATCTTTCCTGATGATTAAAGTAAAATATTGATTGGCATACTCTGGGTATAATTTGGCTCACCTGGATAGTTTAGTTAATGTATATACATATTTTATGAAAATGAAAACGATAAAAAATATGCCGTAAAAGCAAATGTATTAAAATTGTGTCTTATATCTTCGCCAAGAATAAACAATCTCTCATGATATGGACTTTTAAGTTCTTAATAACGATAAGAGTTTATTGCTTGATATACATATATAAAATCAGCAAAAACAAACAAAATTGATGCCATGCAGAATGTATCTTCCATTAAAAAATATAAGTTGTAAGTTTAGTGTTTGTGCAGTTTGATTGCTTGTATTTTATAGCTACTGGAAACGGTGAAAGCAAAATCACCCAAGCGTAAAATTGACAAAAAATTCTACGGATGGCTGTTATTATAAAACTCTTTAATGGCGAAATACTGGAAAATAAAATTCCAATTACGAGTATGTTGTAACGTAGAAATGTCGTCTGCCCCTGAAATATTTTGATATTTAATACCAGTGGCGGCTCCTCCATTAGGTCATATGGTCAATGACCCCCCAATAAAAATTTCCAAACAGAAAATAATAAATAATTTATATTTTTTTAATATCTTTTAAATTTGGAAATTCATTCTATTATTCTAAGCGTCTAAACTCGTTGATCGTTCACTTGATTCTTCGGAACTCGCACTATCAATGGCTCGCGCAGGGATCTCCGGAGGTTTCATTTCGTTGGATCACAAGGCTTACGGCCCGCGATGACCTAGTGGTTATAAACAGAGGCGAGTTTTTGCCAAGTGTTCCCGATCGAATTCGCACAGGAGCGCATAGGTAATATAGGTATTATACGGCTTACGTTGGCAAATTTTGGGTCAACAGCCGCGCCGGGGAAACTTAAACATTTTTTTCAGTTGATGCTTTACGTTTAATGTAAATCGTGTGATAGGTTGTGCTTACGATTGCGTATTTTTCTAGAAATTATTTTGTTTTCAAGACTTGTTTGTTGATTTTGTAGTTTAAATTAATTGAAAACAACGTTTTAAAGAATGGTAGCCAAAATGGTTCAGAATATTAAGACTTTAATAGCCGCAAGTGAGCTAAACTTTGAGAAACGTCTCGAATTTAAGGCCAGTTGTCGACCTTTGCCAGAACTTAAAATTTGGCAGACCGTAAAGACAAAAACAAAAAAGGAAATCCTTATTTTAGTAAAAATATGCACAATTTGTTTAAGTGGATATGCGATTACGAAGGGATAAGGGCATTTTATTGTTTCATGTCTATGATTTTTTCAGATGACACTTTGTGGTGTAAAATATAATAATTAGAAAATTAGTATATATATATATATATATATATATATATATATATATATATATATATATATATATATATATTCAGTTCACCAATGAACCCCGAAATTAAACAAAAAATTATACCACGGGAAAAGTCGAGAAGATGTCCTAAACTTCATGGCTTACCAAAAATGCACAAATTTTTTATTAGTTCATCTAAGTACCACGCTTAATTTCTGTGCAAATTTTAAAGTCAATTAAGAATACAGTTTTTACTAATTATAAATGTTTATAAGTATGTTATTTTTTTTAACAATTTATAAGGCGACCATTTTGTTCCCCCATATTGAAAACATGTTTTTCGGCATTTAAGGACAATAAAACGCGAAGATCTCAAAAAATCCGGAGGGTGATTTTTTCATGATTATTAAATAAATAAAAACATGAAACAAGTGGTAAGAATCATGGACTAACATTATATGAAATATGATATTATTAACCACAAAGAGGAAATATACATTTTTTTTATATTACTTACCTAAGGCAGAAATCATTTCACGTCAATTTACAAAACTTTGAGTAAAAAAATATAAAACGAAATACATGCTTAAACACAAACAGACAAAAACATTATACCCTCCATGTAGGTTAAAATTAGTTTTGTAGAATGATTATTTCGCCCAGGACCAAAATTCGATGACCTTGACAGAAACATTAATATTAGGAAGGACAAAGAGTTGGGTGAAGGAACTGAAACTTATTAGTTGTTGTATATAAATTTTTGCAATACCTTCGTGGTTTAATGGACAGCGCCTCAGACCGGGCTCGAGGGGTCCCAGGTTTCATTCCCGCAGTCCTCTGTTTTTTTTTGGTATTATATTGTTGTAAATTTTACTTAGGTTTTGAATATCTGCTTTTGAGTTGACAAAATTTGAGTTCTTTTTTACAAAAATCATTTCTAAAACTTCCCTTTGTTCTTTATGTTGTTCCGTTTTAATACGCTAAAGTTTCTTTGTAATTAAATTTATGATTATTTTGGGCTTTGTGTTTTGTCAAAGCGGTTTGATTTTTCTTGTCGTACTTGTGGCCGTTTATTGTGTTTTCGAGATATTGACTTGATTGACCGATATATACCATTGCAATTTGTTCAAGAGATTTCATAAATTGTGTGTGATTTTTTATTTTTTCGGGGTTTTTGCTTTAAGTTTACTATAGTTAGTTGCTTGCTTTATGACTGATTGAAATGTTCTGCTTTAAAAAAAAAGTGTGTGTGGATTCTCAGACAAACCCGTGATATAGGGAAGAGTCAAATAATGTTTTTTTGTTTTTGTGTTTTTGTTTTGGTAATTATTTCGTACCGCCATGTTATGCGTTTTGTTATTACAATTTTGAATCCTAGAATTAAAAATTGAGTTAATTAATTTTTCTGGGTAACTGTTTTGCGTTAGAATATTTTGGACTTTTTTAAAGCATTTTCGGTAGTTTTGAGCGGATAATTGAACAGCTCTGTCAGCTAAACCGATTACTACTGATTTGTTTTGGGACATGGCATGTTGTGAGAAATAATTTAAATATCTACCTGACCAGGTTGGTTTTGTATACCATTCAGTTTAAATTATCTTATCTTTATGGTGGAGGGTCATATCAAGAAAGCTTATTTGATTATTTTGTTCAACTTAGTGAAACTTAATTTGTCATGGTAGATAAGATAATTCACCGAAAATGCTTTAAAAAAGTGAAAAATATTCTAACGCAAAACAGTTACCCAGAAAAATTAATTAACTCAATTTTTAATTCTAGGATTCAAAATTATAATAACAAAACACATAACATGGCGGTACGAAATAATTACCAAAACAAAAACATAAAAACAAAAAAACATTTATTGACTCTTCCCTATATCACGGGTTTGTCTTCAATCAGTCATAAAGCAAACAATTTACTTCAAACTAACTATAGTAAACTTAAAGCAAAAACCCCGAAAATCACACACAATTTATGAAATCTCTTGAACAAATTGCCATGGTATATATCGGTCAATCAAGTCAATATCTCGAAAACACAATAAACGGCCACAAGTACGACAAGAAAAATCAAACCGCTTTGACAAAACACAAAGCCCAAAATAATCATAAATTTAATTACAAAGAAACTTTAGCGTATTAAAACGGAACAACATAAAGAACAAAGGGAAGTTTTAGAAATGATTTTTGTAAAAAAGAACTCAAATTCTGTCAACTCAAAAGCAGATATTCAAAACCTAAGTAAAATTTACAACAATATAATACCAAAAAAAAACAGAGGACTGCGGGAATGAAACCCGGGACCCCTCGAGCCCGGTCTGAGGCGCTGTCCATTAAACCACGAAGGTATTGCAAAAATTTATATATAACAACTAATAAGTTTCAGTTCCTTCCCCAACTCTTTGTCCTTCCTAATATTAATGTTTCTGTCAAGGTCATCGAATTTTGGTCCTGGGCGGAATAATCATTCTACAAAACTAATTTTAACCTACATGGAGGGTATAATGTTTTTGTCTGTTTGTGTTTAAGCATTTATTTCGTTTGATATTTTTTTACTCAAAGTTTTGTAAATTGACGTGAAATGATTTCTGCCTTAGGTAAGTAATATAAAAAAAATGTATATTTCCTCTTTGTGGTTAATAATATCATATTTCATATAATGTGAGTCCATGATTCTTACCACTTGTTTCATATATATATATATATATATATATATATATATATATATATATATATATATATATATATTGACTTGATTGACCGATATATACCATGGCAATTTGTTCAAGAGATTTCATAAATTGTGTGTGATTTTCGGGGTTTTTGCTTTAAGTTTACTATAGTTAGTTTGAAGTAAATTGTTTGCTTTATGACTGATTGAAGACAAACCCGTGATATAGGGAAGAGTCAAATAATGTTTTTTTGTTTTTGTTTTGGTAATTATTTCGTACCGCCATGTTATGTGTTTTGTTATTATAATTTTGAATCCTAGAATTAAAAATTGAGTTAATTAATTTTTCTGGGTAACTGTTTTGCGTTAGAATATTTTTCACTTTTTTAAAGCATTTTCGGTAGTTTTGAGCGGATAATTGAACAGCTCTGTCAGCTAAACCAATTTCTACTGATTTTTTTTGGGACAGCATGTTGTGAGAAATAATTTAAATATCTACCTGACCAGGTTGGTTTTGTATACCATTCAGTTTGAATTATCTTATCTACCATGACAAATTAAGTTTCACTAAGTTGAACAAAATAATCAAATAAGCTTTCTTGATATGACCCTCCACCATAAAGATATATATAGGGTGTCCTAAATAGCGTGTGCCACTATTGGTATTTTCGAAACGGTAAGTGCTACGAGTTCGGTTAAATTAGGGAAAACTTTCCGTTTTTGATAGTCATTCAAGATTCTTTTACCGTGTTGCACAATTCCTATTAGTTCCTGAGATGCAGGGTGATGTGTGAAAAACGCCTAAATTAATGTTGTTGATTATTTTAAAAGCTATTGATTTTCGAGACACAGTTTAAATTTGAAAGCTTTATAATTTTTTCTTCTCTATAACACGGTATTCTCGTATTTCATTTCTGACGTTTCCTGTTTTGGCTGCCGCTATCGCCTTAATTTTTTACACAATCATGTATTACACGAATATGGTTCCCTACGTTTCTATCCAGAAAATCAATCATCGGGAAATTTTTGAATTCTTTCTAACAACCTAGGAGTAATTCTGTTACATGCCTGTCGAATTCTTATAATAAGGTGATCTAAATTTTGCGGCGTAGTTCGATACACCCTATTTTCAATAATTCTCCATATGAAGAAATCCAATGGGGTAATATCAGATGATTGCGCTGCCGCTGGTCAGTTTTTAGACCCGTTGTTGCCAATCAATCTGTTGGGTTTAAAGTTGTTTAAAAATCTTATACATCGATGGGCCGGCGCACTATCTTGTTGGAAGTACTTAAAATTTCGAAGAACATCCAATGGAAGGTTATCTAAAAGATCTTGAAGCAAAGTGGATAAAAAGTCAAGGTTAATTAAACCAGCAGTCAAACTTTCTTGAAAGAAAAACGGACCCAGAAGTTTTCTTTTCAATACCCCGAGACCCGCGACACACATTGTTACTGAACCTTTCCTGGAAAGCTGTTTCACTGACTTTCATCAGACTATAAATTTTTTTACAGATATCGGGTTCTTGCCTTCGACGCCTCCAAAGCCAACTTTTCTACAGCGATAGTGTCTAAATAATAATAATAATAATAATAATTGTAATCGTGAAAAAACCAACCTCCGAGATTTTTCAGATCTTCACGTTTCAAGGTCCCTAGATGCCGAAAAATATAAAAATAATAATAATAATAATAATAATAATAACAATAAATAAGTCTGACCGTCTGGGTACTGCATCCAGCAGTATTGAGGACGCTACGGTAATTTCGTAGTCCGTACTGTCAGCAACGTCCAGCTGTCCGCTGTCCTAAATACCCAATATCCCTGCCCTTCCCACACCCTAGCCATCCTAAACCTTTCCTAACCTTTGAAACCGCACGGAGCAACTAACCTCGGTAAAGTTGCTTGAGGAGTGACGCCTCCACGGACACGAGTTATCTGGACCACCAGGGTCAAATGCTGGCACACCCATGAAAATGGAAAAAAGCATCGAGCCTCGGAAAAGAGCCGCTGCCTGGGGATCGCCAGGGCAGCTTTGGAGCCACTGCTGAAGGTGACAGCATGCGGGACGGTGGCGGCGAAAGGCTGAGCAGGCGGGCCTTTGCCGAAAAAACTGCTACAGCCGAACCTATTCGCGAGAATTTCATCAGAGCCGACATTGTTGGAGACGGAAGTTGTCTGTTCCGATCAGTCAGCTTGCACATATACGGCCATCAAAACAATCATACCACTACTTCGAGAAGACGCATTGAAATACCTACAACAAAACTGGTCGGAATTTCAGATATTTTCGTTATTTCACGACGACATGAAGGACTTCGACAACTATTATAAGTTCATGAGCAAAACCACTACATACGGAACGAGCCTAGAAATAATTGCTCTCTCGGAAACCCAGAAGCACATCTTCAATATTTTCTCAAAACCAAGAACAACAAGAACAAAACAGATGTGCATTAAAGAGAGACCAACAGTAATAGGCAAACAAACGCACAATAAAATGATCTACCTTCTACTAACAGGCGATCCAACGTCGGGACACTTTGAGCTTCTAACACCACAAAACATCAATCCAAACAACAAAGCATCGGGCGAGCAGCGTAACGGTCGAGGACGCTGCGGGAAAGGACAGCTCGACCTAAACGATCACGACCAGGCAAAGGAAAATAGACCCACCGAAAGTGTTTTGCCGGCTAAGCTGGCACCCACCAAGGCGGGCAAGGCAGGGCAACGCATGAGCTGCATTACAGAATCGAGCGAACCGATCTTGCGCTGCCCAAATAGATACACAAATAAATCTGACACAGATGCTAACCAAACACAACAACTTGAGCCCATTACAACAGCGAATATATCGCAACGACTACCTGCAACTACCAAGGCAGGTAAACCAAGGAAGAGGTTAAAATGGACAGATGAAATGAATCGAACGGTGATGCATTCCTACTACACCGCTACCAAACTTGAGACAATTTCATCAGGATACGGACATAAACTGCATACACTTTTCATAGCACCATATCCAGAATACAAATCACTTATCACAGAACAGAGAGTAATAGATCAAAAAATAGTCATCACTAAGACCAGTAAGCTCACCCCACTCGCATTGAAAAACATCAAAGCTATGGTAGCTGCTGAACTAAACATTCATCAATCAAACATTGAGGACAGCGGGGCATACCTATTCTTACGTATTCGTTTGGTATCATTAAATGGTCACACACAGACATAGAAAACATTTACATTCTCATACGCACTGAATTCACTAAACACAGGAAGTTACATCCCAAATTCTGAAGATGAACACCTGGTCTGAAAAAACACTTCACGGAAGACACAGATACATAAAGCAAGACCATATACATAAAAAGCTTGCATATACGTGGTTACAAGAAGGGCAGCTGTTCCCTGAAACAGAAGGGTTTCTGCTTGCCATTCAGGACAAAGTCATAGCAACCAGAAACTACCGAAAGCACATCATCAAGGACACAACCATTGAAGACGAGAGGTGTAGGAGATGTCACCAGCAGAGAGAAACGATCGATCACATAACGAGTGGATGTAGAATAATGGCCGGAACTGAATATACCGCGCTCTATATATAACTCAGCAGCGAAGGTCGTTCAGCAAGCATTAGCCACAACATACAAACTAACGGAGAACACAGATCCTTACTACCATTATACACCAACATCTGTACTTGAAAACGAAGACTACAAGCTCTACTGGGACATTGACATCCACACAGATAAAACAATCCCCGCAAATAGACCCGATATCACCTTTCAATCCAAAAAAGGGAAAATCACTTATTTAATTGACATGGCTGTCCCCAACGACGAGAACATCCAAGCGAAATACAGTGAGAACATCGCCAAATACACCGACTTGGCAATGGAAGTAAAAAAGCTGTGGAAACAGGAAAGAGTCATCATTGTTCCTGTCGTCATATCAGTAACAGGTCTCACCCCAACAACGTTTACACCGCATTTGGCTCAATTAGGACTTAATACAGACATTCACAGGAACATCCAGAAATCGGTCATTTTGAAAACATGTAGCATAGTTAGATCATTTCTTAATACACAATAGTTGTTTTTTTTTCCATTTCCTTTTTTTATTTTTTGTACTGACTTGGTATAATGCCGTCAGTATAAAATACAACCACAGGAATACTGTGAGACAACAAGTCATAAAAGCAATAATAATAATAATAGTAAATAAATTTATTACTTTCTAAAAGCAAATTACAAACTTAGGCTTACATATACATTTTCTTAAGATTAAATATTTGCAAAGGAAAATAATAGGCCATGTTAGTGCAGACATCCAGATATGAATCCAGATACTGTTTAAGCCTTAATAGAAATCAATTTAATAAAGCTTGATTAGCGTCTGTTGGCATATGATATACACTGAATTAAGAATACTTAAGTCTAGTATTAAAATTATTCTGCAATCTTAATATCTAAAGAACAAAAAAGGAGAGGAAGAATAACAAGAAAAGAGAAAGGAAAAGAAAGAGAGAGAGAGAAAGTCAATAATTATTGGCTAGCGAAAAGCGACCTCCTTACGCGGGTCTTGAAAGCAGCGCATATCTGGGTACATGGACTTGCTCCCAAAGAATTCAAACAAGAAGCTACATTGTAAGAAAATGATCTTTTGAACAGTTTCTGCGCCTTGGGATAGTTAGTGTTTCAACGTTTCGTAGCCTTAATCGATGAATATCTTTCCTAAATTGCATTTTGTTGTATAAGTATGTTGCGGTTTTTATTTTTATTATTTTATAACAAAAACAAGCAAAATGTAGTTTACGCTTGTTGAACATATTCAACCAGCCCAATTCTTTTAATTTGTATGAGATCCGATTTCTTCTTCGAATTCCAAAAATCACACGTAAACATGAGTTCTGAACTTTCTGTATTCAGCTAGTGTCTTTTTGATCTAGACATGGCCCATACACGCTATCGCAGTGATTGAAGTGTGATAACACCAAAGAATCACACAGAGTTGCCTTAATATCCTGAGGCAAACAGTGTCGTTGGTTATACATTAATTTTAAGGCAACATACGATTTTTTTAATTTACTGGACACATGCCCATGAATACAAAGATCAGAGTCAATAAGGATCCCCAGCGATTTTTTTTGTTGTTCCCCACCAACTTCAGTAATAGATGATTTCAAAGGATTTATTTTTAAATGATGATCATTCGAGATGTTTATTAAATTTTTAAGACCTGTATTTATTAGACTATTTGACATTTCGAAATCACTTGGCTGAAAAGCGCAATAAAGCTGTGTATCGTCAGCATATAAGTGGTACTTACAAAACTGTATACTCCGGTTAAATTGACTTGTGTATATAGTGAATAACAGAGGTCCCAAAATGCTCCCCTGTAGCACGCCCACCATCACCTGTTCAACATTGGAAATCAAATTTACCACAACCACTTGCTGCTTACGATTATGTAAAAACGATGAAAAAAAATGTGTAGTCTTATTTGAAAAGCCGACGTAGGGTAATATTGACACAAGTAAATCATGATTTAAAATGTCAAATGCTTTTGTATAGTCTAGTAGAATTAGAACACTTAATTTATTGTCATCCCAAGCTCATAAGAAATCATCAACAACATCTGACATAGCTGTCGCGCAACTATGGTCTTTTCGAAAGCTCGATTGTTTGAGTTGAAGGATATTATATGTGTTAACAAATTCACGAGTTTGTATTTCGACAATTTTCTCTAAGATTTAAGAAAAAGTGGGCAAGATATTAATGGAGCGCAAATCTTTGAACTCTCTAGGTTGCCTAACTTTTGCTAATGAACGCGCATGCATGTTTCCATGCATCCGGAAAATAGCATGCATTCGTTTAAAGTGTGGGTAAGAAATGGAAAAGAGTTGGATTAAAAAAATATTAACATTGTCTAACCCCGAAGCATTAGTTTTTATAGATAAAACTATTTTGAGTTCCTGAGCCTGGTTTACTTCATTAAGTTCTAATTTGGCTTGACAATTAGTTTTAATATTATTTTTATAAAAATTTAAAAGATCCGGCTTTGGAGCATAAGAATTTTGTGCTGCTGTAATAAAAAAATTGTTTAATTCATTGACATTCGACAAATGCACTGGGATGGTAATATTTTTATTTTTCATAACGTTTAATTTCTTAAGTTCAGCCCATTTTTCTCTATTGCTACAATTGTTAAATGTATTCTTTAAATATGCATTTTTTTCACTACGAACTGCAAATGTTGTATAGTTTCTTAGTTGTTTATAGTACGAATAGTCATTAGGATTCTTAGTATGTTTAAATTTTTCTAAGGCATTATTACGCAATTTTTGTAAAAGTTTAATATTAGTAGTAATCCAAGATGAATATTTATAATTTTTATTCTTTTGAAAGTTTTGACTGGAGCGTGAATATCAAATAACGATATTAAGCTGCTACTCAAGAATTGGATTTTTTTGTCAATATCATGAATTTCATAGATACCGTGCCAGGGCCATGACTCCAAATCACTCTGAAATTGAACAAAATTAATTCTTTTTAAGCGTCTAAAAGAAAAAATTATAGGATTTTGCTCACTAGTTTTAAGTTCAACCTTCAAAAATATCGGACAATGATCCGAAGGTCATGAACTCCAGCATCAATAATATTTTCCATATTAGAATAAATTAGGTCAATTAAGGATGTTGTATTTGTAGAAATACGCGTGGGGCCTAAAATTAGCTGTCGTAGACCAAATACTTCCATAATAGATTCTAACTGTTTAGTACTCTTTGAAACCTCTAGAAAATTTATATTAAAATCTCCAAGACAAATAATGTTGTCATATTCAAAATAAATGTTTATTAAAGTATCTTCGAGCTCAAAAAATAATTTTAAGTCAGAATTTGGAGGTCGATAAATGTTGCCTAAAATAACGGTTTTGTTTAGTAGTTTAAGTTTATCTATCGCGATATAGTTTTATTTTTGCCTAATCTTTTGATATAACAGTTTCTTTCCCTATATCCCTTAAATCCCTTGGGGAAACTTCACTACTGTTAACAATTTTTGTAATGTGCATATATTAAAAAAATATTGCAGAGTACTTATTAAAAATATACATTATAATTAAAGCAAGCGTATATCTATATAACACATTGATGTCATTTTCTTCCCCTTCCAACTTGACAGTGGAAATTCGTTTTTGAGACTTGTTAAAAAATCCGTGTTCTCTCATTCTTCTTTCTAATTTTGCAAATATTTTGGGATTGGGCATTCGTCTTTCCGGGTACAAATTTTGATACAATTGAAGCGCGTTAGTAGCATTACGAAATGCCCTCGCATAAACAAATATATCTGTCTTTTCATTATTTGAGAACTCCATTTTAAAAATGTAGAAGTTGTAAAATGACCCAATTCGTAATAATCTGACATAAAATAAGTTTGACACATGATAAATATCTGCTAATTTTTTTGAATTCTTTTCGAAGCCTTCTTTGCAAATGACGTCTCACTAATACATATTATAAAAGGTGGACTTCGATGTTTTAACTTTTTTAAGGGTCTACTTGGGCCGACTTACATTACAGATATATTAACAACGGGGAAATTTCCTCAGAAAAACAGAAACTGTTTTTCTGAGGCGGCATAAATAATACTGCGTAGTAGGTTATAAATTTACACCTTGGCCTTTATTTTATATTTTTTGCAACACCCCGATTCTTTTTTAAATTTATTTAAAGTTTGACCCTTTATTTTAATTTATGAAAGGTAAGCCAAAGATTTTCTGATGGAACCATATTCGTGTAATACATAGTTGTATAGCAAATTTTCCTCTTAAAATATGAAATAAAAAATCCAGGTCCGTATTTAAAAAAAATAAGTCGATAGAGGTGGCCGAAACACGAAACAACAAATGAAATTTGAAGATACCATGTTGTAGAGCAGAAAAAATAAAACTTTCAAATTTAAACTGTGTCTAGAAAATCAATAGTTTTTGATATGTTCAACTAAATTAATTTGTGCGTTTTTCAGATATAACCCTGTATCTCAGGAACCAATAGGAATTTTGCAACACGGTAAAAAGATTTCGAATGGGTATTACAAACAGCAACTTTTCTCTGATTTAACCGATTTAGTAGCAGTTACCGTTTCGGAGATAGCAATAGCACAGTTAAGAGAAATAATAACTATGGACGATGGCGATAGTGGCATACGCTATTTAAGACACACTTCTGAACTGAGGCTTGCTTACTAGATTGCAGGTATTTATACTCTTTTTGGTGTGAAAAATATCTTCTCGAACGTTTTGTGTCGTTTAGTTTATAGCTGAAACGTTAGTTTTTATTTGAAATGCAAACGATGTAAGCAAAAAAAATGGTTCTTGAATTAACTGAAGTTGTAAACAAATGATGAAATATTATAAGATATTGCGTTAAAATCCTGGTAAGCACTCCAAATTGGTGTATTTTTGAATTTTAATTGTTTTATATACACTACTTGTAATAGGTCATTATCTTCTATCCATTTGTTTTGTTTTCTTTTCGATTGCGGTTACTCTTATATCCTATAATGTTTAGTTTTGGGTTTATTTTCTGTAGATGATTGCCGTGTATTGATTTCTAAGCCTACATTCCATTGCATTTTTCAAAATTTCATTTACTTGCTTTGTTTGGCATTCTACAATAACATCACCATTTTTCGTTTCTATTAAGTCAGTTCCAACTATTACCTCACTTGATTTTCGTCGTGTTAAATGGTTCCATTCTCTAGGAGGGTGTGATATACAGGAGGGCGGTATATCTTTGAAATTAAGATACCAATTCGACGACGTGCTTTTTGTTAACATGTCTGTATCTTTTTGTTTGCTTTTTTAGCATAATATATCTTATGGTAGTTTTTACGTCTCTAAGTCTAGAGCGACTGTGTGTTAAGTGAATTAGGTTGTTGTTTGTGTGCCTATTTTTGTGTAGTAGTTTATAATGAGTTTGCTCCTAAATTCAGTTAATGTTTTCAATTGTAAGTTTCTATGTAAAGTTACATTTCTGGCATAATGCGGAGCATCTGCTATGCCTTAAACATCTGTTTTGTATACGTTGAAGAGTTACCCAAGTAGGAATAGCATGGGTTGAACCCTGTGGTTCAATCTGCTTTTCCAATTGAGTAATGGGTATAATGGATGTATTTGTTCGTTTGCTTTTTGATTTAATTTGTAATGTCTTGCTTTGTTTTATTAGTGTTTTGATTTTTGAGAGGTTTGATAATCAGAGTGGGAACAGGAGCATTGAGAATTGGTTTTTTATTATTTTATACTGCACCTTCGAAATTAAGATATGTCTAGTTCATTTTTAATTTTCAGTTCAATTTAATAGTTCATTTTTGGCAGACAAGGATTAACACTTTAAATATTCATCCTTTCTGTAGTCTGTCCAAGATGATTTTTGTATTGTATGCATATTAGGGCCAAGTATGTTTTTACAATGGCATGCATTTTATCTCAGTTCAGAAGCATACAAGTAAACCTAATATTCAGTTCAGAAGTAGCCGATATTCCGTTTTATACTTAAACTCTGTCATACCCAAGTATGCAGGTGTTTATCAAAATTTTAACAAACAAGGGTCATCATAAAAACTAATTCTTTAAAATAACTTCAGTTAATTCTAGAACCATATTTTTACATCGTTTGCATTTCACATAAAAACCAACATTTGAGATAAAAACTAAACGGCACAAAACGTTCGAGAAGATATTTATATTATATTTAGATTTATATATATATATATATATATATATATATATATATATATATATATATATATATATATATATATATATATATATAGTCTCCAACATGCAAATTTTGCAGCTGCTAAAATCACGATCATCATAGAAAAAAAATTCTCCTAGTCAACCATTAATACTGTCACAAAACAACACCGCCGTTTAAAAAGGGCGTTTCTTATCTTGGTCACCCTTTCCAAGGCGACTTTTATCAACATCGATCGTAATGCATAAAATAAATTTACAAACCCACTTAACGCTTGCTTACTCATTATGCGCCATATAAGGGGTGTTTTATGAAAACGCAACTAAACTGAATAGATCGACCGTAAATACGTCTTTTTACCTTATGGCGGGATTTTATTGATGCATCTTGCAAAAACCGTTAAACCACCTTTAAATTAATTGCTGACTAGCTAGTAAGTCTACAATCAAGGAATAATAATGTCTTTGATATTCGTATCGACGATATTCTTAATGTCCATATTTGCGAGTCTCATTTTAAATTATCTTTTTGTTTTGAAGTAAATTCCTTTGGTTGGTTTTTTAGTAAATTCCTGAGTTACTAAATTCTTCTTTGGACATAAAAAAATCCCAACTAGGCTTGCCTTTATGTAGGTTAATAAATATTTTGCAAATATATACTAGAGAATAAGATTTTGGAAATAGCAGCTTAGAGATTATTATAATTTTATAAACTTTTCATTAAAAATAGTAGTAGTAGTAGTAATATGGTTTACTTAGCAAAAATGCTACTCTTACATTCTATTTAAATACAGAACTTATACATTTTATTAATATTATAATAAGATTATTTTATAAATATATCAATCTTGGTTATATAACCAATATTCTTTTAACACTTTTTTAAATTTATTTAAAGACCTTTGTGACCTAATAGATGGTTTTAATTAATTATAATTTATTAGACCATTATAAAATACCGACTTATAACTTAACGATTTCGAAATTCTATTTAGGTAAAAACTTTGAGAATTTCTAGTGTCATATGCGTGATTTTGACAATTTAGTATAACAAAATTACATAAATGTTCCGGAAGCAAGTTATTTTGAATTTTATATATAAATATGGAAACAAGAAAAAATATTAAATTTTTGACATTTAACCATTGTAATTTTTTAACATGATTGATATCTTTGTATATTTTATTGTAATCTGTTTTTTAAACTTTCATTGGCATTATATAAAATTGTTGAACAGTACAGGTAATGGCGTAAAATTATTGTAATATATATCATTTTTTTGGAAAAATAGTTCAAATCTTTACTAATTCTTTTTAAATAGTTGATTTTTTGCGAAATTTTAGAAATTACTTTTTTAAAATAAATGTCAAACTTTAAATTTAAGTCAATTAAAATTCCTAAATATTTAAAAGAAGTAACCATTTCTAAATTTTCATTATCAATTATAATATTTTTATTAATATTTAAATTATTATTTCCTAGTATCATACACACAGTATGGTTTTTGATACATTTAATTTTAATTTATTTACTTTAAGCCAATTACATAAAAGTTTCAATTCAAAATTTAACTTATTTGTAATGTTATTAATATCCATTCCGTTTAAATGTATTAAAGTATCATCAGCAAATACCTGAATTTTACAAGAATTTAAAATATTAAGCATATTATTTATATACAAAACAAACAATAAAGGACCCAAAATACTTCCTTGTGGAACACCAATGTTGTTTAAAATCTTTTGAGAAAATTTGTTATTAATTTTAGTTACTTGTGTTCTACTTTACAAATAATTTTTTAGCCATTTAAAAACCGAACCCCGAAAACCATATTGATATGTTTAGGTTCTGGTAATTTTGGACATATTTCTTCATTTCCAGAATCTATTGTGTATACAATTTCCTCAGTACTTTTGACAAAATATTTATTCAATTTTTCAGCTATATCTAGTGAATCTGTTTCTCTGATATCATTTTCAAAAATAATTTCGTTTATTTCCGATTTCTGTTTTAGTTTTACTAAATTTTTTAATGTTTTCCAATTTTTTTTACTATTATTTTCATTTTCTTCAATTTGTTTTTGATAATATGACCTTTTTTCAGTTCTTAAAAAATTGACATATTGATTTCTAGATGTTTTGTATCTCTCCCAATCTTCTATGTTTCTAGTAAAAGCAAAGTTTTTGTAATATAAATCTCTTGATGGTTGGGCTTCTAAAATCGTTTTATTTAACCAGGGTGTTAATTTTTTCTTAAGGAAACCATCATACACTTAGTAACTTTATCAATACATTTCTTTATATTCTCCATAATGTTCATAAATAATAGATTTAAATTTGGAATATTTCTAGACAAAATACACTTATTTAATTCTTGCAAAAGTTTTTTATAATTAACGAACTTCATAATTTTTGTCAAAGGCTTGTTTTCTTCTACACTTAAAATTTTTCATATATCCAGTCATGATCACTTATCTTGGGGGATTTTTTAACATCTGCTTTAATAGAATGATCATTTGATATTAAAATGTCAATTAAAGTTTTTGAATTTTTGGTTATGAGGGGATATTCTTTAATAAGTTGTTTAAGTCCATATGAGTTGATTATTTGTTTCAATTTTTTCACATAAAAACCATCATTTACAAAATCTATATTGAAATCACCTATGTGAATTACTTTATTGTTATTATCAAAAAAAAAAAAATATATATATATATATATATATATATATATATATATATTGATTTTGAAAAAACTCCAAAAATTGGTTTACATTTCCACTTGGTGATCGGTAGTAGAGACATAAATCAAACATTTCTTCTCCTAATTTTATCTTCAAATGTATAAACCAATACTCATATTGAACAGATGTTTTACTAAATCTGACAAGTAAAATTTTATGTGAAACAAATATTAATATTAAAAAACATAGTTGATAGTATGTTTTTTTTTTTTTTAAGAAATGGGTGATGATTAAAGCTATGGGGTGATATCTACTGAAGTTTGAAATATACTGTTCTGCCATAACAAAACTGCATAAAATTACTTTGATCACCGCTTCGACTATTTGCGGGTTCATAAAGTATGTAGCTACGGCATTATATATGCCCTTAGAAATAAGTTTAAATAGATGTTGAAGAAACGAAATACCATTTTTATTATGAATTCAAGACGAGTAGTTAGGTAATATTATTTAAAGACGAAAGTGAAAAAGCAGTCTTCACTGTATAAGTTAATTTTCTGGGATATGTAAAGCTTTTATTAGACTATAGTAAAAATTTATTTAAATTTTTATTGTTAACAATTTCTCGGAATTTTCGAAAATCTTATAATCAAGCGCAAATTAAAACCATTAAATGTTTGCTGTTTAATGCATTTTTTTATTTCTTAATTTTCTTTATTTTTTAAGTTTAAATATTCCTCACCACTGACAAAATTAGATTTTTTTCTTTAAATAGACTTTACGTCTTTTTTTTTGAGAATATTTTTCCCGGTTATTATTATGATATCAAAGATTAATTTACGATGTTCTTAATCATCATATTGGGCATAGACTTTTGCGTTCGTGGAGTTCAGCTGCTTTTGTTTTTACTTGCATTGTATATGCTTATATTGCAGGAAAAATTATTTGTAAATATCGTCTAGATCCCCTCCCCTAACTACGTGCCTGATAGTATTTTAGATACAATTAGACACATGTAATTAGTATCGTGCCACATAAAAAGACAATCTCAAATTTTTTTATGAACTCTCAAAAACAAATTATAAAAGTTACCGAATGTACCCTAAAAACTGGAAAAAGGTTAAGTTATGTTAAGTTACAAATTTGGATATATTTTTCCATTTCAAATTTAAGTAAAGCACTGTTTTACTTTAAAAATTCGGAAGAAGAATATAAAGGACAAATAAAAAGACAAATTTAGATTTTCTCAAAATCAAACTTTTTTTAAATGTTACTGTGTTTTTGCCACTTTTCTAAAAAAACAACAGTCCAAGATATGGGAGTATTTACAGAAAATTCTTATTGTTTCACATCTAGATATAGTGGGAAACTTATCGGTATCAATTGACTCGCTCTTATGTAACAAAATCATTCGAGGTGAAGTTTTAGCGTCTGTTATAATGCATATTTTAGATGCCTGTCGAATAAAAGTATTGTTTACATATTTACATATCTTAATTAAAATACTCTTCGATTTCTTTCGTATTAGTAGAGATAAAATAAAATTTTGGCTCACTTAGTGTGTAAACTGACTCGTAAAGTAAAGTTTTCTGCAGAACTGCAGATGCCACACACAATCAAAGGTAAAGTCACAAAATTTATTTCATTTGACATTAAAGAAACAATTGCAATTGGTAAGAAACATGTAATACTGACCGGAGTGTCACAAAGGGTTATCGGTTCAAAATATCGTTTAGAAGATTATATACTGTTTTACTTCCTCTAAATCAGCCACGTCAAACTCATAGTCACTAGTGGGCCAAAAGCATGAAGACCATCGACTAGGTGGGCCGCAAAACCTTATCTTAAAGAAGACAAACTACTGAAAATCTTGAGAATAAGTACTATTATAGGACAAGTCTGCTTATTAAATTTTCAATAAAAAGGACATTACAAAAAACTACAAACATTAAATTCTTTTGCCAGATATTTGACATCTTTTGTCTTTAATTAAGTTGTCTATTTGTAGCGCGAAATTATAGGCGGAAATAACTTTTAAAACTGCGTCCAAGTGTGCGTCCGTCAATCGCGATCTTGCGGGAGATCTGTTTCCTTTCATCAAAGAAAATAGTTGTTCACACTTATAGGTACTTCCAAACATTGACAGGATTTTACAGGCAAATTTTCTCATTTCTTGGAACAGGCAAATACATCGATAGTGAAAAGACCAGTAAACAGAGAAAAATTGTTTTCTTCGGTCTTAAAATCCTGAAAACGCTTCTCAAATTCTGCCAGAAGGCTTCTCATTTTCTCTGAATATATTTTGTATGATATTGGGACACTTGTGCTTTCCTGATATGCCTTACAAGTCAGAAAATGTGACAGATTATCATCTGCTAAGTGTTTTTCCCATAACATCATCTTACTCTTAAAAGCTTTCACATGATCATGCATATCTGTAATAACTTGACGTGGTCCTTGCAATTTCGTATTTAAGTCCCACAAGTGTTTTGTGATATCTACCATAAATGAAAGATCTTGTAAAAAAGGTACATCGCATAATAAGCTGACATCTTCTCCTTTTGTTTACATGAAAACGCGTATTTCGTCTTTGAGTTTCCAAAACCGGTAGAGTACCATAGAACACGAAAGCCGTGGCACCTCTGCATAATATGGTAAACCATACTCACTTTCTAAATCACGTAAAAATGCAGAAAACTGTCGCTGCTTAAGGCCTCGTGACCTTATGAAGTTTATAATTTTTTTGACTGACTTTAAAACACTTTCCACCTTGATCACTTTTGAGCATAAAACTTCTTGGTGGATTATACAATGAATATGATGAAAATCTGGTTTGTCACTGCCCGTTTCTCTGATCTTTGTCTGTAATATTTTAACGAAGCCATTTTTTATTTACTCTAGTCATTGAAAGAGCTCCGTCTGTTGCAACGGAACTCAGTTTTGACAAATCTGAATTGTAATTTTGCAGAAGTCCATAAACAGCATTGAAAATATCCTTCCCAGTTGTTGTATCATGCAATGGTACTAATTCCAATAATTCTTCATACACATTAATATCTGTATCAACCGCACGAAGAAAAACAGCGAGTTGCGCCACACCACACACATCCGTACTTTCGTCACAGGCAATAGAAAATGTAATGAAAGTCTGATTTTGTTTTTATCTGATCACTTATATTGGCAGCCAACTCAGTAACTCTTTCAGCGACAGTATTTCCGCGGCCTTTACAAGGCACTCTTTTATAACTTCACCTTCAACAAATGATTTTGAGTGTTTCGCGATCAACTCCGACAGTACGTAGCTCGCTTGAAGGACAGATTCATGTTCTTGCTTTGGAGTGTAAACATAAGCTGCTGATCTTTCAACCGTGATTTTAACTTTTCGTTTCTGACCATACTTGTCAAACATAGTTTTATGAATATCATAGTGACGTTTTATATTATATAATTTTGGGAAACCGACTGTACTATTACAAATCAAACAAATAATTTTTTCTTTCACTTCACAGCAAAAAACTCTAACTCCCACTTTTCTTGAAAGATACGATGCTCATCTACAAGTTTCCTCTTACTTCCACTTGGTTTTGAAAAAGACATGTTAAAAACTGTATCCGAAATAAATTATAATAAGTACTGTTAAGTGTTGTAACAATAAGTGAACAACTGACTCATAACTGACTAAACACTGAATGACTGAACTCAATCGAACACGGCTTATATACGGACTGTGATTTCTCGAGTTCTTTCCAGAATGTTCAGATAGCGTCATCTGTGTTTTTGCGCGATAGAATTTCATGGAACAAGCCAGATAACGTTTGGCTTTAGGTTTTAGGTTGAGTATGTGTAGTTCATCCTTCAGTTGGTGCAGCGGCGCGCGCTTTCAAAAACGATTTTCAACTTGTTCGCGGGCCACATTATCTGGCTGTTTTCAAAACTGATTTGGGCCACAGAAAAATGCTCACTGGGCCGCATCGGGCCGCATGTTTTGACATAACTGCTCTAAATAATAATTGGGATTTTAACCGAATACATTAAATCATTCTATTCAAACATGCATTGTTTATCAATGAAATATCGACGATGCTCTAGCCCATTCCTTCTTCGCTTGAAATAAATCCTTGCTAACCAGTAGGTCTAAATTTATCATAAGATAACTGGCTGAATTAACTTGCTGCTAACCATAATAACTATTGTCGTACAGGGTGTTATTATATTATAATGAATGGGCATTCTTTCGATGTATTTGTGTCAACATTATGTATAGAACTGGTGTTATTTGCTCCAGTTAGACATTATACTCTACCACTTAATTGTAAATCATGCCAACAGATTTAATGGTTGTATTTTCCAGTAAAGAAGCTGGGGTTTTAATATAGCATAATAAAATAAAAGTTTGTTATTAAAATAATTTCAATATAAGCATAAGTTCATTTTTGAGTTTTATGAAAAAGATTATTACGTCGTGGTCGTGCGATTAATTTGTAGTTTTAGGTTGATAGCCTAATATTGTAAATTGATATCACAGTGAGGGAGGGGAAGTGTCTGAAAATTTTTCTAAAATGTAAATTCAACATATTGTATTTAGAAATCATTATTCGACGGATATTTTACTACGTATGCTTGCATCACTAATTCAAATTCAACGTAGACTGCTTGTAAACAAGTTATTGTGAGTGCAATATGCCTTTAAACATTTTTTAAAAACTTATATCATGAATTTGAATATAATTATAAATTTATAAAGAGAGTTCGGAAACTCTAACTCGCGCGATCGCTTCTGCCAGTCTAATAACTAAGAAGAGGTCTTAATAGAAGGGTTAAAACTGTTTTGAGATCAAATCACATGTTTCATTTTTGCGATGAAACTGTGAGGTCAGATAATCAGGAAATTCCGATTTCAAATCCGCTTCAAAGAACGTTTTAAAAGCATTTTCAAATGGTGGGCAATTCCAATGTGTATGCTGGGCAATTCCAATTTGTTTTGTTTAGTTATTTTATAGTGCAGAATGATCTTGGTGTATTTTTCATTATTATTTTTTTAACTTCATTATTAAAATTATGCTCAGTAACAATTTAAGAAGATTTAAGTAAATCTAGGGAAATAAGCACAATTGTAGACGTTGAAATGGCAATACAATTAACAAACAACTGATGGACATTTTCTTGTTTTTAATATTATAATAATATATTTATCATAGGGCATTATAGGTGAAAATTCAAGATTAAAAAAATTCGTAAAATCAAGAAAATTTGTAGATATATGTTTTTGCTTCTGAAATTGGTAATAGTAAGGTTTAGGCTCGGGTTTAGGTAAGAAGATATCGGAAATGTTTTATAAGAAAAAAAATTAGGATTCAGTTTTGTACGTTTCTACAAATTTCTGATAACTTTTTGTTTATGTCTGGACAGACCACAAAGACCTATATCGAAGTATAATGTACCGTTACATTATATCGGGGTTTATTTCCAGTTACTGCTAACACACATAATTATTTACGAATAGTTGTCCAAGAACGCGCAACTACATATCTAATATGACATACGTACTCTATGAAAAACGATATTGACGAAAATTGTTACAAAATTAAGAAAAGATTTCTTGATAATAATCCATTATTATATTTAGTAAAAGTTCAAAACTAATATTTTAGAAATTAAGTATTTTACATTTTTTCCTAATACAGTTTTTAGCATCTCGTTACCTAACCCTACTTTTACCAATTTGTAAATATGATTTTTCATTTCGTCATATTTGATGGCAAAAGACACACGTCAAAATCAAGAAATGCAGAATCGATCGCGCGGACCAGCATCTTGTAAATTATTGTTATTAAAATCGTTTTCCATATGTAGTGAAAATTATGGGGGCACGGCATATATCAGTATTCTTGGCTGTATACTTTTTAACTCAGTAACCAAAAAAGAGGCCGTAGTACAACTTTACAGCCGAAATACACAGTGGCGTATATAGACATAACTTCTGGAGGGGTTTTGAGACGATGAAAATTTTTCAACAACCAAAAAAAAGGTCTTTAATTTGTGTTTTCTAGATAAGTAGCCATTTTGAGCGTAAATAATATGGACAACCAAAAAAGCCATTATCTTATTTTAGTTTTAAATAAAACTGGCTTTGGGGGCGTTTACGGAGCCAATCTCGCTGAAAAGATCCTCACTTTATACTGTTTCTCTCATTTTTCTTAAATAAAAGTGGCTTTGGGGAGGGGGGGGGTTAACCCCCCCAAAGTCCCCCTTAAATACCCCAATGGAAACGTAAATGCTTTCATACGCCTTATATGTTTAGTTTTTTTTGTGGGAGATTGAGAATTGGTACGGTTTTGAATCTTTTTGTGGAAGATTGAGAATTGGTATGGTTTTGAATCTTTATCAAAAATTTACAAAACAAGTTACCAAATTATAAAGTATTCTTACACATTTTATAAGTATTTCAAATTGAAATTATTTTCAAAAATTAAATTTTTAAATTATTAGCTTCATTTGCTAAATTGCATGTAATGGTATAAATCGCAGTTATTAAATTTTCATATAAATATTTCTTTTTTACTTTAGTTTTCTAGTTTCAATAAGCTAATGTTTTTTTTCTTAATATTCAAATTTCAATATCCAAATATCTGCATTGTATGCGTACGTTGATTACATAAAGGATAAAAAAATGGAACTTGAATAACCGGTCGGAGAAAAAAACTTCACGTATCCCACGTGAAATCCCGGCAAAAATAAAAAATTCAGTAGCTACGACATTTGCAAAAAATATATTTAAATTTTCACTAACCATTACTGATGTAATAGCTATAATGTTACGTGAATTGTACGATCAAATATCACAATTTGCATGCAATGGATATTAAAATTTAACTGAAAAATATGAATAAATAAAAATTATAACAGCTGATTTACACCACCGAACATTATGTTCGGTGTTTATACTAACAACACATTCTAAAGACTATCTGCTTATATACAAAAAGTTTAATATTTTACCCGTGTTCCTTAAGAATGTTTTCTACTTTGCCAGTTGACACTCCCCAGATATACACATTACCATCTGCCGATCCAACTGCAACATACTGTCCGTCTGGACTGAAGGTCGCCCTAGACCAATCACAGCCTACTTTGAATCCATCACAACTAAAATATTAAATATTTATATAATATAACTGTTTCCTTAAAAAAATTAGGCAGTATTTCATACTATAGAACTCAAAATTCTTCGTTTTTAGGTAACGGTTGTCGAATTTATAAGATATAGGTTTGAGGCTTATATAATCCATATTTTGGACAGAGTTTTTAGTTTCCTCCATAAAAATAGACAGTAAGTGCCTATAGATTATTTTTAAAATATGTCGAAAGGTGACGCGGTCTAAACCTAAGACACACCTAAGAACCATTATTATTTGTTTTACTTTAACTTTATTTTCTAGTCTACTACACGGGACATGACTTGGACACTAGACATCATTTGTGTCAACGTTGTTATTGTTATTTTACAGCATTAGTAATCTATTATATTAGTTTTCTAAACATTTATTTAACATTACCGGAATGGTATGCACAACATATCAGTATTATTTACTACGGCTGGTCTGCAATTATTGTTAATTTATTATGTGAGATATTTTCGTTACCAACTGACCGAAATATATTAATACTTTTTACATGTGCATGGTCCACTTTTCTCCATGATTTATACCTAAAAGTTGAAAAAAATTACCGATTATATTTCCCATTAAAATATAAGTTAAATTATTGTTATTTCATTTCACACTGACTTTGGTAAAATGACATGGGCTTTAATATTTCCCTGCAATATAATGCGGTGTATTGCTAAATCAAATTCTATCTAATTACAATTTTGCCAAATCAATATTTATTTATTAATATACAAATATAAAATGTTTAACATATTAAAACGCCCTTTAAAATTTAAAAAAGTATTTAAACTAAAGAAAATGTATGACACTAAGTTCTAAAGTTCATCTTTTATAACTTTTAATTCATTATTTTAAAGTTTTGGATTACATAACGTTATAATTTTTCACATTAAATAGTATTTATTATATATTTTTTAACCGCATGCAATTTGAGATCACAACATTTTTTACAAATTTGAACGAACTATTAGAACGTGAAACTGGTATAAGTGGAAAGTTAGTATACGCATTGTAATGTCACATCAATCATATCCTGCAATGAAGGAAATGTTTTTTTTGCATAAGTATATCAAAAAATAATTCAAGATCTTCCTGTAGCACTTAAGGATCTGGTTTGCTTTACGGTTACATTCATATAACCGAATTTATAATTTCAAGATTTTCAAGGGCAAAATTATTTTTTTACAAACAGTTTAATTAATGTTTGGACATTTTCTACTACATGTTTACATTTTCTTAAAAATATAGGTTAAGTATCAACTGAACTGCATATTATATTATCAGTAAGATGAGATTTGGCAAATACGATAAAATATTGGGAAGGGGACGACGCGACGGCATTAAAAAATCTGTTCTTTAATTTATTAGGCTCACAATTATTATTAGTCGTTTTGGTAATATCGCTTGTATAAACAAAAGTAAACAATATTATTTGTTAAATGACATTTTATAAAAATAGTGAATAATATCATTGTATAATATATTTTTTGCAATGATAATATATATGGAGTATGGACTTAAAATATCAATGTTGAATTATATCTATATAAAAAGGTAATAAGTAACTAACAATTAAAATGCTATTAGCTTACCTAAATGATTTAACTACTTGGTTCATCCTCAAATCAATTAGTTTGATGGTATCATCTCTTACACATGCTAGAAGGTATTTTGTGTCTGGAAGCAAAAAAATAATGCCAAAAAGAATACTTGGTGAGACCTTAGACAATCCTTGTCTAAGGTGAGACCATACTCTTTAAATGATTTGTATTATTAGCTGTTGTCAAAATAAAGTTATTATTGGAAAATCTAATAATTTTCGAATTATTTTTTACATTGCAAAATGTGATACAATCAGTCTCAAACGCTGTTAACTTTAAGCAATTTGAAAATAAACTTACATTTTCAAAATATACTGAAAAATCCTTATATACAACTACATAAAAAAACGATTTAATAGCTACTCAAATACAACATACAGTGTGATATAAAATAAATAAAGTTAATAATTGACTTAGGTAAAATTTGAGATGGCAAAAAATTTTTGCTGAAAAAATAATGCCAAATGACAATAAAAAAGTTGATCACGTGATTTATCCTACCTGCAGATCTGGCATTTTTTTAAATGGCAAAAAACTATCTTTTAACTCAAAATCTTAAAAAATGATAAAGTAAAAAGTTGTTTCTTTTTTGATTTTATGGCTATATCCAAAAAGCGCTATTGGCTGAATTTGAATTTTTTTCAACTTTATGTTTTTTACTTTACCAAATGTAAGAAAAATTTTGAGTTGAACTATTTATTTTTCATAATCGCCTAAATGAATTTTCTTAATTATTTTTTTATTTCAACATCATTTTGTAAATGAAAACATAAATAGGTTCCACAATTTAATGTAAAATATTTTTAAATAGGATTATTTATTATGCTTACATATACATATCTATTTTATTTTTAATAAAAACGGAACTGAGAAAATCCCTATTTTGTATTTCTATATCGGCCTTTCTAAAAATAAACAGAATATTTTTATTTCATTTAATTGAAATAACCAAATAAAGCTTAAATTATAAAGTAGCATATGAAAATATTTGAATAAATTCCTTATCCAACGATTCTATTAATAATAGTCCACTGATAGTAAAATTCAGGTTTACTTACTTACATTCGGTTAGCTAGGTGAAAAAGCATTAAATTGAAAAAACTTACGTCAACCCATAAAGTTAAACTGAACATAATTTTCCTTTACAGTTTTTCATAATTTTAAGAAACTATGTAGTTTTTTGTATTTTTTTAAAAAAAATCTTAAATTTGAGTGGTAAGACATCATGTAACTAACTTTTTTATTGTCATTTTCTGCGCACTTTATTGGTCAACCTCTATACATGAGAAGTTGAGATCAACACACATTTGTTCTAATATAAATAATGAAATATAAATAAAAAATAAAATGTTTTAAAACATATTAACAAAGTAGTAACTAATGTAGTAAAGAATGTAGATTTTAAAATATTTGTAAGAGATAACTTGGAACACATGCCTGATTAATAGGAGTTTATTTAACAAACGAAAATTTATTATTATTAAAAATAGGTGTACTGACGTGTAAAATTGGTTGCTTACTTTTATTTGGAAAGCTGTTAAACTTAAATAAAAATCTTGTTTCGTATTTGTCTTGTCCATTTTCTAAATAACGTCTTCAGAGGGTATATAATGTCTGTACAATATGGGGTATGTACCTTTAGCATAATTTAAAGAGGCTATAATGTTAAATGTGCCATGTGTAAAACCTGGGAAGTGGAGATAGCAAAAGAGAACTTTGTCACATCCTTACTACCAACCACACTTCTTTTTTCTGTTAGGGCTGTAGAACCTATGTTTATATCTTCAATAAACTTATATCCATATTAATAATAATTGTGTTAGCTGATACTTGGCGGAAATCCATAATAACATTATGTAAAATGTAAAAACACAACTATTTCTCACAAACACTTCCACTGTATTTGTTTAACAACACGTAACAGGTTTCGCTACACCGTAGCTTCTTCAGACGTTACATAAAGGAATATTTATATATTCACCTGAATACAACGACTTCGAAATTTTAACAATGTAAAAAAATCTGAGAACTTTTAAGTGCCAGCTATAAACTAAACCACCTAAAATTATTAAAATATATTTAATAGAGGTGAATCGTTCTACCTGATCATTTAACAAAGAATTTGAACGTTTTAGCTTATTTATTTCTAGAGAATCCACTATATTCAATTTATGGCCCTTAGTTTCTTTGAGTAAAATTTTAATTTTTATGAAAAGTATGAGTAGTTGCATTAAGTGGTTTGCGTAATTAGATTCGGTTTTTCCCTTGATGAAACATTTATAATGTTCGTCTAGTCTTTTAACAAGATATCTGCCTGTTTGACCTATATACGTTTTGTCACAATCTCCACGGTTTAGTTGGTATACATCTGATTGTTCAAGTTTATCAGATTTTGTTTTAATATTGTTATTGTACTTACTTAAAGAATTATTAGTTTTATATGATATTCTAATACCTAAACTGTTTAGAAATTTACCTATTTTAGAGTTAGGAATTACCTATGTAGGATATAAATTTGTAGGCAGTTGTTTTCCTTTGATATTAGGACAAATCATATTTACAGTTCTTTTATATAAACTTTTTTGTAGAATTTTATAAATTATATTTATTGAATATCATTTGTTTATTGCGATCTGTCGGTCTGAATATTAACTTTCTTAGAAGCAGGAAGATTAGCCTGGGAATCACTCTTTGAAAAGCGGCTAGTTTATGTTGAATTGGACGACATACATACATCATGATATACAGAAAAATCAAAATGTTTAAAAACTAAATGTTTGTTAATATGAGTTTCTAGAGTGTTCATATATATTTCAGCAAGCATGGATTTCCCGTATTTAAATCTTCTATGCTCGTATAAAATGTATTTTTAAATTTAAAGTAGTTTTGTTCTAAATATTCGGTAAGTACAATATTTCTTGTTTCCTCTAACTTTAACTTCTTAACTCTATAGGGAATTTAATTTGATATTGTGCTGAAAAATCCGTATATGTCGAACAAACGCCGCTTTTTGGTACATTTTATATATTGCCATAAATATATTGATGATGTTTTAGTATATTTTACAGGAACAGAATTAAATATTTTTCTCCAATATATTAATAACCTTCATCCTAATATGAAATTTACAATTAAACTAGAATCCAACAGCAGTATAAATTTTCTAGATTTAGCTATTAAAACATTAAATAATAACATGATTTTTCTGTGTATCATAAACCTTCACATACGGATACTGCCATACACTATTCTTCATGTCATCAAATTCAACATAAACTAGCCGCTTCTTAAAGTATGATTCACAGACCAATCTCCCTGCCTCTTAGTAAACCTACTTTTCAAACCGAATTAAACAGCATCAAACATATCGCACTAAACAATAGATATTCAATAAATATAATTGATAAAATTGTACAAAAAAAGTTTTATAAAAACTATAAATATGATTTATCCTAATATCAAACAAAAAACAACTACCTACAAAATAATTTCCTACATAGGTGATTCCAGCTTTAAAATAGGTGCTTTTCCAAACGATTTAGATATTCAAATAGCATATAAAACTAATAATTCTTTAAGTAAGTACCAACTAAACTGTGTGGATTATGACAAAACGTATGTAGGTCAAACAGGCAGATATTTTGGTAAAACAATAGACGAACATTATAAATGCTTTATCACGGGAAAAACCGAACCTAATTATGCAAACCACTTAATGGGTCATATACTTTTGATAAAGTTTTTACGCAAAGAAAATAAGGGTCATAAATTGAATATTCTCGAGTCTCTAGAAATACGAGGGCCTTTCAACAAAGACTAGGACTAGTACTACTAAAACTTTATTTAATAGTCTTAAACAACAATACTTTTATCACGCTCTATATAGTCCCCCTGTAATGCAATAACTTTATCCCAATGGTGCTGCCATTGTTCAAAGACATGGCGGAAGCCATTCTTTGAGAGCTTATTCAAAACCGCCTCTAAAGCCCTAACAGCATCCAATTCTGTTTGAAATCGTCTACTTCGAGGTCTTTTTTTGCTCGAGGAAACAGATAGAAGTCGCATGGGGCTATGTCAGGACTATATGGAGGAATCACTATATTCGCTACGTGAGGGCGAGCGTTATCATGATTAAGTTTCCACTTTCCAATCGTCTCATTTCGTTTTTTGGGGATGTGATCCTTTATCAACTGGAACAAAACTTGTTTATAATAACTGGCCACTACCATGTGCGTATACACCATACCTTCGTGATCAAAATTGTTATGACCATAGCTTTAGCGGCAGATTTTTGCGCACGTGCTTTTTTTGGAGGTGGTTCTCCTTTTTCTACCCACTGCTTACTCTGTTGCTTCATCTTCGGATCATAACAATATACCCAAGTTTCATCATCGGCAGTAATAATGTTTTTCCACCATTATTCGCCTTCTTCTTCAACGCATTGTTTCCAGTATTCACAAACCGCTACACTATTCGCATTTTGATCTGGTGTCAGTATGCACGAGATCCAGCGAGCACAAACTCTAGCCATGTTTAAATGCTTGTATAAAAGAGTAAAAACACTTCCAACAGATATTTTAAGAATAGTTGAGAGTTGTGGGATAGTCAGACGTGAATCTGTGCGAGTAATTACTGCTCCGGTATTGATGGTTTCCTAAGTTAGTGCCACAATAGGAGCACCTGGACCGCCTTGCAACTCACAACTTTCCCTGCCATTACTAAACTCGTTATGCCATCGAAAACAAGTAGATCTTGCCACAGACAATTCCCCAAAAGCCGTATTAATCATCGAAAAAGTTTCCGTTGCTGATTTTCCAAGACGAACACAAAATTTGATCTCATATCTTTGTTCTTTCAATTCATCCATCACGATTCTTAGAGGCGCGGTAACAATATCTCAACTTTAGAGCGGCGTCAAAATCAAATAAATAATTTGTGACAACTGACATTTCGCAAAATTAAAGAAGACTACTTGGATGATATTTTCTGATTTTTGGCGTTATGTAGCTCGTTGCACTGGGCCGTAAAAAAATTAGTCCTAGTCTTTGTTGAAAGGCTCTCGTAAATAAGCTCAAACGTCCAAATCGTTTGTTATACGATGAGGTAGAATCGAACAATTCACGGCTGTTAAATATATTTTGATAATTCAGGTAGTTAAGTTTATGGCTAGCACCTAAAAATTCTCAGATTTTTCTATATTGTTACAAATTGCGTACGGTTGTATTACACTCAATATATTATATAAATATTCATTTCATCCGAATAAGCTCCTGTCTAACGAAACATGTTACGTGTTCTTAAACAAATATAGTTTTGTAAAAATTAGTTGTGTTTTTACATAATGTAGTTCCAAATTGCCTAGCCTACCGAAAGATGAGTTGGGGGCTTAGACCCCCTATCCACTGGTATTGAAAAAAAATGTTTATTTCTGGTTAAAAAATTATTTCCATCAATAAATCCTTATTAACCCCCCCCCTTTCGTTTATTGGCAAACGTGACCATGACTACGGAAGTTACTATATATTAAAATATGTTCCGCTTTAGTCGAAAAATATGAGTCGAAATTAAGCTTAGACTTTGGTTTAAATTGTTTCATAATTTTCCATATAATTAATAGATATTAATTAATGTATTAATATATTGCACTTGTACGACATTCCTAGATATAATCCAGAAATCTGCTATAACTGATGAAATAACACAAAAAAAAAATTTAAACATCTACAAAAGTATTTTATTCTTACCTCTAGCTAGATCTAAGGATGTAACTTTTCCATTTAATACGATGTTATTGGCACTAGACTCCGACCTACTATCCCAAAATCGTATGCTTTTATCAAAATGGCCACTAATAATGGTTGAACCCGCATTATCTACAGTGACTAGGTCGTTGCAACTTGATCCCGCAAATTTTGTTTCTATACCTTAAAAATAAAAAAAAAACATTAACTAGACCTCCCCGCGAACTTCTTTTTTCTCAAACAATATTTTACTTCAAGGTAAGGCCCTCGGGTCCCAGCCAAAAGCTGCTACGGTGGTAGTAGTTTCGAAACGTGTGCTACATGAGGGTTGAGAAAATACCGGTGAATTAGTTTAGTGAATCTAATATAAATGAGTTCTTAATTGATATTACAAAAAACCGATTAAATAGCCAGTTCATTAAGCACTTTCATAATTTAGCCATACCAATCGCTCCAGTCGCCGTTTAATAATAATATTATAACACACGCAACAATACTTGGATCGGTGTTGCCAGAAGCGTGATATGGGTCTACTTGTTTGATTTTTTTACAAATAGAATTGCCGGGTCATAGCCCTAATACGATCTATAAACGAATTTAACCATCAGATCGGATACTATGCGTAGCGGACTGTCAACTCAGGGCATTGAGCTAGGTGGAAATCTCTCGATGGATCCCAACTAGTCTTATGAATATTTCTATACTTTCAGTAAAATTTATGACATTTTCAAACACTTTCTGAAATAGGCATTTGAATTTCAAGTACAGTTAAAGAAAAATAAAATGCATTTGAAGATGAATATTCCGAATACGAGAAATTATTTGAATTATATTTTGCTAGTGTTTTACTTAAAGCTGATATTGCCAGATTTTTCCAATCATGATAATTAAATTTGAAAGGGAACACACCTCTAGTACTTTTTTTAACAAAAGATACTGTAATTCAAAATGTTCAGGTCAGGTCACTAACAATCAATGACACCCTTTCATCGAATTTAAAAGCAATATATAAATATTCAATTTTAGCTACAAATTTGAGAGATTTAAAAGTGTGTTCTTAAATTGGTCAACACTCGAAACTCCTAAGTTTTTACCCCATTTTCAAAGTTGTTTATTTCAAAAACGAAAAAGTGTCGTTAAAAGGGATAACAACTTCTAAACATTCCTTTCTAAATAATTTACAGCATCTCGCGCACAGAAAACGTTCCTCCCTATTATCTGTCGTAATTCCTCCCCAAACATACATTCACACCAGCTCCTCCAGACCAAAATACGACCATCTGAAGCATACCTATTAAACTTACGTTCATCCATAAACCTACATCTAATTCATTCAGCTATTTCTCATTAAACATGCTCAGCAGCCCACTGCAGGCAACTTAATCTTTTTGCATGGAGTCCATCGGTGTGCGTCTTCTAATTGTTTGAGTTGATGCCTGCACACCAGTTACTGCTTTAAGTTGTGTCACATTTGACGTACTGACTTGGAAAATAGATTGTACTCGCGTGCTGTGGTAGCTTAAGTGTCCTGTAACCATATACCTCGGTTACGTACACCCGATACTCATTTTACTTTATTTTTACTACTGAAACAACGGCGAAAAGTGAGATATGTTATTTCTTCCACCATGAAGTCTGTAAATGAAACGAATTGGACTCACAGTATTATATTTTGGATCAATAAAACTATTTTTGAAAAGACAAAAAAATTATTAAATTTGGAAAGTTGTAGGAATTGTCATATAATTTTAGAAAATATATTTTTTTGCGTACAGGATATCTAATATTTGGTTAACCAAATTTTCTAGTCAGCATGCAGAATGGGCACTCCGAATGCGAAACAACTTACAGCACCAACAGATTTGCGATCCAAACAAATAGAAGGCACCTGCACACCAGAGTATCCCATGCAAGAAGAAGTACAAGAAGCGCTCTTCTTACAAGATAACATCGTGCTGCTCCAAGACAGAGAGCTGCTGTGCATGCTGGCAGAGTGGAATACATTTGTGAATGAATGTAAGTTTAATTTTCAAGAAATTCTTAAGAAAGTACAACGTCGGGGGAATGGAATTGTCTGCTAGATCTCCAGATCTGAAATCATTTGAGCATTTTCAGAGTAGAATGAAAATGTTTGTATATTTGGGAAGCTATTTCCTAGGATTTCGTTCAGCGTCTAACTCAGAGCATAACAGAAACGCATTGCTTAGGTGCTAAATACCCATTAAATTTAAGCAATATTGTTTCAATAAAAAGTTTTCCTTAGGGTTGGTTGGGACTAGGGCTGTCAAAAGTTACGGTTAACCGGCCCTACCGGTTAACGAAAGTTTGATTACCCGATCTGCAAGCCCCCAGGAGCTACAAAACTCTATGAAAGTGAGGACGTTTTTTTAGTCAGTAGCAAATTATGAGCTTGGAGCCTCCGTTTAACCGGTTAATTATTCGGATCACATAATTAATCGGTTAAAGATTTACACGAAAATCGGTTAAGCTTTAAATAACCGGTTAACCGGTCACCATTAATAATTTTGACAGCACTAGTTGAAAATATTTTAGTTATCCTGTATTTCCTTTAAAGAAGACTGTGGTTAAGAAATTGCCAAACCGTCTCCAGACTGACTAATTCACCTTAAACCAGAAAATTATAAATACCATGACAACTTGTGATTACTTTATACAAAGTCAAAATTGTGAACAAAAACGGGAAGTTCGCCTATAATGACTGTCCACAAACATAAAAGAATACGTTTTTAAAAAAAATCGTATCGAATAAAAGGTAATTTTAAAAATCGGTGAAATTACTTAAACAGCATTTATCTAGTTAAATTGGGATCATCAAATATTTTAAATCATTTTATATCACTTTATTTTGTACCCTGAATATCCCTATCATCGGATACTACCAACGACATTTTCTTTTTGACGTCATTGGATACTACACAATAAATATTAAATTGATACCTCAATTGAAAGCCAGTTGACCAATCATTCCAAAAAATTCATATTCATCAAAATAGGCGTGTTACTTTTTAGGGCAGACAATTTTAAAAACGGGGTAAAAACCAACTTTCAATAAAATTAGAATTAGATGGATGATCTATTCGGAGTATAATCTGTCTTAACTATTATTTAAGAGGTCCGATATTCCAGCATAGTATTAAAAAAATGTTTGATGAAGTTCTGTTTCTATAAGGAACATATTTGTTTAAAATAACAATAAATCAATCTTCACGTAAGTATTTATTTAGGTAGTTAAGCTATATTACAAATTTAAAAGATTACTTACAAGCTCGACTCCTTAAATCCCATATCTTTAAAGTCCTGTCGTGACTCCCAGTAACAACTTTAGAAGCATCTCCTAAAAACTTTGCAGCCATGACTTTTCCGGAATGTCCAGTAAGAGTATGCTGAAATAAAAAATAGAAAATAGTCTATGCTTCATTGGAAAAATGAGAATTAAAACGGTGACTAGTATTTTCATTCATTAAAAAACGAAATTCTACTTAATAAACATATTGCAAAAACATTTATACTTTAATTTATTTCTTAGTGTTTTATGTAAATAAGCTGGAATGAAAATGAACTGAAGTTCTAAATCACTTCTTGACAATATGGCGGTGCAAAACGTTATATACTAAGTAAATTTTGGTGTATGCTCAGGCGGGCAGAACAAAATAAACTGCATATTTTAAAGATATTTTTTTAGTGAAGGGTTTTTTTGGTATTTATGATTCTTGAATATGTTTGCCAACGTTTTTTGTAAAATAATAATTTTTGATTTATTAAAGGGGGACAGACCCGAGGACATATTATGAGAATGATGGATTTGAAATAATCTCCGGGTAGAAATAAACACTGGAGCAAGGTCTAATATAATTTAAATATTGCCACAAAACACAATCAGTTTTATATTAAACCATTATTGATATTTTTTGTTTTTGTGTAAATATATTTTTTTACATAAACAAAGTAAAACGGCGATATTAGCACGTATGAAATAAAAGCCACATGTCATTATGGATTGTAACTACATGTTTTAATTAATTGAAATTATTATTTTTCAATTCAATCAACGGATTTTCTCCGTTCGGGTATAAAAAACTTAATCCAAGAACATATCAGTAGTAATATGATATAAAATTAATTGTTTTCAGCGAATATTTTTAACAATTTTTCACAGCATTTGAGATATTTTTTTGTTTCTCCTTTTAATATCATAAAAATATTTAGTAGGCATCCAATAAAAAATATTTATACACCATATCCAAACATCTTAAATATCCCTTAATTAACAAAATTACACAACAATTTATTTGACTCACAGAGTAGAAGATAAAAACTGTCCTCTATTGGATTTAAACATATTTTTTTATGCCAATAACTAGAACTACTTACACTCTTTAATACAAATGTAAAACTTTGTAAAATCATAATTCTATTAGGTCACAAGGTCACTGGTGAAGTCTAAAATTTTTCTATGTAAACTATACAGTTATTAAGAGGATTTATAACCCGCACTTTACAACAATAATGTTAACAAAACTAGTAATATTCAAAGTACTTACAAAATGAAATATATCTTAGTACGAGCTTTATTATGGGCTTGGCTTGAACTGCATTATAGAGATTGAATTGTAAGATTTAAATACTATGAGGGTATTTAAATACCTATATATATATATATATATATATATATATATATATATATATATATACACACGCCACAACAATCAAATGAAATGTCTTTTGCGCCCTTTAGATTGCCCTAGTAGTTGGAAAAAATATAAACAAAAAATTTAGCTTAAATCTGACGTCTTTCACCCCATAAAAAAATTAAATTATTTTTGATTTAAGGGAGCTGTTCTGCCCCCATTAAAATAGCCCCTATAGAATTAAAAAAATAAATTTGCTCATTTTACAGTAAAAAAACTAAGATCACTCTTTTATCCCCTAGGGCCACCCTGTATAGTAAAGCCGAAAAATGTTTTATATAAAAAAAATTGAAGTAAAAAAGAAAATAAATAATTTTTTTTTCTGTTTCAGGGGGCTGTTTCATCTTCCTACAGCCCTCCTGTATAGTAAAAAAAGATATTTTTATGTACCAAATGATAAAAGAAAACAACTGTTTTTGTGGTTTCTTTGTACCTTCTTATTCTGACGGATATACTATTTAACATTCAAATGCATAGAATTTTGAAGTAGTAGTAGCCAGATTAAGTACCTACTAAACAAAAGGGGCAAATTATTACATCCAATCGTTATTTTGTACCTTTTGTAAAGTTAAATTTATTTTATTAACGGTCTGTAATTCAGTACAGATAATTAGCAAAAAATTAAAATAAACTATAACATCCAGTTTTGGAATTAATTTAATTTATGCGGCTGTTTTTCATTTTATTTTATTTACTCGACATTTGGCCTCTTACTAGCACATTACATTTCCAATAACGGATAATACAATATAGAAACAGTTTTCAGCGTATAAATTTCCTAAAATTAGGTATTATATCCATAAGCCATAAAATCTCTAAGAGAGAAAAGAAAGAAAATTACATCGTTTTCATTTAAATACACGTATCCCACTTTACTCTTATATGACGAATATGCAAAATCAATAGTGTGAGGTTATAATAATTGCCATTACTAGTACATGGATTATGAAAAAGTCATTCTATAGGAGGATTGTAACTTCAAATGTATTTTATAACGAGATTTCATATAGAAACGTTTAAAAATCTCCACTAAGGCTAATAAAATTCGTAAAAAATTTTAAATTTTTTGTTTCGACACTTTTCCGGCTAGTCGAGTTTTGCTAATTACCAGCAAATTCAGAAAATTTCCCCACAGAAACGTCAAGCAAAATTCACTTTGTATACTTTCAATCTTGTTACAGACAATTACAAGTGAAAACTTGTCAAAATAAAAAAGTTTAGTTTAAGATATCGCTCCCCGTAAAAATATATGCTCCATAGGCGAAGTGCGGTTTTTAAAGATATTTTAACGTAGATTAACCTAAAAAATGCACATTTCCATGAGACGTTTGGTCTTCGAGAAAAATCTTCGGCAAATTTTTTTTTACTTTTCGAACGGTATTACAATAATTTGAAACAAAGTCCCATTTAGGATTTTGGTCTCCTTTAACTTCTCCATCGAAATGTTTTTTTTAGATACTGTTCGAACGACATTACAATAATTCGAAACATAGACCTGTTTAGGATTTTGGTCTCCTTTAACTTCTCTGTCGAAAGGTTTTTTTTTAAATACCTAGGATGTTGAGAGGTCCGAAGGGTCCTAAGTGGCCCTCCTTTAAATTTTTCTTTTCGAAATAAAGTTGACATGCGATTCGTGGATCGCGCTCAAAAGCAAAAGACCTCCCTCATAGGGGACATTTTTCCAAAAAAAATAAGCTTTTTTTAACAGTACTGTACTCAAAACCCTAGCCCTCAGGCGTATACCCCCGGGTATCTACTAAAAACGTTCCAAAATTCAGCTCTTAAACTAAGGTTAAATAATATATGTAAATGATATCTAAAAATATCAGCACATCCCTTTATAAAATAAGAGGATATATTGTTGGTTCTCACAGGCCTGCCAACCCTCAGCCCCTTTATTGCATCCAAAATCTCATCATCACACACATAATTCAATAATACTAAAGTGCTGTGTAAATGCATTAGAAATATATCCTCACCTTTGCTATACTAGCATTATTTAAAAACATTTTGTTGGCAATGTGCACCGTTACCCTCTTACTGTTTAATGATTACAGGTCCGAATTAGTTTCAAAAGATACAACGCAAATTATTTATTTCGTTTGGTTTTAATTATGTGACGTGGGAAAATCTTAACAATGGCTATTTCAAGAGAAAATATTTATCAATTGATGCTAAACCAATATCGAAAAATCTTTAAAAGAAGTTTTATTAAACAAAGTGCTTTGCATGAAACCAGCGAAGTGACAGAAACACCAATTACTACGAAAGGGTATTATAGGAAAACCATTATTAAGCAACGGGAAAAACCGAAAATATTTTCAGACCCATCGTGTAGGCGATGGAGTCAACTTTTTACCGATTACAGAATTCTTTTAAAAATTTAATGCACATTTCGTAAAATTAACAAAAGGCAAGTAGGAAGAATATGAATTCTGGGACATGTTTATATACAACAATTTAAAAAGTATCGATCAGGTAATAGGCCAATATATTATCTGGATGAAATTTGGCCTGATACCCATGCCAAAAGGGTGGGTTGACAGCAGTACAAAATATCCAACCAACGCACCCTCAAATAAAGGTAAGCAAACAACAATTTTACAAGCTGGATTTGCAAATGGCTGGGTATGAATCGTTTTTTATTATCTACGAAAAACATAAAATATTCAAGTTTAGTCTATCATAAAGACACAACTACACAAGAAACTTTTTAAACATTGGAGTCATAATTCACTTTTATCGAACATAGTGTTATTGTGACAATGGACTGGACAATACAAGTTACCATAGTCGTCTACTAAATAATGTTCCGAATGCAGACAACACCAAATCTGAAATACAGGAATATATGTAAAAAAATTACATTTATTTTGAATTTAGCTATAAAAAAGTGATGTTTTGAGAATTCTTAAATTCTATAAATTAAAAAAGGAATACGTATATGAATAATATGGCTGAGAAAATAGAACACATTCTTTTGCGGATTACTCGATATTATTGCGTGTTTAATCCGACTGAACATATTTGGCAATAAGTTAAATCAAGAGTAAGTGTACAAAACGTTTTTCCTACTGTGAATCTGTCAGTGGTTACAAAAAGTTAAATACAATATGCCTTACAACAGCTGGAAGAATTCTATTCAGCATACTGTGAAATTTGAAGATTCTACATTTATGCAAATAATAGAGAACCACTGATAATTACCTTAGTCGATGACAGTGATAACAAAACTGAATTAGGCTTAAGTTAAAATATATTTCTATTTATACAATATGTCCACATTTGTCTCTTGTAAACCCCATCCGAGGAAATACAGTATATCCATTTTTAATTTTATTTTATCTTGTGCCTTTACTACCTACTTTTTATCCATATGATTTTGCACGAACCTACTAAAATAAATATCTCCAAAACCGCTTATTATGTAGTTTTATTTATCCTTTGCGCATTAATGAATAAAATGCCAATTTAAGTCCATCTGTGTAACCTTTCTTAAACAGATGGTCAGAATGTCCTTATTGAACACTTATTCGGAAGCAGACATAAAATCTCAAGAAATGCCCACTGTTGAAGAAGTTCTGCCAATAAGTCATATTCCTCCATGCACCAAAGCAAGTGCCACGTGACCACTGATAATGCATGGCAGTAAATGAAAGCCTGTTATGCAGCTGACAGGACAGGACAAAGGCGAAAATCAAATGCCTTATAACCGGATCCACTCGGCTAAGGCAGATAAACCGGGCAAAACATTTCTGCCCCCTGGAACGGAAGGAAAAGTTATGACGATGTGGTAGCAGCTCATCACTCGTAAAAAACATTTTTATTTGTTCTTAGAACCAGAACCAAACCTCGGAATTAGGACGGAACATATTTACGACGACGTTTAGCAATGAAAAAGACAATGATTCTCATTGTCTTTTTCATTGCTACTTGCATTGTCAATAATGTAACCAACAAAAGTCCAGAAATGATACAGGAATTACAAAAACATGAAATCAACATTATTGTTATGTCACAAACGAAAAAGAAAGGGAAGGGGTGAGATATACAAAAAAAAATAAAGCCTATAGTGCATGGTTAACCAATAGAACTCGAGATAATAGAATATATTATAAATCTATAAAACAGAAAGTTAGAAACGCAATCAAAATCGAGAAAAATAAGTTTTGGGAACAAAAATGCATACTAATTGAAAACACCATAAGAGGTGCCTAAAGTACAAAAGCGTGGAGGGCGATAAGAAACCTTAAAACAAAGGACAGTACAACTAAAAAAACACATAAAAAGCTGGAAATCCCATTATCCATCACTATTGATAGAGACTAGAGAGGAGTTCATGGAAGATGTAGAGGGGGAAGATCATGAACAAGGTCTATAAACTCTAACGGTGACGGCAGGGAAGTCCGAAAAGCACTCAGCGAAATGAAAAATGGAATACCACCTGGTCCAAGCAATATACCCGCAGAACTGGTTAAATGTGGAGGTAATGTTCTTCGTCAAAGCCTAACCGAGTTTATAAATAGCTGTTGCAGAAATAGTAAGGTGCAGGAAGAATGGAAGACCTCTCACGTTGTTATATATATATATATATATATATATATATATATATATATATATATATATATATATATATAATATATATATATATATATATATATATATATATATATATATATATATATATGATATATATATATATATATATATATATATATATATATATATATATATATATATATATATATATATATATACATATAAATATACAAATGTATATATATATATATATATATATATATATATATATATATATATATAATATATATATATATATATATATATATATATAACTATATATATATATATATATATATATATATATATATATATATATATATATATATATATATATATATAGAAAGAACCCGAATTTCTATCGAGGACTTAGCGTGAACAATTCAATGAGCAGATTGTTTGGTAAAATTCTACAATCTAAGCTCAAAAACAACGCTGGCCACAAAATTGGGGAGGACCAAAGCGGCTTATTATGCAACAGCTTCTAGAAAAACGTATTGCAGACAACCAAGAAAATCACCTGGCCTTCATGGATCTGGAAAACGTATACAACTCACTTCGAGACGAAAACTATAAAAAGCTTTAGAAGGGACGGAAGTTGATAAAAGGCCTATGATCATTATAAAAGGACTATATACATAAAACCGATCATTTATAAAAGTCGGAAAAAAGAAATCACCTCCAATTATCACAACTAAAAGACTCAGACAAGGGAATAGTTTGTCTCCATTTTTGTTCAAAATGTATGTTGAAGTGGCTCTGAAAGAGAAGAAAAGGAGTCGTAGAACAATGGGAATACCGGTAGGTGATCAAAACCTATTTACATTAAATTTCGCTGGTGACCAGGTGGTTATAGTATTCTTCTGACTAACAGGAACGAACTTTGCATAAACTAATTAGTACTCTCTAATTCAATTTATGCTAAACAGAATATATTATTGGGAATCGGTTTTCAACATTTTTAGATTAGTTTTAAGTGAAGACCTGGACTACGTTTCTTGTAAAAGTTGTCCAGATCTCATATATACAGGGGGTTGTTTTGTTGACTTTATTAGTATATCTCTAGAAAACATCTTTCTGACTTAAGGTCTTCATCATTACTCAACTAGTTTAAAGACGAGTACAACTAGCGCCAAAATGACACACAAAACAACACCAGAGTTTGGTCACACATCACAGGAGCAAAACCGACATTTGTGATTACCAAGAGAACATCCGAAATCTTTGCCGGATTTGACACTCTATTTACCACGGAGCAGAATTCTTTCAACTAGTATGTATATACAACTGTATATATATATATATATATATATATATATATATATATATATTATGTTCTATATGTGTTTAATAATAAATAAAATTGTCAGTCATATTCGTCAGCAGCCAGTGACATAAGTAGTCTATTATTAAGTAATGTTTTCTTAAGACATTGAACCATATTTTTCCTACTTTCTAAAACTTTATGAATAGTTAGATATACACTCAAATCATAGCATATTCCAGGCATATGTATACGTTGTAACATAGCTTACATTATTAGATTAGAAACAAGGAAGAGATTAAAATAAATCCATCGCTCTAATCTTACACACCGCCTGTACCGAGATATACGCGGCACACAAGTTCCTATAACGTATCTGTCACTAAATTAATTGGTTAATATTGTGTCAGTTGTCTAACAGTACCGGACAGAATTAATTCAAGAATCTGTTTCAATAGCGCAGCCGGAAATGTATTCGGATTAGCGTTAAAACTATATTAAATGAGAGTGATTTAACAGATCTAGATCCATATTTTTCTGCACTAATATCGTCAACTTCTATGGCCTTGCCACTTTCTCATCGTAAATCATTTCGAATTGTTAATAAGAGGAAATTGCCTGGTTTAATGTTTTAACTGCATTCTTGCAACAGACATAGTGTGTGTGTATTTAACAGCAAGCTCCCAGACGGAACAAAACTAAGAATAATTATTGATTCAACTAGTTTTTAAAATATTTGTATTTAACTAACTCTTTACATTTAATAGATATTTTTTTTTGAAGTTTATCGTAGCATGTAATTTTGAGGGAGTGTGACGTTTAATATGCAGTTACGTAGATTAAGGAACAAAATTACGTTACAAAACTTATGGTAATCGCCGGTCTTTAAGTGGCACAAACATATCAAAGCAATGGTCGCCAAAACTGCCCAAGGAACCTTGCAACTTAAGCATCTCATTATGAGTTCAATAGGGGATAAATTGGATGACTGAATAGGTCGTAAAGGACCGTTATGTTATAATTCTATATTTTAAGAGTAAATGTATTTATGTACCTTGTAAATTGTAGGTCTATTGTTTTTGTATGTTATTTTCGTACGAACATTGAACTCCGTGCACAGGTTCAGACAACTGTTTTACTAATGTGTGATAATTTACCGCCTTTTACCAGCGAGTATAACTTGTGGGTTACCATAATTTTTAGGCACAAAACGCTCTTTAAACTATAAATGTCAATCGAAAAAACACGAAATGCTTGCGAAAATTTGCAATTCATATGGAAAGACTATAGAAGACTATCAAAAAACCAGGAAACGACAATGACCAAATGTCAACGCTAAGAAGAAACTTGCAAATTGTAACAGAAATTCTGACTGGACAGTGTAAGAAAATTGTCTTGTTTTATATGACACCCATCTTTCTAGAATGTGTAAAAATGAGGTAGTATCACCTAATACATAACACCGTGTCATCATTTGTTTTTTATAATATAAATTTTGGATGCCTGACCCACACTCGTCAAGCTCTTCCTCCCCTAGGTGACTTAATCATCTATATTGTAACTGGCCTGATTGAAGGCGTGGTTGGTCGATATTTCCAGGGAACAAGTGCAAAGAAACCAGTGAGGTGTTGTGGTTTTACTAAGTCGCTCTCTCCCTATGACAAAATAGAGAATGTTTCGCTGTAATGGGCAGCAACGCGAGCGTGGCAGAGTGTCTGTGTCTCGTCAGTAGCGCTCAAATTGTCTGAAATAAACTTAATGTGCTCGAATAAGTAACGAGTACCAATATAAAAAGTGTAGATATTATGAGAGGTAGGCCGACATCCACCAATGGATGAAAAAAACGGGTCACAGGAAACATTGGGACTTATCATCCCTATATTTTTGTTAACATGTAGATTAAACACGAAATTTTTGTCTTTTTAATAAAAAAGTACCACAAATACCAGAAATTCAAGCAGTATTGAGAGAGCTAATTAAATTCCCACTCAATTCTACAAGACGTCTGTACAGGGTTATCCAATATAAAGTGAACACCCCTTTTTTTCTTAAACCACCATTGAAATATAATTTGATCTGTTTATTTCTTTTTTTGAAGAAATGCTTTTTAAAAATCAATTTGACTTTTCTTAGAGCACTGCAAAAATAAAGGTTTTTTTTTTTAATGGAATAACCTATATTTAAATACATTAAAAACCTCAAATTTCTTTATTTTTAATTATATTATAAATTATTGATCAGCACTTTTTAGGATATTATTAAATGGTATATTGAATATATCTTTAGAAGAACCTTTATAAGAGCGCTGAAACACTGAATTGAAAACCTTGTATATAATAACATAATATATAATAAAATAAAGATAAATAAACTATAAATATATGTGGAATGGGTAAATGATTTTTTTAATAATTTATTTAAATATATTTCTATAGTAGAAAAAAATATACCGAGTTCTTCTTCTTAATTTTTTTTAAAATGTTTTATGCCAAAAAAAGGCGCCTCTCAAAAATCAGTATTTTTATTTTTGTCTCATTTAATTAAAAAGTATATATACATTCGTTTTTCATCTTTGCCAGCTTATAATAATAATCGAATATAATGTTTTTTAAAAACAAAATTAAATTTTATTTTCAAAAAATTTCGGCCTTGACTTGCGTTGGTTATTCCATAAATTCATCACATCAAACGTTTGTGTCGCCATTTAGTAATATAATCATTCTGTAAACTTTGATAATAATGTCAGCTCGCATGCAGACAGATTTGATGCGGTGTTGCCAGTATCGCGATCTAGTTGCTTAGACATATTACAATGCGTATTTTAAGGTTTGATTGTTGACAGAACTCCGCTGAAATATCTTGAAGGACTTCAACTCTACTGACGGAACAGTTGATGTGACTCATTTAGGGTATTTTCCACTTCTTGGATCGTCTATAATTCAGAGTATAATCTGTCTTTGGGTGTACTAAGGATTCTTCAAATATAAAACGCATACTAGCCTTTACACGACAAATCGCAGTTACAATTAATTCACTCAGGTAACCTTATAATTACACACTCGGTATTACAGAAAGGAAACTACAAGCCAAGATTATAAAACACAAAATGTTATTTTTCAATCATGATACTTGTATTTATTTAATATTTAGCCCGAGAACTAGATGAAAGATTTATGTTCAGTTGATAGGCTTATACTAGGCTAATAAAAACAGATATCGTAAATCAGGACATTTCTATAGGTATGACTTAAGTATAGTATTATATTATAAAATATTTAATTATTTTTCATTGCCCCGGGTGCTATTTTCTATAGGTAGTGTAACGGAGTTTAGAAGACTGAAGTTACGCCGACAGTAGGCGGTTGGTCAGATCTGGTGCTTCCGTTCTTAGAGATTAGAACAAATTGATTTGTGGGTTGATATCAAAAATAACTTGCAAATGATATACAGTGTCCAAACAAAGTGTCAAAAAAAAAAATATATATATATATATATATATATATATATATATATATATATATATATATATATATATATAGAAGGTTTCGATAAGCGGTCTGTAACTATTCAAACTCTTTTTATTTTAGTTCTTAATATTTCGTCAACGTTTATTGACTTCCTCAGGAGACAACTATAAAAGAAAAAATTTGTCTTAAATAACATGTCTAGGAGGAAAGTGAAAATATATAGTTATACTGCACATTAAAATATACTTACAATGTAAGAGTGAGTCATACATATTAAAAATAAAATACAATAAATGCAACATTTTGCTCACGACAAAACTATCTTAACAATTACTCAATCACTTTTATGTTGTGTTACTCGTTGCTTTAACATTGCGACGTTTGACCAATATAACAACCATCGCAACCCAAGCTTCCAAGTAAGAGACTTAATAAATAGAATTAGTTTTATATATAAATGCAATTTTTTTCTTTAACTTTCGAAAATAGCGAGATTGTATTGTTGGAAAATGGGTTTGAAAAGTGAAATAACTGATGAGTAAGATTATTTAAGTACGGGATTCTGGCATATTTTATATTGTTTGCTAACTTTTGTTGGACCATCATAAATGTGTGTTGTAAATAAATTTTATCAGAATGTATTTAGGACAACCATTGTTAACAAATATATGAAAAAGTTGGTTTAGGTTATGTTGTAAATAAATGTCATCACTAATGTGAGTTAACCTGTTTTTCATTATAATTACTGTATTGTATTTTTGATTGGTTGGATGATTTGAAAAATAATTAAGGTATCTGCCAGATGAAGTATCTTTTTGATACCTATCTAAAATAATTTTGTTTTCGTTTGTCCTTATAAGTTTCGTGTCTAAAAATGGCACATTTGTATGCTTTTCGATTGTAAATTGTAAATGGCTATTAAACGAGTTCAAATGGCTAAACATATCTTGAATTTGATCAGTTGGAACAGAGCAAATTAGATCGTCTACGGGTTTGAAGATAAAAGGTAAGTTAAAAGGTAATCTTGGTATTACTGTGTCTAATAAATGATCTAAAACAGTAGTTGCGAGGATCGGACTAACAGGGAACCCATAGGAGTCCCAAAGATGTGTTTGTAAAATTGGCCATTAAAACCGAAATAAGTTTTATTAAAAACGAAATTAATGAGCTCTTTTTGATAAGCTGGTAAATTTTTCAACTTGGGACCATTTCTAGTCTAAAATATTAGTTACCTATTTTAGTGGATTGTTATTAAACAAAGGTACTACATTCAATGAGACTAAAACATAATTTTGTGGTAATTGGAGATCACCGACAGCGTTTACAAATGTGAAGGTGTCCTTAATATTGTAACTAGAACAGTTTTAAAATATTAGCTAGATATTTTGATAGGCTGTAAGTAATAGAGTTAACTGAGCTAACAATTGGTCGCAAAGGCACATTAGGTTTGTGTATCTTTGGTAAGCAATACAATTTAGGAAAAGAAGAATTATATATCAATAAATGTTTGGCGTCTTGTTCAGTGAGTTAATTTTTTATTTTTAAAATTTTTATTAGTTTTTTTTGGGCGGACTGTATAGAGGTTGTTGGTTCTTTATTTAATCTCATATATGTAGATGTGTCATGTAATAGGGTTTCAGTTTTACCAGTGTATTCACTTTATCCATCACAACAGTGCAATCTCCTTTGTCCGATTGTAAAATGTATAAATCGAGATTATTTTTTAAAGTCTTACTGTTTTTTTATAATTGCTTTAATTGGGAAGTTTGACCCGTGTTTGAGTTTTTAATATTAATTTAATAATTAGTGACTACATTAGTAACTCTAGCCCTCAAAATATCTTGGTATTTCGACTATAATATTTTCAACATCAGCTAAAAAATGAAATATTCTGAGATCATCCCTTTTACAAAGAACACTAAATTTTGGTCCAAGCGATACAAAATTTTAAATGTCCTCTGGAATGTCAAAGGTGGAATATTTTTAAAACATTTTGAATTATTTAGAAAAGAGTTTAACTTATCTTAAGAATTATCATATATTCGAAACAAATACAAACGATGCGTTGATCGATGTTTTGAACAATGAGGGAAAAAAATAAAGAACACATAAATTGATAGCTTGGCATACAAAAATTCCTTCAGATAAAGATAAAATAGTGAAATATAAATTTAAGAATATTCTATACAGGTTGTTAATTTTCACATGCTACTGGTTTAAAATATTACTGTAAATAATGCTTGATTCATTAGTGTAATTTTGAATTAATTATATTTTTGTTTTTATTAAAATGGCACATTTCAAGAAATAATCCATTATTATAATTATGTTTCCATTATTATAATTATGTTATTCTAGTATCTTAACACTATTATAATGAAATTTATTTAAGTAATGCTCTACCAAAGCGCATGAGTTTGTTGTGGTATCTTTGTTTACTAACATTCCACTAAAACAATATTTTAGACCGGAAATGGCCACAAGTCGAAAAATGTACTAGCTTATCAAAAAAGGCTTTCTTAGAACTCATTAATTTTGTTTCTAATAATACATATTTTGGTTTTAATGACTAATTTTAGAAAAAAAATCTTTGGAACTCCTATGGGTTCTGCTATTAGTCCGATTCTCGCAACTATTGTTTTAGATCAATTATTACAGCGTAAAACCAAAATTGCCTTTTAATTTACCTTTTTATCTACAAATACGTAGACGATCTAATTTGCCCTGTCCCAACTGATAAAAAAGCATAAAAATGTGCCCCTTTTAGACAGGAAACTTATAAAAACAAACGAAAACAAAATTATTTTATATTGGTGTCAAAATGATACATCATCTGGTAGATATCTTAATTATTTTTTAAATCATCGAACAAATCAAAAAGAGAGTATTTATTTATAGTTTACAACATAACCTAAACAAACATTTCATATATTTGTCAACCATGGTTAGCCTAAACACATTCTGAAAAAACTTATTTAAATTTAGTACATAAATAATGTCACTAAATCAGTTATTTCACTGTTCAAACCATTTTCCAACATAATAATAGCCAAATATAACCCAACACAAAATTTCTCGCTATTTTCAAAAGTTAAAGAAAAAACTCCATCTATATGTATATAAAACCAATTCTATTTATCAAGTCTTTTGCTTCCGTTGTGATGGTTTTAATATTGGTTAACCGTCGCAATGGTTGAAGCAACGAGTAACTCAGCATAAAAATGAGTGCCATATTGGCAAAGACTCTTGGGCTTTGGTATAGAGCATCACTTAAAAACGGGGCAAATTTGATTATAATAATGTTAAAATACTAGAACAGCTTGAAAATTATAATTATATTCGGCCTCGTCTCATAAATAAAGACATATGTAGTACCTCCGCCTCTGGCCAATACGTCCACAATCTTGAAAGCTAAGCAAAAAAGAATCCCTTCGTACCCTTGCCTAACTCTGCCGATAGTATTCAGTCTTCGTTTTTGTGTTGATACGTTCACGTCGCAAGTGAATCATCGAAATCGATAGTGTAAATTCAGAATTTTTTTTTTGTAGAAAAGCGTAAAAATTATGCCGAAACATAGAAAAAGAAGTCGTAGTCAGTCGGTAGAACGGTCGGGCTTTTATAAATTGTTTAAGAAGTTAAATAATAGGCTTAATAGTCTTGAAGAAAAATGCAAGGTTAAGAAAAGTCGTGGTCGTAAAATACGGGCACCTGTACGTCGTGTTATCAGTGACAGCGAAAGTGAGATAGACCGTTCTCGGTCTCCGTCTCGATCTCGGTCTCGTTCTGTTTGTAGAGAGAGAGAGGTAGACAACTATACGTCTGTGACTTCATCGGATGAGGATAGCAAAGATGATGGTGACACCGTACAGCCTGTGAGAGTTGTTGTTGATTCCGATAGGGAAATAATCAATAATCCTGGTATTATCGCGACGGCGCCTGCGTCTGCTTCAGGGATAAGTGGAACAGCTGATAATGACGGGCACAGGGAAAGTCAAAATAGTAAGTAAAATATATTTCAATTCCAATGTTTTGTGAAAAAGGATAAGTCCTAGAAGGGCGCATTGAGGGAGAAGAGTTGTTGCTACCCCCCCCCAAAATTTTTTGTTTAAAAGACACCTATTTTTTGGACAACATTTTTTTTATTTTGTTTGTTGTCTAAAATCTACCTGCCTGTTTGTGATAACAGGTATAGGTACCCTCCAGTCTTTCTGTTAGTGATAACGGAATAAATAATATTTTTTTTGTATTACCTGTTTGTGATAGCAGGACACATATTTTCTGTTGTAATGATAACAGATTCCCTATTATGTGTATATCGTTGTTTTACCTGTTTGTGATAGCAGGACGCATATCCACTTGTGGAAAATGGATTATGTGGCCTTTTCTTTCCCATTACTTGATAATAGTTTTTATTGGTTGTGATATCAATGAATACATTTAAAGAGAATTTAACTAAACTGGTTCATTCTCTTGCAGATGAATCCAGAAACAATTTAAATATGGAAATTTTATCCATTTTGGGAGAGGAAGGGGTAGCCAAGAACTCGTATGGAAAACCCATCCATGCAGATATAGCTTTGCGATGGAATAATATTTTAACTGGTGGCCTGGATGACGAAACCAGAAATTGTCTAATTGAAAGATATTTGCCTCCAGAAAATTGTACCTTAATAAATCCACCTTCAATAAACCCCGAGGTAAAAATTGCTATCTCGGAAAGTATTTTAGGCCTGAGACATTTTGTACATAGGTGGCAGAGTTTATTTATAAATAGGACAGTGAGGTCTTATATTAATGGACTGTCAATTCCATTTACCAATAATCCCGTGCAAAAGTTCATTCCCACTGAGAATAAATGGTCTCAAAAAGAAAATTTAATTTTAAAAAAGTTATAAAGGCGCAATATCAGCTGTCAAGAAATGTAAAAAACAATTTATTTCAAAATTTTTTTTGTACCAAAACCTGATGGGACCTATAGATTAATATTAAATTTAAAAAAACTTAACTCCTTTGTGGAAAACAAACATTTTAAAATAGAAGATAATAAGGTAGTTGCCCGGCTAATAAGAAAACATTTTTTTACGTGTCGCATTGATTTAAAAGATGCTTATTATCTGGTCCCAGTACGAGAAGCACATCAAAAAATACCTAAGATTTATATTCCAGGATGTAATTTATGAATACAAGTGTCTACCTTTTGGGCTCAGCTGTGCACCTTACATTTTCACAAAAATTTTAAAACCTGTAGTTAGTATGCTAAGAAAAAGGGGGATCCTTTTAGTAGTTTATCTGGATGATTTTTTGATTTTTGGAAAATCATATAATGAATGTAGCAGAAATACAAATTTAGCAATTAAGACTCTAACATATTTAGGTTTTTTAATTAATCATACAAAATGCAGTCTAATACCTAGCAAAATATGTAAATTTTTGGGTTTTATCTATAACTCTTTTTCAATGGAACTATCATTACCAACTGAAAAGCAAGTTAGAATATCTTGTATTTGCAAAAAAATTTTAAAATTAAAAATATTTAAGATTAGAGACTTTGCAGAATTTATTGGCATACTGGTTTCAGCATGCCCAGCGATAAAATATGGGTACTTTCATTTAAAATCCCTAGAACGTTGTAAACATATCGCTTTAAAACAGGCTAAGGGTTGCTATGATGTACAGATGAAAATACCAGAGACGTTATTTTTTGACATTAATTGGTTTATAAATAACATAAATACTTCCAATAATATTAGTTTGTCTAAATTTTGCTTAGAGATATTTTCTGATGCATCAAGATCAGGTTGGGGGGCTTTTTGCAACGGAAAGAGAACGTTGGGATATTGGTCAGATAAAGAACAGGTAGAGCACATAAATTATTTAGAGCTTTTGGCATTGTATTTTGGATTAAAGTGTTTTGTTTCAAAATTATCAAACTGCAATATTTTATGTCGTGATGACAACACTACAGCTGTAGCCTGTATAAATAAGAAAGGGAGTGTTAGATTTAATAAATTAAATGAAATAACAAGAAAAATTTGGATGTTTTGTGAAAGTAGAAATATTTTAATTTTTGCTAGCTACATAAATACAAAGCATAATATAGAAGCCGATAGGGCCTCTCGTCAGGTGCACAAGGAGACGGAATGGTCTTTATCAGATAAAGCCTTTCAAAACATTGTAAATTGTTTTGGACAACCAGATATTGATATATTTGCTAGTAGGTTGAATAGAAAGTGTCCTATGTTTATATCATGGTTGCGAGACCCAGAGGCACATAAAGTAGATGCCTTTACACTGGATTGGAGCAAACTAAATTTTTATGCGTTCCCACCCTTTTGTATGATTTTAAAGGTGCTTCAAAAGATAATTGAAGATCGAGCCGAAGGGATAGTAGTTGTTCCTCTCTGGGTCTCACAACCATGGTATCCTATTTTTAAGTCAATACTAGTTGGTGAACCATTAATCTTTAATCCTAAAAAATTTTTTACTTACCTTTAATAGGTTACCACACCCCCTTTGGCAGAACCTTACCCTGGTGGCGGGGAGACTATCAGGAAGGCGCTATTGTTAGGAAAGGTGCCTAGAGATTCTTTAGATATATGTTTAAGCTCAATTACACCCGCAACATTAAAGCAATATAATGCTGCCTTAAAGTTATGGTGGGAGTTTAGTATAGCAAATAATTTAAATCCCTTTAAAGTTGAAGTTCCAACTGTCCTAGAGTTTTTAACCACACATTTTAAGAGAGGGGCTTCATATGGAACTCTTAATAATTACAGATCTGCAATTGCACAAATAGCAGGGCCGGACTTGGGGCAAGATTTTAGGTTAAAAAGGTTTTTTAAGGGAGTTTTTGGGAAAAGACCAACCTTGGCTAAATATGAAAATACCTGGGACCCAGGTATTGTTATAAATTATTTAAAAAATAGTGAGATTAGTTTGGAAATGCTTACCCAAAAACTAGTAAGTCTGATGGCATTGGCAACGGGACAGCGTATTCAAACCTTAAATCTGATTGATATTGACAATATAATAATTCAAAAAGAGAGAATTGAAATAAAAATTCCAAGTCGAATAAAGACATCAGGCAGAAATAAGAGTCGGCCTTTTATAGTTTTGCCATTTTTTAATGAAAACCCAAATATATGTGTTTCTAGGACTCTCCTAGAATATTTGGAAAAGACAAAGAAATTAAGAGGCTCTTGTAAATCCTTGTTTCTCACATATAAGAAACCATATCACAAAGCCACCTCGCAAACCATCGCAAGATGGATAAAACACATTTTGAAAAAAAAGTGGTCTGGACATATCAAAATTTACAGCTCACAGCACACGGCATGCTGCAACATCAGCAGCAGCCAGAAAAGGTGTAAGTTTTGACTCCATAAGATTGGCAGCAGGTTGGACCCAAAACTCTAGGACATTTGCGAATTTTTACAATAGACCTTTGATATCCAACCAAGAGTTTGCCCAAACAATTCTTAGTTTGTAAATTAAAATAATAATTAACATAAATAATAATTTGTTCGTTGGAAAGATGTTTGTTATTTGGTTTGTCTTGTTTTTTACCAAAACCTTTATATTATATGTTATGATATTAATTTTTATGTTTTCCTTGTTGTTGTAAGATTAGTGTGTTATAAACTGTTGTGATAAATTACATATTTATTACATTATTATGCTTACATACCCATAAGAAAAATTTTCTTTTTTTTAGACTGTTGATTTGCATATGTTTTGTTTTATGTTCCTTAATGTTGCATATTAACTTAAAAAATAATAAATATATATATATTTTTTTTTTTTGAAGTAATTAGTTATTGCAACTTCTTTAAACATCTACATATGTCTTTATTTATGAGACGAGGCCAAATATAATCATAAGATCAAACGAACTTACCAAGTGATGTTCGATCTTGATTATATGAAGGCCTCGTCGAAATAAATAAAGTCCCAACCCAACCCAATTTTTTATATTTAAAAAAAAAAAACCCAAATTGTGTTGCAACAACGACTTTAAACTAGACTGAATACTATCGGCAGAGTTAGGCAAGGGTACGAAGGGATTCTTTTTTGCTTAGCTTTCAAGATTGTGGACGTATTGGCCAGAGGCGGAGGTACTACATATGTCTTTATTTATTTCGACGAGGCCTTCATATAATCAAGATCGAACATCACTTGGTAAGTTCGTTTGATCTTATGATAATAGGCTATTTCTCGAAATATGCCATATTAATAAAAACAAAAATATAATTAATTCAAAATTAGACACTAATAAACTAAGCAATATTTAACGTAATATCTTAAACAAAACGTAGCATGTAAAAGTTAACACATCCTGTATACAATATTCTTAAATTTAGATTCCACCGTTTTATCTGTAGGAATTTATAAGTATGCCAGACTATCAATGTATGTGTTTTTTCGTTTTTTTTATATTTATTCCCTTATTGTTCAAAACATCGGTCAACGCACAGTATCGTTTTGTATTTGTTTCGAATGTATGTTAATTATTAAGATAGTTTTGTCCTGAATGTGCAGAACGTTGCATTTATTGAATTTTATTTTTAATATGTACGACTAACTCTTACATTGTAAGTATATTTTAATGTGCTGTATAACGGTATATTTTCACTTTCCTCCTAGACATGTTAATTAAAACACATTTTGGTTTCTGTAGTTGTCTCCTGAGGAAGTTAATAAACGTTGATGAAATATTGAAAATTAAAATAAATAGAATTTGAATAGTCATAGACCGCTTATCCGAAACTTCTGTATATATATATATATATATATATATATATATATATATATATATATATATATACAGGGTGTCCTACGACGAAATGCGGCGATCGATTTCTCAGAAAGTTGGCTTTAGAAAAATTTTAAATTTTGGCAGCTAACTAAAGTCGATGGGGGCAATTCGCGCAAAATATTTTCAAGATGGCGGCACTGCCGGTTATACTGGAAGTAGACGTCAACTTTCTTATTTTAAATGGAACACCCTGTATATAATCGAATTTTTGGATTCCTCGAAAAATTCGAGGTATATTTCATGTATATTATCCTATACCTAAGTTCAACTGTTTTTGAGATATTTTGAATTTTATGTAAAAAATGACAAATGTTGGAAAACTATAGAATTGTTGAAACCGTGAAGACAAAAATTAATTAAAGAAAGCCTATTCCCATTATAGTCTAGTCTACACAAGAATAAATCCCTCGTAGGTGGTCGCTCTAATTGAAGCTGGAGATAAACTTTCGAACGCGTCCCTTACCCTTGCCATACAGTCCTTTTTCGTTGTTACTGGATTAAAATAAACAATTCCTTTTATCGTTCTCCATATAAAATAGTCTAAGACTGTCAGATCGGGGGAACGAGGAGACCACAGGAAAGGTCCATTGTTGGCAATCCACTTGTCGTAAAACGTAGCTTGTAAAAAGTTAGTAACTGCAATGGTTCTATGTGGTGCGGTGCCATCGTGTTGGTAGAAAATTTTACTATGTTCTGCCAAAGGTAAATTACTTAAATATTCGTTGTCCAACTTTTCAAGAATATTCAGATATCTTTCTCCTACAAAAGTTTATAGACATAATTTTACGGAAAGAAATGCTTTGATAATATTCATCGATTTATTGATTTAAGAAGAAACAAAATACATGAAAATTCAATTAATTTAATCTGAAGAGTGCTCAATGAAAAAAGAAGGTTTAATATTTTATGACTTTCTAAAGTGTATAAATAGCTTGTAAATATCTAACTAAAGATAACTTTCCTATAAAATTTGGGACGATACATTTTTTTAGATATGATGTGTTACAGTATGTGGACCAGTATTTGTATGAAGTAGTGTAGTGTGACCTGTATAAATAATTTAATTTGGTTTATTTATGTAATAATATTTACTAAATGATTTATCTAATTTTGGATTGACGCTAAATTGATAAAAAAAATTATTATAATATTACCTAAATGGATTATTTTTCATTAAAAAAGTACTTGTGTTTAGGTAATGTATAACTTACCATTCAGATTTTCTTCGTAAAAATTCAGTTTTATTATTCCATCGTTCCTTACTGCACAAAATACATTAAATTGCCAGGATTCTTGAAAGTTCCGCGATCTTACTGCATAAGGATTCGAATCACTCCAAAAATGTCTATTGAAAAGGCCATTTTTAGTAAATTTTGCTTCATCGGTCCAAATTATATTGTCCAAAAATTTAGGGTTATCTTGTACCATTGTTAAAATAAACTCGCAAAATTGTACTCTTTTTGGCAAATCAGTGTCTTTTAGATGTTGAACCAATGATATTAAATAAGGTTGGAAGTTATGTTTTAACAGAGTCCTATGCACTGAGTTCCTCGAGATTCCTGATTGTCTTGCCACGTTTCTTAGGAATGTCATTGGATATGCTGCAAAATATTCCAGAATTGCAATCTCGACATTTTCATTATCAACAATGGGCTTCCTCTTATTAATTTTTGCCTTGAGGTATCCAAAATTTTTATAGTTTTCCAACATTTCTTTAACGCTGTTAGGTGACGGTTTCTGTTTATCTGGATATCTATTAGCAAATATCTGGCACGTTCTTGTTAAAACTCTATTAGATTCCCCATAGATAATAAACAAATTCAAATAACCCTCGTGTGTGTAATTTAATCGCCCCGGCATGATTATTAGTTTAATAATTATTCTAATTAGTATAGTAAATAAATAATATTTTAGTAGGTAATTGTCAAACGACAATAAATATTACGTTTCTATAGTAACCAGTTGGTTTCGTTCTCGCCAGGCCTCCTTATCATGGCCAACTAACAAGAAAACTTAGAAGCCGCCTGGCATTATTAGAATAAAAAATGTTAAATCGTCAATAACTCAAAAACTACAAATTTTTGGAATAGACAACTTTATACAAAGTCACCCTTATTTTAAGTGTTAAATAAGATAAAATTATAAAAATTGGGGGTTTCCATTTGAACAAAGTAACTTTTAACGATTTTTTAAAGTATATTTATAATGTCAGTTTTTGATCACCCTATATCCATTTTTTTATAAAAATATCAGCACAGGCCACTAAACTGGATCCTTTTGGTCAAGGAAGCCACCCGCAAATAAATAATAGAGACTTCGATAAGCAGATATTTATAGTTATGTCTAAACCTGCAAACGTAATTTTTTACGTAAAATTCAAAATATCTCAAAAGCAGTTCAACTTAGGTATAGGATATTATACATGAAATATACCTAGAATTTTTCGAGGAATCTAAATATTCGATAATATACAATGTTCTATTTAAAAAAAGAAAGTTGACGTCTACTTCCGGTATGACCGGAATCTTTAAAATATTTTGCGCGAATTGCCCCCATCGACTTTAGTTAGCTGCCAAAATTTCAAATTTTTCCATAGCCTACCTTCTGAGAAATCGATCGCCGTAGTTAGTCGTGGGACACCCTGTATATATATATATATATATATATATATATATATATATATATATATATATATATATATATATATATATATATATATATATATATATATATATATATATATATATATATATATATATATATATATGAGACTGAAGTGTTAGCGACTGCGAGCTTCCTTTTATACCCCCACCCGGGGCCGAAGGTTGTATCTGAGCGGCCGTTGGTCATTATTTATGTTTTTCGGATGTTGCTGTTGTTGTTGGGCTAATTCCGCTTGATTTTTTGTGATTTTAAATTTGTCGATTATTGTCTTCCAGACAGTTTTAATGATTCGTCCCTTTTATTTAAATCGCCTTGTTTTCCTATTTCTGTGGCTTCTCGGATTATTCTGGTCTTATGCTCTATATTGGCAATCTCCCTACATCGAATTTTATTTTGTGGCCGGTTTCCTATTAATTTAGAAATAGGGCCCAGGTTGTTTGTTTCTGATGCTAAGTTTATGCTCTTCTACTCTTGCTGAGATTCGCCTGTTAGTTTGCCCCACGTACAGCTTTTCACAGTCCTGGCATGGATGCTGTATACTCCGAGATTTTCCAATTTGAACTTTCAATTAAAATAATTTACAGAAATACGTTATACAGTATGTGAAGTAAAATATTAGAACTAATTTGAAAATATAATATTTATGATTTGTAAGCAATTATTCGTCATCTAATCCTCAAATATAAGAGTAAATCGAACTTAAGTTTTCAATATCGTTTTTTTTTTGTTTTGTGTACTATGAACTTTCTTTATGTATTCCAGTCATTTCTAAAAAAGTCTTTTGTTAGTGTTATGCTCAATGTGTAAAATTTCTGTTTTTAATTATTGTCGTTTAGGATATTATTGTCTCTAAGTTATCTAGTAAAATTTGTTGTAGGATTTTGAATTATTTTTGTTTTAATGTTGGGTATGCTAAAGGTTCAATTCTATTTTTTAAAGTTAAGATTAAATTAATTTTCGTTTTGATGCTATGATATAAGTATGACTTACAATTGATATATCTACCGGAACTGGTAGGTTTGATATACCAATCTGTAACTAGTAGTATATGTATAGTATAAGGTATGTAGTGGTCAACTAAAATGGTCCGTTACATAGAGGGCAATTATTGGGGAGATAGAAGATCCCATTGGGTTCTGAGTGTTAGTTGAATGTATTTATTTTCAAATAAAAATATATTAGTAATAAAAATAAATTCAATAATTTAAAAAAAAAAATTTGGGCAAAATTACAGTTATTTTGAGTTAAATTCCATGTTTTTGTAATACTCTTGTATTTTACTAAATAGTGAAATAACATCTAAGCTTATAAGTATATAATTTTCAGGGATTGATTTATAATTAACAAAAAGAGTCTTCCGTAAAGTGCATATTATCACTATTGTAAGATTTACTTAAAATATCACATAAAAATAGTAATTTTTCTGTTAGGTGAATTTCTTGAGGAAATAATTGGTTCTAAGAGATAAATTAGGTTTATGAATTTTAGGCTGTCAAATTTTGGAAAAATTGAGTTATACATTTCTAATTTAGTACTTTCTTCAATGGTTTTGTTCAAAACCGTTTATTTAGGTCTAAATAAGATTTTCTTATTTTCATTAACCCCATATAATAAATTTTCAATATCAGCCTAGAATTTTTGAATCGAGATACTTTTTATATTTGGAGGAAGACCTAATTTAAATCATAAGGATAAAAATATTTTAATTTCTAATGGAATTTCTACGTTAGATACATTTTTAATCCAGTTGTTTTTTGACTAAAATTTTTCTTTGAATATAATTTTTAAATTTTTTAATTTGCTTAAATTCATTAAATAAATATATGAGATTATTCAATTTTTTAACGATTATAATCCAAATTTACAATTTACGTTAGAGAAAGAAATTAACATTAACAGAAGTCTTCTATTTTTAGATACAAATGTTATAAAAGTTGAAAATAGCAAATTAATTACATATTGGTATATCAAACCTACCAGTCCCGGGAGATATATTAATTATAAGTCATACCATATAAAATCATACAAAATGAAAATTAATTTACTCTTAACTTAATAAAAAATTAAAAAATAGAATTGAACCTTTAGTATACACAACGTTAAAAAAAACAAAATCCTCTAACAAATTTTACTAGATAACTCATATCCAATTAAACTCATTAAAAAGGTACAATACTAGATCTAATAATATCCTAAACAACCTTTTTTTTGGTTCAATCTCTTATATTCAAAAATTGAGTCCAAAAATTATTAAAGTTTTTGAAAAAGAAAATTTAAAAATCGCACTACGTAGTGTTAAAATCATTGGTATTTTGCATAGCAAATGAAAAGATAAAGATAGTGTTTTAAACCAGTATAAATGCCTTTTTTCAAATTCCTTGTTCTAATTGTGATAAAAAATACATTTACCACCATGTTGGTCGCGTCCCGGTCGTTGTTTCCAAATAAATGGTGATAACGATACAAACTTCATCGATGCAAATAAATATTTGTTAAGGCCGTTTTACATGCTGCAATTCCTTCTTGCAAGTTGCAATAGTCTTGAACAAAAGCATGCGCAGAGGCAAGATATTTGTACTTTTTGTCAAAATGCGCATGCCTTTGTTTAAGACTATTGCATATTGCAAAGAAGAATTGCAGCATGTAAAACGGCCTTTAGAAATTATGAAAAACGTCTCGGCTCAAGAAAATATTAAATGGGTATTTATCCCTGCTCAAGCACCTCATTTTGTAGGCCGAAATGCAGAGATATTAAGTCTGTTAAAAGGCATTTAGCCCGTGTAATTGGTGCACATATTTTAATATACGAAGAGTTAAATACCGTTTTAATTCAAATGGAATCACTTTTTAATTCAAGGCCTTTTTGCGCCAGCAGTTCGGCCCCAATGCTTGTAATGTCCTAACTCCAGGTCACTTCTTAACATTAGAACCGTTTACAGATGCGTCTTATTTAAAAATGAATCGTCTTGATAGATATCAACTTTTACTTCGCCTATCTGCATACTCTTTAACAGAAGGCCAAATGACATGGTACGGATATCCTACTCATTTAAATAATTTAGTTTTAATAAAACAAGAAAGCGCCTCTTATAAAGTGGAAGTTAGAAAGATTTTTGAAATTTATCCGGAAAAGACGGAATTAATAAAGTAGTATTTTTTGTATAATTTTGCAAATTTCAGATGAAAAATTGGGTGCCCCCCGCATGTGCAAAATTAATATGAATTTTAAAATTATAAATTGTAATCTTCTTAAAGTAAAACTAAAGGATAATTTACCTTCATAAATCTATAAACACATACATAAAAAAAAAAACACGCGTAGTGAAGCAGTTCGCTTGAGCTATATTACTGAAGTCCATGCGCAGAACAATGAATGAACATGAAGGCTTCGTCTTCGTCAAGCAACGAAAAAGGGAGCAGTATAAAATTTAGTACATTAAAATTAAAATTAACATCCGCCGAAGTAAATATTTTCTACTTTAATGTAATGAAGTATTTTAATCACTCAGTTTTATTAAGATATACGGAACCAATATAGAATTAATTCAGGGTACCCTGGATACTCATCGATTCGAAAAAAAGGTAGGCTAACTAACTGCTCGTTAAAAAAAATGATATTTTTAAGCAAACTTTAAGGTCTGTGAATCACCGTTGATATTTTATAGTTTGTTTTTTATTTTTTAAGAATATATTTCATACCCCTAGGCCTACCCTGTATAGTTGGATAAAAATAATTTAAATACAAAAAATAAAATACATCTTATGTATTTCTCTGTTTATTAAGAAGCTAAGCGTTTTTGAAATAAATTCTTTTCCAGGGGGCTGTTAATGAAACAGTCACTGAATCGACCAAAATTTCATTTTAATATCTTAACACAGAAAAAAGTTGCAAGGGTGAAGCACTGATTACATGGCAACCGCTTTAAAATAAAAAAAAAATTTGATTTTTGGAGACTGTTCCATGCACCTAGGCGTGGCCTGTACAATAGAAAAATATGTATTTAAATAGAAAACTAAAAGACATTTGACGTATTTCTTAGTTTGTTAAACAAGCTAAACACTTTTGAAATAATTTCGTTTTAATATTGCTGTTGGGGATGACACAGCTTAAACCAATCAAAATTTCACTTTAATATCTTGGCAAATAAAAAAGTTACAAAAGGGAGCCATTTATTTGTAGCATCGGGTAATAAAATGATGAAAGAAATCCGACTTATTTCACCCTTTTTTTAAAGGTAGAAATTATTTTGTTTTCAGGGTTCCGTTTTACCTACAAAAAGGTAAAATAAACTTTATGTATTTCACAATTTTTTTTTGTTTTTAGGAGGCTGCATCATCCCTTTAGGTCTATACTGTATAGGGAAAAAATAAATTATTTTATATAAAAAGACGTTTATGACGTATCTACGCCAATGACTTCCACAATTTCTCGTAATATTGATGGGATTTTTTTAAACAAATGGGAGATATTCTTTTAAATAGGTGACAACTTAGGGCTGCCTTTTCCCCAGCAGCGCCTTAAATAATTTATTCAATCTTGGTTTTTGCATGTAAAAATTATAATAAGAATAAGTAGTAAGTAGTAATAGCACATCTTTCAGTAGAAAGCTTTAATTAAAAAAAAATCCAAATTGGTTAACTATCGCTTTGTATTTTAAATTTATAGATAGATGGGTTTCTCTGGAGGATTTTATTACCATTGTGAATCAACACAGCTATCAAGCTAAGTCTGAATGAACGATATTAATCAACCCCAACTACTAGGATAATGTTTGAGTGTATGACTTCTGCATATTATACGAAATCTTATATTGAAGAAAAAAATTCTAATTATTTTCGAAACAAAGTAACGTGTACGCTACCCTAAAGGAGATTTACTCATTTTAATCTAGATACTAGACTACAAGTTTGATATATTTAAATGTAGAAGTGTCCTGGATTATTGACACTTTCTTCTACCATTTATGTATCTCTTTCAGCATCCTTATATTCAAGTCCAAAATTCAAAATTCATCTACTATGCTGCAGAAAATATGATTTGTGAATGTATTTTACATATAATAAACAGAAATAAGCAAGCCTTACAATGGTGTAGTCCACATTTCATGTAACAAATAAGCCTTAATAAGCCCTAGTTAAACGCTTCCACAGGCGCCGGTATTCAAAAATCCGCGTGGGGACGCAGTGTCTATTTTCACCAAAAAAGGCATATGGTGAAACAAGGCTGTAGGAGAAGCATAATATAATAACTTCGACGCTACAGGGCCAAATTATCCTATATTAACAAAAAATGCTCACTTATATACATTTTTTATTCGTCTTTAAACATTTTACATTTTAGTAAATATATTTCGGAATACTTTTAATAACCACTTTATTAAAAAAGCAAAATCACTTGAAACTTAAAAAAAAGATTTAATTAAAAACACTAAACGCGTAAGTAACTATAATTAAAAACTATTTTCTATGTTAAAAATATTCGTTGTTTCTAAACATTTTTTAACACATATTTTGAACATACAACATAGAGTAGTTATATTTTTAATTATTGCTACATATTGATTCGTTTTTTTAAATTTAAGTAATTTGGTTTTTTTTAATAAAATAATAATTCAAATAAAAAAAAAGATAAAATTAAAAGCATTTAATCACAATACATACATACTTTATACATAATAAAGTATGTAGCATCAGTGAAAATTTAATTTATTGTAAAATCCAATAAAAAATAATATATAAGGTGCCGCTGGAGTATATATAAAAGTCCCTATAAAAAATATTTAAACCTTTTTTCTCTATATTCAATAATAATCGAAATACGATTTAAAAATTTTCAAATTTTCAAAAACACTCTGTAGGTCGAGAACGTAGCTTTGATCTATTGGCGGGGTTAAAATTGCTGGTCAGACTTTTGTTATCTCTTACAGTTTCGCCAAAACTCTGCCTGTACGTTGAAAAAGCGCCACCCTGAACACTGTTTTGTTTCCAACACATAGTCTCCAAACTTTTTGATGCAGGGGCCACTGACTATTCAAGCAAGTCGGGCGGGCCAAGAACTGGATTATTTCCCTATAAAAATAATTGTAGTTAAATATATATATATATATATATATATATATATATATATATATATATATATATATATATATATATATATATATATATATATATATATATATATAGATATCTATGTTTGAATATATCATGTGATTATTTTAAAAAATAAAATTATCTGATATAAACTTATTTTGAGAAAGACGCATCACACGGATAAAATTGGGCGGGCATTATTTATCTCTCAGCCTGTAGTACCTTGAAAGTATTTAATTTTTGAATATGTTTTGATAACAATTTAAATGTAGTATACTGACATTGTAGTCTGACTGTCTAAAAGCTTTAACGTAATTTGTAATAGATTGCAAACAATTAAGTAAATCATAAAAATTACAAGAAGTTGCAGCTAATTTTTGAATGATTTTTAACTTAAGTACTAAGTAAACTATATTTAATATAATTGTAACTAGTCTAAAAAGATAAACACGAAGAAATCGATCCAGATAGTGCCTGGGTAAAAACTCAGGTTGTTTGTTGTTTATATCTGAAAGTTTTTATTTCACTACTTCGATCGCGTCTTTAATGCTTAGTCCCACTGTGTGCGGGCCGGATGCAGAGCAAATCTCTCACGCTAATGCGGGCCGAATTTGCAATGCTTGCGGGCCGCAGTTTGGAGACCGCTGCTATAACTAATAAATTACCTACTGTTAACTAAAAAGCTATAATCATTATAATTTAATAATTTAGTGACACATTTTGTTATGAAAAAGGAAACAACATACAGGAACAAAAAGTAAGATGCATGGGGCATAATTAATATAGAACGAGTTATTTAAGGAAATAAATAAATTAATTTAATTTTTTTGTTTTGCGGTATCTATTACCTATTGGGGTAACGTATTACAGGTATTACGGAAATGATGTCGGGAAATTCCGGCTACCGCCGTTGCGGCGGCGTTGCGGTCATCGCAAAAATATCATCGGATCGCTCCGTTTTATATTATTATGTACAGTCACCATAATCGGAAAGCTCAAAGTGAACATTATTATTTATTACTATAACAGGATTAGTATATAGTAGAAAATAGATTGCAAGTTTTTAAGGGAGGATGTGGTCCCCTGATTGCAATGGTAAATACGCCACTAGAAAGGTGTACTTTTTATATAATGAAATTAATTTCAGCACATTTTATTCTGCCTGCCGATACAACCGCAACATTTTCATCGGAGCCTTGATGTGTATTAATTCAGCGGAAGATCCGCTTAAAACAGGATCATTCGAGGATGATGGTTCATCATTCAAAGAGCATATTATCTTACAAGCACATATTTACCTTTATAAAAAAATTGATCTGAAGTTCATAAGGACTGAATGCTGAATGACTGCTTTACGCTATTCCATTCAGTTTTTTTAGTATTCAAAAACAGTGGTGTCGTAAATGCATATTTGTTTGGTAGAACTGTATGTAATATATGTATGCAGTTGGTTCCTACAAAACCGCTATTTCTCAAGAACACAATGAATTAAATGGATATTTTATTTTGCAAGACAGGCGAGTGACAGTAAGAACCTTAGTTCAGGAAACGGCTTTGTAATAATATAATCCATTTATAACATTAACCGTATGAAAGAACGTATTTGCAAGAGGGTAAATCTTCTCTAAGCCTGTCTATCTAAGTAAATAGTATATTACAGACTGGGGTGGAAAGTGTTTTATTGCTGTTGAAGGTCGACGTATACTACTTCTCGAAATGTTCTTGAGAGAGTAATGAAAGGTTTCCTTTGAGCTTTGTACACTATATTATATACAATAATCAATATTTTGTAATTTAGGTTTTTTTTCTAAAATGACATTTTACTTCCCCATATATAACTATATAGCCAATATATTATATAATTAATACACTATATAAGTTATATAAGGGAAGTACCGGAATCACAAATATCTTCGAGAAATGTAAATTAAAATTTTTCGATGTTTTAGAGTTTACAAAAAACATATTTTTTGAAAAAAGAATTAATGTGTATATGCGGAAACAAAATTTACGCTAACGGTAACTTGAGCATGGACAAACCGATTCGCTTCAAATTTGTACCGAAAATAGTCTAGGTTAGTGTCTCTCAGGGATTGTAATGCGTAGATCTTTGATATTTTTAAGAGGTATATAAAAACATAAAAAATCATATTTTGAGGAAGCACATACCGACTATAGTCAAAATGAAAAATTGTGAAACACAGTTCATTATAGATTTTCCTTTTTTTGTATTAAGAAGTGATTTTTATTTTCCTCAGAGAAAGACAGTTTTTATGGGATATTTAGTTATACAAAATTAGTATACTGGTGAGTTTACTCAAAAAATTATTTTTTTTTTCAATTTAGACAATCATATATACTTTTTTTAATTTTCGAAAAACAGAAAAAAGGTATAAAAATTAAATATTGCAATTTCTGGGCAAAATTAAAAAACAAAACAAGCTTTCTTAATAAAACTTTTTCATATTTTAGCAAACGAGCAGTTTTCATATATATATATATATATATATATATATATATATATATATATATATATATAGAGAGAGAGAGAGAGAGAGAGAACTACTATGTTTGCCAAAAGAGTATAAATTGGATCAGTTGTCAAGTTAGCGGATATACATTAGGATTTAGTACAGAATATTATACAAAATATAGCGAAAAAGAGATGACACTCTTTGAGTAAAACAATTAGCTAGGAAAGTAGAGAACAAAACAAATTCATGTAAGGGGCCGGAAACAGGTCCGTACCTAGAAGTCTAAGTTAGGCCGGGCAAAATATTTTTAGGTAGGGTAGTTAATTTTAAACATATTTTTTTATTGCTAAATAATTAAAAAAAAAACTATTATAAAATACGTTGAAAATATTAGAATAAAAAAAACTTTAAACAAAATAATGCTTAAAAAAACGGTTTTGTAACATTAAAATTGTTACAAACAACTATTTTTCAATAAATTAAACATTTGCACTTCTGCATGGCTCATTCAATATCGTTGTCGGCGACTTATAAATGTTAATCTTCAAAAACTAGATTCACAAATCACAGAACTGCAAACAAATACCCCAAATGGTATCGCGAAAAGCTTCATTTGGGCTGTACAGGATGTCCCAAATTCTAGCCTTATTATTAGCCGATAAATCTGAAAACTTCTTTACATTTCTGGAAATATCTCAAAAAGGTGAAAAACTCCAGACATTGGCTATTTTGTCATTTTTGAAGATTTTGAAAAACTAAATTCACTATCCAGAGGCACTTTTCCAAAAGAAATTTTTGGCATGCTGCTTTTCAAAACTTCCTTTTAATTTTTATGACTCATGAGGTCGATTTTTTAAAATATGGGCATCAAATTTTGGTACCGGTTTTGAACCTTTTGAGCAAGCCAACACCAATAGACAAAATAGGCAAGATATAACGTATTTGAATTACGATTGAAATTTTAAATAAAGCTTCAACATTTGGGAGCGTATTACCGTACAGACGGTTTTGAACAAAATATCATAGTCAGCAGTAAAAAAAGCTGAAGTCTGGATTTGTCGGTGGCAGCCTAATAAATCTTTGATTTCTAATCTATTTATTCGGAACATTTCATTTTTCAACCTCTTAACGAGAGTCAAACTGCAGGTAAAAATTGTGCACCAGAACCGGTAGAATTCTTAATACTTTTTATTAAGAGCACTTTTTATGAAAGTCAACAGTTTTTGCAAAAATAAGGGTCTAATACCCATAATGTAATGTATTACCTTTTATTAAAACACCTGCACACAAAAGGTTACCTGATATATTTGACAATATCAGTTTTGTTGATTTACAAAAATGGATCGATTAACTGAAACCCAAAGAATTGAAATTTTAATTACACTGGATTATGGGGATAAAATGCGAAACCTGCAAAATGTTTGTAATATTTTTAAATACAAATATCCTAACAGAAATCCAATAACTAAATCTACTGTAAGTAAAATTAACAAAAAAATTCGGGAAACTGGAAAGGGAAAAAACGCTGTACGTTCTGCCAGACCTAAAAGCGCAACAGATGGTGATAAAGCTCTGAATGTTTTAACCAGTTTAGAAGAAAATCCGCACCATTCTACCGGAACAATAAATAGGAAGAGAAAATTACATCTCACACATGTCCGTATATCGACTTCCAATTTGTATCCACACAAAACTCCTTTGGTGTAAGAACTCTCTGAGGATGATCACGATAGGCGCTTGGAATTTTGTGAAATCATGACGGAACGTTGCAATACGAATCTAAATTTTGTCAATCAAATTATTTTTTCTGATGAAGCAACGATCTTGAGCCAGGGAAAATCCACATTGGATAAGTGAAAATCATACCCAATTTTCCAAAAGATAAATGCTTGGTGTGGTATTCTGTAGTCAATTTTTCATAGAAGACACATTAACTGGAAAAAGATATTGGAATCTTTTAAGGACCGAAATTGTCTCAGCTATTGCAAAACTATTTCCGAACGACCGTAAGTTCTTTACTTAACCTGCTGTATTAAATATGTAAACTTGTTTTTTTAGGTAATGGTGCCCCAAATGATGAAATATGGTTAGCATTGTTGGTTCTGAAGGACAAAATTAACATTTAGGAACATGCAAAACTCCTTATCCTGAAAAGACAGAATGTGGCTATAAACCAACGAAGTGGCAGAACATAGAAGGTTTCCTGAAAAAGACATCACTCGACAATGTAATTTAAATTCTCGCGTTCAGCTACCAATCGATTTTATTTCTAAATAAGCTTAAGATAGTTCATTTGCCGGCCTAAATATCTTGAAACAATATTATTGATTTTGCTGCAAAATCTTATTCTGTTTAAAAACATTGTTTTCTATTGTTTCAGTGGCGCCTGTAGTGGGTGTATCCGGGGCATATAGAACCGATGGTAAACATCAATTTACTAGTTTCGATTACAATGAGACGAATATTTACACGAGTAGGTCTTTTCTGAAAGTATTAAAATCACTAAGCAAACTTTTATACATATCAATCACAATTTGCAAAGAAAACTGCTACTTCCTTGAAACTCTCTCAAGAAGAAAGGTTTACGGGTCATTTATTTCCAAGAAAGGTTATCACGTTATTTACTGGTAGTGGGGATAGATGCAAAAATGTTGTCCGTTTGAGACGTTATATTTCAGTCGATATCACAACAAAAATCTAAGTAATTACCTTTTCAACTACCGACAAAACAAGGTAGTCTATCCATTTCTATAAAGGCATATAACAAATCTTTTTTCCTAGTTTCTTTTTCTTTAAAGGCATTTAGTAGTTCAACTAACTTTTACAAATTTCAGATCTGACATTCCCAAGAAAATGTATAACTTAATTTAATATTAGAATTCAACGTTTAATGTGATTTAAAGTAGGTTAATTCTATTTAAAAAAAATATTAATAGATTGCATCTTATTAGAATCAAAAAAAGAATATTGATCTTTCTTTAAAACCACGCCTACTCTGATGGTAGTCATTGTTTAGGAGTTAATACAATGAAAATAGCATTGATCAACAGTATTAAAATTAGTTTTTTAAACATTGAGGAGATTAGCATTGATTGGTGGACAGATTATCATTTCTTGAAAAACACACTGAAGCAAATGTGCTAATGTTAATGATGATGAAGAAGATGATAAGCCAATAATTGTGCAATTGTGTACTTTACGAATCGCGACAAAAAGAAACAATGTGATTCTATATGGGATTATAGTTTTGGAACGTCATCTTCAGGTAATCTCAAAAAGCAAGATAATTACGAGGAGTTGGAAATGCCGGCAATCCATTTAGTTGGTGAAATAGACATGATCGTTTCGATATCTATCAAAACAGACAACAATTATTTATTTCTGGGTTGACGCACGTTGCTTATAGCGAAATACTTTTTCCTAGGCTGGTGATGTGTAGGAATAAACATACTAGGTTATCTATAAGCAATGGAGAAAAACTGGTTTTTCTAATCTATATATTATTAATTGTGAATAAAATTTTATAGTTTTTCAGTTTTATTTTTGTTCTGAAAAACTTATTTGTGGTTTTTATTTTATATTTTGTCTTTAGTTACATGAATTTATTTATTTTAGAGAACATTAATAGTGCAAATGTCATATTTTCATTATTAAAACACTATTTTACTTTCATTTAAGTATAAAAGAAACAGCTGATCAGGCCAAATCTTTGTCAAAATTCGGCCAAAACCGTTTATCATTAGATACAGAGTCCTTATTCGATTCTAGTGATATCGCTAGTAAAAACGATTTAATATGCAAAAAATTAATTGCAATTTTCTATTTTAACTTTCAACGATCTTTTAGGTTATCCATATTGGCTAGTCCTACCCAAAAGTATCATCTCAAATGTTTGGAAAGCCCATTCACAAAATATCAGATAGTAGTAGTATTAAATATAGTTAAATTTTTTACACATAATTAAAAATACACAAAGTATTCTATTTAAAAATATATAAGTCGTATTCACTATAGTTTTTGACACACCTTGTATACTTGAAAATATTATTAAAATGTGCATCTTCTTGTATCCTATAATAATAGTACTTAGGAATTTGTTGTCGATCTTATAACAAGAGAGGCATGGCATTTACACTAAAGGACTATCCTGTATACACAAATATTATCTAATTTGTTATTGATTGTTTGTGACTATACTATCAAAAGAATATTTAAACTCCACTAAAGGACTATCCTGTATACACAAATATTATCTAATTTGTTATAAATATTGTTTGAACTTTAATAGCCATAAGAAATGAATATATATGGGTATATTATACTTTTTAAATAAAAATATTAATTAAATTACTTCATTTCTAACTTGACATATGAAAAGAAACTGGTACAATGGCTCACGATAGGCCTCTTTTTAATATAATAAGAAAATTATTCACTATGAAAGAAATTCGATATTATAAAGAAAACATAAATTAAGGGGAACTGCAAGCAGTTCTTTCTGTTCATTACTTTTGATGGCTGAAAGGTAGTAAAACAAATTACATTCTTGCATATCTTTTCTTTTTGTGGAAATATAGTGAGTAGCAAAGGAAACATTATGTACATAATACTAAATTACTATAGAAAGAAGAGAAAGTAATTTTAATAGTTATTTTATATGGAAATCTCCTGTTCCCTTAACAGTGAAGAAATAATTTCGAAGATGGAAAACTTTAACCTAGTAAAACAAATTAAGCCAACCTCTCGTTTTTCAACAGTTTGTTGCGTAAGTCGGAATCAGATAGAAATGCTTTCAAGGCCGGTACTTTTGGGAATATCCTATTCATTTATTCAAGTTCAATATTAGTAACGAATATAATTATATAATGTATTTCAAAATATTTTAGAGATTTTAGCCAAATCTATTATTTCCCATTTTTTAAATTCTAATTTTCCCCAGTTTCCAGTGATATTTATAAGGCTTTGAAATTGAAAATTAATATTAACAATAAAATGAGATATTTTTTTGAATTTTTTTGTCACGAAACACTCTAATCATTGTCATTAAAAAATTATTTTCTAATCGTATGATTACTAGCTTAAAATAAATCGAATAAGTAGTTTTTATATTGTTTTTTTCTTACATTACAGATGGCTGCAAACTATCATTTTGTTTCTAGGTTACATGTTAAACAAATTGACAAATTTTAAAATTTTGAAACCAACTCTTTTATATGCTAAAATTTTGGTTAAGCTAACCATCGCCGATTTTATAATATTTTAGATTGATGGATTTTGGGGCGCTGATCACAAATCTGAAGACAGATTTTGTCGGCAACGTTTTTCTAGTATTTTTCCCTTCTATTCACAAGTATTTGGGGAAATTGTGTACAAAACCGGTAGCCATAGCAATAAAATTATAGAAATTATATATATTATTTGATATGTTTCGTTATTTCGTACCAAAAACCATTGACAAATTAACATTTGACCTTTAGGAAAAAGGATAAAGCGAAAACTAAGAAATAATCATAGATAGCTACTTCACAAATATATGGACACTTTTGTGAATGGATGATTTATTTTGCTGTAAATTTGTAAGACAAAATAACGTGATTAAATTAAAAATATGTATAACTTAAATTTGCGAAATATTTGGAACAAGAAGGAAGAAACAATGGAAAGAAATGAATAACCCGAGAACGAAACGTTGCCGACAAAATCCGATTACAGATTTGTGATCAGAGCCCAAAAATCTACCAATGTACAAAAAATTATAAAAATCGGCGATGGTTAGCATAACCGAAATTTTACCCTTTTCTGTTATAAATGTTTCTCTCTTACGATTGGAACACTGATGAGTCTCCACGTGACGAAAGCTTTGTACAACTGCTATGTGTCAATCTATAAAAACTTAAGGTAAATGACACAATTTCTTATTTTTGCTTAAAAAATATTCTTTAAGTATCAAAACTAACGTAGAAATAGAGGTCCACTTTTCGACAAATCCTTTGATCTACTTTTGCCACATTTTTGTTGCGCGATCATTGGTGCCTACGGATATGGCAGAATTATTGCGGAACTTTCCGAACGCCGCGGCCGTGCCCGGCAAAGGAAAGTCGGGCACTCGTCAAAGATGTATTTAGGAAAATATGGGCACACAATAAAATAAAAAATATCGTTTGATCATCGGGTGAAAAATTACGTAAAAACGGAATATTGTGAAAACCTTTCACGTAAGCAGTACTTCTGCATCTGCAAGATAAGAACAAAAACGGCAAAAATATTGTTTTTATTTATTTAAATTGTTTTAAATGTCTCAAGTTTCTCACAACGTGTAAAAACCGATTTTTATCAAAGAATATCTCGGTGTGTCTATTAGCATACGAGTTAACCGGACTATTTTTGGGCATACTCAATTTAGATGAAGGATTTAAAAGGGGCATGAAGTGACAAAAAATATTTTTAGGGTAAAATCACGTAGTATTTTGTTATTACCGATTTTTGGGTATACACACACTTTTAATCCTAAAGTAAGTCTTTTTTTATGGAAACGATTTGGCGTGTTACGCTTTTAAATGCTTCCGGCAAACATATAATTATATTTTTAGATATTTAGAGATACAAATACGAAATTCTGATTTAAATAAGCATATAAAATTAATTAAATCACGAATTTTGGGCACCCAAAACAGATTTAAAATTTAACTTATTTTAATTCAGAAGTTTAAAATGGGGAGAAATAAAACTTTAGAATATTCTAAAAATCAAGTATTAATATGTTATTGTTTCAAAGATTTTTTCTACCTACATCAATTTTAATTTTAACAACCATTTAATGTATCATTTAATATGTTTTTAGTAATATATCGATTAGGGGATTTTTTGATGTATCAATTCCATTGTTATCTAATCGACATTTTAGTCAGAAAATCAGAAATGAGGTTAAAAGCTGGAGGTGACAAAAATTCAAGATTTCCACAATAACTATTTATTATTTTTTGGATATTCAGATTTTAAAATACTACCTATTTCCATTCCATTTTTTTAACCCCTATGGTCGAGAAAACTCAGCTTTACTGTTTTACATTTACGTTACGTTTACGTGACGTTAGGAATTTGTTCAAAATATTGAACAGAAACATATTTTCTATTTTATTTGAAATGTACCGATTAGAAGATCTAAATAAACTATAATTCTTAAAAGAAAATATAAACCATTTTTCTACGTTTTGAGGCACCCAACAGCAGCACACAGTAACGTACTTATTTTCGCTAATCCGACTCTGTTCTGAGACACGCTGGGACCTCGCAGGCCTAACGACGCATCTCAACTGAAGCGCTTTGCATGCTGCCAACAATCTGCCAAATTTTGTCGACAGGCGGAAAATATTTGGGAGAGTGGCCCTACTAGTTTATTTCTGCTATGTCAAAACATTCCATCAGCAGACTAGCCTACATGTTGAGATATCTAATTGTATTAAATATTTAAATCAATTTAAAGTTATATGTTTTTATTCAGTTGCGAAAGAGCCAAAAAAGAAATTATGGGTTTTTTGGTATAATGAAATGCTTCTATACCAAATTTTAGTTCAAAACAACATTATATTATTTCGATATCTACCGTAGATCTGTATCTTAAATTACCGTTGATAATAACAATGTTATTTTGGAACAATTTATATAGGTAATCAGGTCTGTTGCATGATATTGCCTTTTATTTTATATACCAACTTTTTTTATTTAAAATTTTAAACCAACTGAAATTATTTGATACTTTGAATTCTATCTGAAATTTAAAAATGTTGCCAACTTATTTTTTTGAAATAAAATTTAAACTGTTTGACACTTTTAATTTATTTTAAAATAAAATTGAAAAGAAACACGGAAGATCAATTGAAAATTCACATTTCACATACCAGAGCTGCCGGTCGCCCCTCTATCAATCAACAAAATATAGGGTATAAATTCAAGCGAAAAAATATTCCTCACTAGTAGCAAAAAAATAGTAAACTACAATTAATTTTTTATTTCAATAAAAAGAATGAAATAATATTTTTATATTTTAATAAAGACGGAATTACCACCAGGCGTGATTTGATTTGCGTTTGCGTTATATTTTGATAATTTTATTATTGATAGCAATAGCTTGAGGGGCTATGTAATCAGCATCTAAGTTGCTAACAAATATTCACAGTATATCAACCGTTGTTATAGGTTTATGAAAATTATTAAATATTAGATCGAGAAATAGGATATTTTTAGGTACATTTAACTTTTTTTATGTTTAATAAAAAATGGAAAATAATTGGTGTTCCACCACACGTAACTCCCGTTTTGTGCATTCAGTGACGTTCGAGCAGTAATTTCTGGTTATTGACCTTTTTAAATTCAATATTAATTACGTATTAACAATATACAGTCCACTTTTTTCTCTCCAAATCCAGAGCTGTACACCTAACTGCCTTAAAAGTAATATGACATCTGTCGTCTTATGAAGTGCAAATCTTCTGGTGTTTGCTTGCGCTCGTTCCAAATTACGGGACAGGTATTGGATATGGTAAAGATAGAAAAATATATTAACTTATCAGCATAGGATATTTTTTAAGTAGGGTTTATTTTTTTATTAGGTAAATAACGGGAAACAACTGGCCTTAAAAGCTATATGACAGCCGTCTTCTCATCAAGATCGTATTTACGCACAAGCTACCTATGCCTAGGGGCATGCATCCCAAAATAAAAAGATGTATGTATTATTACTGTAGTGTGACCTCTTCTGTAATAAAAACGACACTTGTTTTTGTGTCGGCTAATGCGGCTGAATCCTTCAGTGGATAGCTGAAATGATTTGAGATAACATTCAGGACTTGTAGAATATCGATTTTAAATAAGACATATTTTAACGCGTCACGAGAGCGCGGAATAACACATTTTCGATTTCGAAAATAATAGAAGAATAATTGGGTATTGTTTCAAATTAGGGCTGTCAGATGAAAAATCTAAAATATATAGTATTCAGCTCTAAAAACAACTGCATTTTTCTGACAAAAAATAACGTATCGATAGTAAAATGGTAAATCTGGCAGCTTTGCATTCGTGCAAATATATCTGTGTGTTTACCTTATAAAAGCGTGGTTTTTAGTTTTTTAAAATATATTATTTATTGTAAACATTTTAGTCCTAAAAATACTAAACTAAAAATTCATAATTTTCACTCTTAAATATCGTTAGATACCCATTTTTTAGTCGAATCTGCGAAAATGACAGGCCACCATGTTGGTACCGCCATTTTACTTTTTAAATGTATCCTAATCCAGATTTAGAATTTGAAAGGCGATTTTCATCAAATTTTTAAGGTCGGCAAAGAAAATAAAAACACCTTTTTGTGGAATTTTTTATTATCTTTTCGATGTTATATTGAAAAAAAACCTAAATGGTGGAATATGGCCAAAATAAGTAAAATATAGGTACGATTTTGACCATTTTTGGCTGCCTTAATATCAGCGGTTTCATATCAAGTACACATAGTTTGTGCCCTCCCGAGGGCCCCATGTCACCCCTCAACCGCAAGTTAGGAGACATTCTATTTTAAAACTGCGCGCTCGAAAACCCCTGAGTAAGACATTTCAAGCCGGAAAACTGATTTTTTAAAAAACCCACCCCAACCCTTATTTTTAACCCTTAGGAAGGATTTAATTTCAAAGCTGATTGGCAATCGATTTAGCACCCTCGAAAACCCCTGAGAAAGACATCTCAAGAGAAAAAATCATCGAAAAACTCACCCCAACCCCTATTTGGGTGTGTTTTTTGTTATACTTCAGTTGCTATTCTCAACGTTATCTTGCCTGGCATTTATTTATTTTGGAAATGGGATGTGAAACTTTGCTATTTGAAACCAACAAGAGGTGAAACGTCGGATGATATTTTTTACATTAAGTTGGCTCGGCATCCCGGTTATCAAAACAGGTCATATTTTTTCATTACTTGAAATTCATCTTCACGCGGTTCCAAATAAATCTAAAATGGCGTTGTGTTCTTCGAAAACGATACCATGGAAGGCTGCAAGATGTGTCGTCTGTATCTCGTTCACGCCGTGCTTTCGTCAAGGCACATGGAAATTGTCAAGTAGCGAATGTCAAATTTTCTGACCTGAATAGTTGTCAATCAACTGTGTACCATTTGCGATTGGGAATTTATTCAATTTAAAGAATGCACGATGAGAAACTGACCACTTTATCCTATTTTTTAATCACATTTTATTGTTGTCATTTGCTCCTCCCCAGTGAAACCTGTTAATCCCCTAGTGGCCGTTCATTTTTGATAACATCAGCCCTTCAGCATTTGTGATTGTGAATTTGCAGTGTTTTTGGAACTGTACCAATAAAATTAGCCTTTTCTGCTATCTTCAACCATATTCCATATATCTTTGTGAAATAAAGTTAGAACAACCTACATGATCCAGATTCTGTTTCCTCAGCCATACAGAGTGTCCAGTTAAGGACGTTTATTATCTAGAAAGTACTTCATGTTAGCCACTCGAAAAAAATATATTATGGCAAAAGTGGCCAACATGGAAAGTTATACTTTTCTTACGTTAGTTATAAAGAGTAATAAAAGACCGATAAAGAGAAATAAGAGAAGTTTTGGCGAAAACCGCAAATTGGTATCTTAATTAGTTTTTAAGCTATTGCCAAATGAGTTTTTTTACTTGATATGTATTTTCCGGACATAAATAATAACGAGGATACCGGATTGAATTTAAAATTTCCAGGGGCTTCCCTTGCTGTTGGAGGGGGGTACAAAAGAACAAACCAATTTTTAAAAAAAGTCATGTCTATCGTAAAAGTGATGGTACAGTAAGTCAAAAAATTCCGTTTAGAAAAAGTCTCACACTCAACCTTTATTTTCACCCCTGGAGAAGGTAGTAAAACAAGCATTATTGTTACCATGCATAGGCGCCTCCTTAGTCTATGTGAAATATGTTGGTGGCTGATGTCTCCTCAGAATTCAGAATATCGAATTTTTGACCCTCCTATTATCCAGTCTCGTAAAAATTCACCATCTTAGAAGATATTGTTCTTAAAAACTTGCCATTGGATGTAGTACCCTCGGAAACCCCCAAGTCAGAAATTCCGGAAATTCAGGAAATCTTTTTTTTATACCGAAAGTCCGAATTTGTCAGCGTGGGCGGTATTGAGTTTGGTATCGAGTTAATTCAAAAATGCATAATTCAAGATTCTCGCTTTTTCTATTCGAAGGCGAGAGCAAAAGAGAAAATCACAACGCGCATCTTATTTACTGTTTTTACATCTTGTTGAATGTCTCGCCTATTTGAGTAAATTCAGGTTGATGTATGCGCTCTAGTCGCTAGAAGAAACTTTTTTTACTACGTGCTGCGCGCTTCAGTCGACCAGTAAAACTTCTTTCCTCCATCAAATCGTTTTGTTTTTGGAATTTTCTTCGAGTGTGTTTTTGTTATAATTTAATTGTTATTCTCGTCGTTATCTTGTTTTGTTTGCGTGGCAATTAATTATTGGAACTTGAGTGTGAAACTGTGCTATTTGAAGACAAAAGAATGTGTATTTATAAGATCTCTCGTTCTTCAGTGGGAAAAATAGGTAGTTTATAAAATTAAGTTTTTTGGGTATTTCGGTTATGAAATCAGGTCATATTTTTACATTACTTGAAATTGATCTCCACGCGTTTGCAAATAAATCCAAAACTTTGTGGCTCATTTGCTAGACTAATGAGGTTTCTCTCAGAGGCCAACATCGACATGTTACACTGCAGATATGATGTGATTTGTGTGCAGCAGCAAAATCGAGACTTTCAGAGGCGTCACTACGAGGGGGACAGGGGGTCCTGCCTCTCTAATATCACGAGCAGTTGGCTAAAGTGTGGTTGAGTTGGTTATTAACTGGCAAGTTGGTAAATTCTGAGACACATTTACCAACAAGCAAATCCGTCAGTGCAGCATTTCAGGTTGAGGGTGAGACTTTTTCTAAAGTGAATTTTCTGACTTCAAGGTCTTAGTCAAGGGTTTTGGAGGGCGCTGATCGATGAAAACAGCCTTATAAATTTTAAAACTGAAGTCATTTTCGATTCTGAGGTCGGAAAAACTGAGCAAAATTCCAGACCTGCGCAATCAGAAGAGCTCTCAAATGTCGCACGCTACATGAAAAAATATTATTAATAACCAGAGATATGTAAAGAAAAACTGAAAAATCTTATTTTCGAGCTAGAGCCCTCTAGTGGGCTGAAAGTTTGCAGGGATCAGTTTTTTTGATACTGATGCAAGTGCCCTCTTATGCGACTGTGCCTTTTAAATGCGAATGTTTTCAGCTGTGTCTTGCAAATTTTATTGCATATAATCGAGTTTACACGTGAAACTAAAAAATTATTTATTCAGGGTGTTAAACAAGACTGCAATTTTTCCCATATTTTATTGGTTCCGAAAATTTACAAAAACGATTTTTGATTTCTAATTACAAGACGAGGTTAATCCTAGGCGAAATTTTAAAAACAATTTGAAATGTTTTTCAAAATTTAAAGTATTTTTTGAGATGATTTTATTTTCAAAAAATAAGATTTTTCTTACATATTAAGCTGTAACTTTTTATGAGTCATTATATATGATATACAGCTTTCTTGCTAGAGGGCCCTTCAGACTTAATTTTTTTATAATCTGTAGGGTCTGCACTACTGTTCAGAGTGTACAAAAAATATGTTAAGATTAGTTAAAAACCTAGCGATCCTGAAGATTTGTACGTATATTTCAACACCCTGTAGAATAAAAACGAATTTAAATTTAAAAGTTTTTATTTAAGTTTTAAGTAGTAGTGAACATTTTCTCCAAACGGCTTTTTATTTTCTCTTTAATTATATTATTTTTAAAAATAAATTGTTATATTGTTATTGTGTCTGTGAAAAAAATATACAAGATGCTATAAAAAATATTGTAAATATTTTAGTAAGTAAAGTGCCCTCTCGGTTAAACCAAGTGAAAAAAAAATAAAAACATTATAATATTACCCGAAACGATTTTTAAAATATTAGTTTTCTAAAAAATAAAAAATAAGCTTATTTTGGACTGCTTAAAACAAGTATTTTGTGAAAAGTGATTGCATTTTTTTCATAAAACGGCAATTTTGAATTTTCAAAAAATGGTTGTCTATCCGCTATTTTAAAAACAAAAGTTAACTTGTGATCTATCGTTGAATAATTTTAGGCTGAATACGATAATCTATAAAAATATACTCCTATTTAAAATAAAAAAGTTCATTTTTTATTTTTTTCAAAGGGTCATTTCCGGTAAAGCCGGAAGTAATTTTTAATTGTTTTGCATAAAAAAAATTATGGAATTATAGGAATGTCTTAAATTAATAAATTTGAAACTGATATTTTTAAACTAAAAACTCTGTTACATGTGTATTTTTGAAAACAATATACAAATAAAAAATAAAAATAACGTTTGAAGAAATAGTTCAGCTCTTAAATAAAAACTTTTAAATTTAAATTCGTTTTTATGCTGGTGTTGAAGTACACGATCTTAAGAATCGATAGGATTTTAGCTAATCTTAATATATTTTTTGAACACCCTGTATACGTTATGCGTAGATAGACCCTACAGATTATAAAAAAATAAGACCTAAGGGCTCTCTAGCAAGAAAACTTTACATCAAACGGTTAATAAAAAGTTACCAGCTTAATATGTAAAAAAAATCTAATTTACTTCAAAAAATTATATCTCAAAAAATATTAAAAAACGCTTCAAATTGTTTTTTACAATTTCACCAAGGACTAAGTTAATTTAGCAATTCTAACCTAAAAATTGTTTTTGTAAATTTTCGGAACAAATAAAATATTTGAAAATAAAGTTTTACGCTTAAAATCTTAGTATGCATTAAAAAAAGCTAGACATAGCTTAGAATCACATCTCAGTATCGGTTTTAAAAATATTCCAATTTAAATTTTACCTAAAAATTGGCTTGTCCCGTTTGCTCTGGCCAGCAGTTTAGTTTTGAACTTTATCATGAATGGGTGATGTGCGTATTTTCTGCGATGTTCAAATATGTGTGTTATGAAGAACGTTACATTGCAGATTTTACATTTTGGAGGTTCCTGTGCATTCAGCCAAAACTCGCGACTGATTTTAGTGTGTTCTATTCTTAATCTTGTATTGGTAATAGAAATTATTTTGTATATTTTCAGGGAATTGGTTGATACAGAATATCTTTTACTTTTTGTAATATGGCGTGTTTAGCCAATTTTTTTATCAGTGTTATATAATGGATTTTAATGCAAAATATATTATTAATAGTGTGACAATAGTAAATGTAAATCGAGGCAAATTGATCTGACCTATCTTTACCAAGTATATATTAATATATTAAATAATATATTTAGTTGTGAGTTTTCCATATAATACCTAATAGTATGTGCATTTATGATAGAAGACTTATGTTCGTTTTTCTTCAATGAAATAAGTTTTGTATTATAATTTATTGGGAAAGAATTCCATGGAAGAAAAAAATGGGCCACTACAAAATATGGTAGAATAATTCAAGTCCAGTTGGTTTTTGAGTGTTTTATATTGAATATACGTAAATGGAGGACATGTATTATTAAATCGGTTTACTATGATTGGGTTAAAGAATTTATGGTAGCGAGGGATATTTGGTCTAAAGTAAAGAGATTGTACATGATTCAACAATAAACGGGTTCTTCTGTATGATAAAGAAGGAATTTTAGATTCGCGGCAATGGACCGGCATGGAAGGCTCTTACGAAGGATTTATATCCATTATTGTGTATTGTATTTATTTTCTCTAGGTTAGTTTTAGGTGCCGATGAGTATATAACGGCCCATAATCTAATTTTGAAAGTATTAAAGATTTACAAATTCTTAGAAGAGAGATTCTGCCTGAACCTCTATTCGTGTTTGAAGGCATTCTTACCATTGACAGAACTTTATTTCATTTTAGTTTTAATTAGTCGATGTCATTTCCAGTTAAGTTTGTGATCAAATGTAATTTCTAAAAAGGAGTGTTGTGATTTATTTTCTATTAAAAGGGAATCTATGTTTGGATTCGTTATTTGGCTTAAACACATTAGTTCTAGGCTTACCAAAAACTTGATTATTTGTAAAAAATCTCGGTTGGGGCCTATTAGGATTGGGTCTTATATTCATAGGCTGTGACGGAAAATTAGGCCTAAATGCATTGTGTGGCGTATTTGCGTTAAAAATTGGTCTTTGAATAAAATTCGGTTGGAAATTTTGATGTGGCTTAAAAACGTTATGGCTACTGTTATTGGTATTATTTTTTATTAAGAGTGGTCCGGATTTATTTTGGTTTTGAAAATAATGCACGTTATATTCTTGTGTTACAAATTGTAAAGCTTGCATAAGATTTTCAGGCCTCATACATCTTATTGTTGTCCCTAATGGTTCACGTAATCCACTTAAAAATGTTTTTAAAGCCAATTCATTGTATAGTTCTCGTTTTAGAATTTTAGCTGAATTAGTTAGCTCATGCGCATCAATAAATGAACACAGCAGATTTAAAATATGTAAAACTCTATCGTAAAAATCATTTGGTTTTTCAGCGGTGTTTTGTTTTAACATAACCAAATCACGATTTAAACACGCTTCATCCCTTTGATCTGCAAAATTTCGTCTTAATGTGTCTTTAAGTTCGTCCCACGTTGTTACATTTTGTATGTTAACAACTAGTTTAGCCTGACCTGTAAGTTTGCCTATTAAAGAATTCAACAAATAAATATTTTGAAAATTTCGCGGGTTGCTTGCATCGTAAAATGCGTCTATGAGTGATTGGCATGTAGATATATATCTATTTAAATCATTTGCGTCTCCGTCAAAAACTGGGACGCAGTTTAAATATTCGGGTTTAAATTGGGACATATTTGATTCTAATAATTGATTAATTAGTAAATGATTACTTAAAGAAATTGTATCACGCTACAAGTGATTTTCATTAAGAGGAGGGTAGGTCCGTTGGATTCAGCCGGGGGAAGAAAGTTTATTTAAGCATGTTCGGATATTATTGTTGGTGTTCATTAATATTGTTTTTCTTATATATCAAGATGTCATCAGCAAATATTAAGATGTATTGAAGCTGGAATATATTTTTTATTTTGTTTATAGCTGATAGAAATAGTGTTGTCTGAATAGAGATGGTAGCTCTATATCGTTGATAGTGAAGAAATTCTTGTATGAATGACCAGAGATCGCCAGATGTGTTCCATTTATCTAGAGTATTAAGTACAACCCAGTTTTTAATGTAGTCAAACGCCTTAGTTTAATCTGCTGCTGTGATACTAGATTTTATGTTAAATGCTAAGGTTTTGAGAATTTTAAATTATAATAGGATAAGCATCATATTAATCTAAAGAAAAGAATAAAGTAGTCTCAGTCTCAGTCAGATATATATATTTTTTACTTTTATTCTTTTCTTTAAATTATTATAATCAGGTATCTTAGAGAAATATTGACGATTTGTTTGAATTAAGGATCATATTCGCATTTTTGCTTGTCACTTTCATAAAAATACAAAACAAATACTAAACAAATTTGTATCAAGCTACTATAGGTGACGTCTATGTGGATGGTAGGAGGTGAACTATCTGGAAAGTCTACACAGTCTAGTTTTAATTTTTATTATCCCCAGGGTAGAAGTCAAGATGAACAGTTAAAATGCGGAGAAGGCGTACTGCTCTTTTATATTGTGCAAGAAAAAGAAAACAAGAATGAAGAAGTAAGTTATAGCTAAATATGCAGGTTAGATTTCAATATATTTTCAAGCGACTCCTGGGTTCTTCCTATTTTACTTGAGGTATTTTATATTTCTTAATGTTAGAAGTAAAAACTTTCTGCTTACGCACGCAAATTACAGGATATTGATGAGAAGCCCCCGATATTATAAGTGGTAAAGGTAGTAAAAGTCTATTAATTTATCTGCATACAGATCAATGATAGATATAGGAATAATTTTAGATCATTATGTTACCAAATTTGGAACCCTTAAAAGTTTCACAAACACTTAACCGGTAATCAACAGACGAATAAATATTGCTTTAAACTAAAATTTGGTATAAAAGAATTTCAAAATGTTCTCAAGATACCGATATGACGTTTAATTAAAGAAGATATAACAAGGCCCTAAAAAATGACACAGGTCATAAATATGAGTTTAGAAATAACTCGATAAAAATAACGAAACAAATAAACATTTAAATAATTTGCTCTAAATAAACAACCGCATTAGCAAATTTAAATGCTACCAGCTAGTGATGGTTAATTAATATTTCGTAGGATATGTTACAGTGTAGTGCTGTATATATAACGGCATTGTGTAGTCTCCCTGGGTATTTTCTCGGCGCCAGTTATCAAGCATCAAAATAAGAAGCGCAAGTTAATAAAACATCCATTTAAGTCACTAATGTATAAGGGGTAATTAAAAAGCGAAAAATTATATCGCATCCTTCAATTAATACACAGATGTTATCACTTTTAACCGGATTAATTTCTGATACTCTACTTATCCCATTACTGAAAATAATAAATATGGAAATAAGATGTCTGAAATTTTAGTTTATAACGTTCGCATGTTTGCACATTTATTACTTCTGATATATTAAATGTGCATTAAATAGGCAAAAATAAATCATGTGGGTTAATGTTTCCTCATTTACATTTCTGACTTAATATTTTGACAATATAAACTTAAAAGCTGTCTACAATGAATACGGAAGCGCTCTGCGTTCTTCATATGTGATTAATATATATTTCCACAGATTAATTATCTATATCAAGAAAACCAGAATTAATATATATATATATATGTATACTGAATATCATAAGGAAGTTTAATTGAATATGTTTACTGCACTCGCAAGAGGGAGGCATTGCAATCGTAACAAGTCACCCTCCGAGATTTTTTTAGATTTACGTTTGTTCGTTTTAGTTTTACGTAGATCCACATAAATATCTATTCTCATTTCGTCGGTCTGTCTGTATGTCTATTTTCAGCACAGCTAGAAAACGATCAATTCAAATGGCCCTAAATTTTGCACAACACTAATGTGAAACATGAACGGATGAATTAGGAAAATTTTAGTACTAATCAATTATGACAACAAAATACGGGCCTAATAAATTGTAAAAAATAGTATCAGCATTAATGGGCAACGAGATCTTCTTTTATACGAAATATGAAAGAACATGATTTGCATAATTTTGAATAAGAAAATTAAAGTTATTTGAATATAACGGACAATAATAAAAAAGGCAACGATCAAAAAAAAATGCTTCTTATAGAAAAAGATACTGGAATAATATGATATGTCACTCGACAGGGCGTTACATTATTTTTTTCTAGTGGTAGAAAAAGTATAGTGTATAACCATTACTGTATGCGCCGTCTGATGCAGGTGCTGCAAAACCTTTGCTTTATATCATATATATATATATATATATATATATATATATATATATATATATATTATATATAAATAAATAATACAAGCAAAAAGAACAAAACAGCTACCGACATTTTTAGATATAGTGAGTTTTGCTTTTTAAGCCCATGATGATAAGACATACCTGCTATTTTTAATAAAAAATAAAAGAAAGCCAACAAGTTCTTGGTTCCAATAATTAATAGAACAAACGACTTACCTGTAGGAAGTTCGTTCTATATTATATGAGATATACTCGTCCAATTAGAATACACACGTAGTCACACAATTGTGGCTTTGTCGAGCACAATATATAAAGACCCATCTCAGCAAAAAAAAACTTATCTCCGAACCGATATTCCGGGCCACCAATATTTATGAATCATTACACTGTTGAACACTATCTCAAAAATATTTGTATTTGTTCAACGGGTCGGGACGAAGGGAGGGTTTCTAATTGGACGAGTATATCTCATATAATATAGAACGAACTTCCTACAGGTAAGTCGTTTGTTCTATTAATTATATTTAGATATACTCGTCCAATTAGAATACACACGTAGTTGTTCAAAGCTTCAAATATAAATATTTTTATTTAATTTAAATAACTATATATGTATTTCTACTTTTATGAAAAAACAAAAAAAAAAAAAGAACAAATTCATTCATTTAATTTCATTCACCAAATTAACAAACAATTAAACGCTTAGTAACATTTTTATAACACTAAGAATACAAAAAAAAAAAAAAACATTATCTAGTATTAGATACTAAATATTCAACAAAATTAGATTCGGTTACAAGAGGACGATTATAGAATGTTGCAAAAATTTCTGATTTTTTCGTCCATCCAGCTGCATTTTTTATTGAGTCAATGTTCATGCCTGCTCTATAAGCGGCCGAAGTAGACGCATGTCTAGTACTATGGCTTTTAAATTTGGATATATCTATTCCACTAGATTTCATTACATTCTTAATCCAGCGACTTATAGATTGCGATGAAGCTTTATGAAATGGTTTACGGTAAGTTAAAATTAAATAATTTTCCTTATTCCTAATCTGTTTAGATACGTCTAAATACCTAATTAAAGTTTTGGCGACACATAATTCTGGATGAGTTTCGAAAAAATTAAATTTCATTACAGGTTGTGCGCGTTTGCTACTCGATGTTTTTAGAAGATCCGTGAAATAAATTTCTACACCATCCTCCTTAACTTTAATATTCGCTAAGTTAATTTTAGAAATTGTTTGAATACGCTGGCCTGATGCTAATACTAATAAAACAACTAACTTCTTAACTAATTTTTCTAACGACAAGTTTTCTAAAGGATGCCATTCTTTTATAAAATTTAAAACAATAAATGGATTCCATGTTTCATTGTATTTGGGAAAACTAGGTCTTTCGCGAAAAACTCCTTTTAAAAACCGTTTTAGTAACAACTCGTCGCTATTAGAAATATCTAGAATAAACACTAAGGCAGATTTATGAGAATTTAACGTTGCATAAGAACAGTTTGTTAAAAATATCTCTTGTAAAAAAGAAATTACATTACCAACACTTACTGCATAAATATCTGGTATGTACATTCTTTTACAATATAACCACCACTTACTAAGCGTTCCACAATATTGTCGCAAGGTGGACTTACTAATTGAATGAGTCATAATAGAAAGAGCATCTTCAGGAATTCCTTTTCTCAAAAAAGATCCCCGGATAATTTCGCTACCGCTAGGGGGATGTTCTTCCAAAACGGGTGGTTGGTCCTAAAAGGTGATAAAAGCAAATTTTTATCCGGTTCAAAAATTATTGGCTGTACTATACAAAGTCTTAAAAATAATGAAAACCAGGATTGATTAGGCCAGTAAGGAACAATCAGAATTCCTTCTGCCCTGTCCTCTATAATTTTCTTTAGAACGCGTCCAATTAAAGGAAAAGGTGGAAAGGCATAAAACTTAAATGACTTTTCCCACATTAATGTAAAGGCATCTGAAGATAAGGCTCCCGGGTCTCGCATCCAGGAAATATAGTTATCACATTTCGCATTTAATCGTGATGCGAAGAGATCTATATTCGGTTTTCCAAATTTTGAAATAATTTTTAAATATATGTCATGATTTAACGAATATTCCGATTCAATAGACAAATTTCGTGATTGTTCATCCGCTACAAAGTTCTCATTTGAAGCGATATAACTTGCGAATAAAATGAGCTTTCGTTCCTCGCACCACTTCCATATTTCCCTGGTAAGTTTATTTAACATTTGATGACGGATACCGCCCATTTTATTAATGTAAGCTATAGCTGTTTTATTGTCAACTCGCAAAAGAATGTTACAGTTCCTCGCTTCAGATGCAAAATACTGTAGCGCATAAAAAATCGCTAATAATTCTTGATAGTTAATGTGAAACTTTGCTTCATTTTTATTCCAAAACCCTCGAGTAACCTGATCATTATATGCTGCCCCCCATCCAGTTTTAGAAGCGTCGGTAAAGATTTCATAAGAATATTTTTGACATTGAATAGAATTAAAAGATTGTTTTATTTTCTGTTTCCACCAACCAAGTTCACTATGAGCAGTCCTTGACAGATACATAAATGAATTATAAGATTCGCCAGATCTCTTTAAAGCTAGATATTTTTCGCGTTCAAGAATTTTCGTATGAAACCAGCCGTACTGAACAGCTGGACAAATTGAAATTAAAATTCCGATGATTCGTGAGAAACTCCTGATTTTATGACAGTTTTTCCTGGGAAACGAATCTATATCTTTTACTATGGACTTTTTTCTATCTTCGGATATGTACATAGTCATATTATTACTATTATAAATAAATCCTAAATACTCGCAAATTTGCGAAGGCATTAATCGAGATTTTTTCGCATTTACAATAAAACCTAATTCATGAAATATCCGTAAGACTTCAGCGACATTATCTTTAACTTCCATAAAAGAACTTCCCACTATTAAAACGTCATCTAAATAGACAATACATATAATTCCCTGTTTCCTAAAATAATGAAACACAGGCTTAAGAAGTTTGGTAAACATATATGGCGCTGTGGCTAAACCCATAGGCAAACAATTAAATTGGTATAATTTGTTGATAAATTTAAAACGCAGAAATTTCTTATGTTCTTCATATATAGGAACCATATAATACGCATCCTTCAGATCAACTTTGGCCATATAACAATTTTTTGTAATTAAATCTTTGACCGATTTATAATTGTCTAATTTAAAATGAGGCGGACATATGAACTTATTTAGTAGTTTAAGGTTAAGAATGAATCTACTCGTTCCATCGGATTTAGGAACAAGAAAAAATGAGGAAAGAAATTGATTTCTTGAAGGTTTACATTCACTTATAACATTGTTCAAAACTAAATTTGATATAACCGGTCCTATGTCTGCAAATTCTCGTTTATGCAGTTTTTTATTCCAGTAACCAGATTGAACAGGTTTTTTAATAAAAGGGATTTTATATCCACTAACCCAAGACAATATTTTCTTGTCTTTAGAAAAAACTCGCCAAGCGTCTATATGAAATTTCAATCTGCCCCCGTAATGTTTAGAATGTACCTCTATTATTTCGAGCTGTTCCGTTTGTTGTATGGCTTGTACGACTGTCTGTTCTCTCTGTACTCTCGTTCCCTCTTCTGTGGTCTTCCCGTCTCCTTTTTCCTTCCTCTTGCAAAACTGCGCTGGTAGTTTAAAGCTTTTCTTTGAAAAGCACTACTGGACGTTGATGGAAATCTCTTTGGAGCAGAAAACGTATTTTTCATATCCTTGCCTGTTTTTAATTGAGTTTTAATTTCCCTGAATTTATCCGCAAAATTTTTCCCACATAGAAACTCATCTGGCTTACTTTCTTTTACAATTTTCTTAACTGTAGTACTTAAATTAGCTGCGGTTCCCGCGTGGTACTTTCTATTTGTTGAAATCATGTTAAAAACCCCACACATATTTTTTCCTGCATCTACAATACAAGGCAAAACCTGACTTTTAATATCAGTAATAGGAGATTCATCCTGTTTCAGGATATTATCGATACACTTTGATAATGCCGAAAGTGCTACTCCAACACGCTCTTGTATGATAAAAGAATATTTATCCTGTTTTTTACCCTGGTCGTTCATCGAAGATTCTAGTTCAGGATTTAAAACAGGTGCCTTTAGGTATGGAATGTTTTTAGGAACAAGATACTTCTTTCCCATCGCGTCTATTTCATCTTTCTCAGTTCCCAGGGTAATATATTTAGTCCAACGATCTGCAAGAGCTTGATGAACATCCTCACCAAACAATGGTTCGCCTCCGGTGGGTTCTTCTCCCAATAATTCCAAAATTCGAGGGTCTTGTTCTCGTTCTTGAGGCTCATTATGCAAACTTGAGTTTTCAGCCATATTGATAGGTGATTGGTCATTTGCAGAACCAGATGTTTCTGAACTAGAGGCTTCTGAGTCAGAACTGGAAACACCTGGAAATAACATACCAGGTGTTATTTTTTGTAACTTCACTACTTATGAGTATGATGAAGCCAACTGTGAAATGGCATTACTCAGACTGTTAAAAGAATGATGTCTGAAACCAATTGTTGCAAAAAACAAGTACAATTTTACAACAATATGGTATTATTCGAACGAAATACATTTCGAAATCATAACTGTAAAATGGCATTACTCAGACTGTCAAAAGGAATCGTGTCTGAAACCAAAAATTGCAAAATCAAGTAAAATTCTACAACAAATATGGTATTACTCGAACAAAATACATTTCAAAACCATAACTATAAAATGGCATTACCCAGACTGTCAAAAGAAATCATGTCTGAAACCATTAATTGTAAAAAACAAATAAAATTCTGCAACATTTATGGTATTACTCGAATAAATTACATTTCGAAACCATAACTATAAAATGGCATTACTCAGACTGTCAAAAGAACTATGTCTGAAACCAATAATTGCAAAAAACATGTAGAATTTACGTCAAATATGGTATTACTCGAACAAAATACATTTCGAAACCATAACTGATGACAATCACCAGCTGACTAGGCCAAATCAACTTACGTGCATTTTTATGTTTATGCCGTCTTTGTTTCCTATCCAAATCGTCCAACTTTTTTCTTAATTTTCTTCTTTGCACTTCCAATTCACTGTCGTCAGAATCACTACTATAAACTCTTTTCCTTTTCGGCATTTTTGCGAAAACAAAACTTATTCCGTATAAATAAATACACGTAAATCTCGTAACTCGACACACTCGACAAAGCACAACAGTGTAATGATTCATAAATATTGGTGGCCCGGAATATTGGTTCGGAGATAAGTTTTTTTTTGCTGAGATGGGTCTTTATATAATGTGCTCGACAAAGCCACAATTGTGTGACTACGTGTGTATTCTAATTGGACGAGTATATCGAAATATAATATTCAATAGTTAAAGTTTTGAAGAAATAAAAGTACATTAAGTTTTTGTTTACGGGAATTAGCAATTTTCTGGTCTGTAAACAATACTATACACCACTATCACATATTCCTGAGATCAGAATAGGACGGTTTAAGGTAACTTTCGTAAGTTCAAAAGTGTTTGTGAGATAGGTATTCCTATCTATCGATAGTTTATTGCTACTTAACGATATGTTTCCGACAAAATTATTGAAGAGCAAAAAAAGTATCCACCTTTCATATGGCCATAATTTGCTTGTAAATATGGTAATAAACGTTTCAAACTTTTATTCCAGGTAAATAATTTTATTTCCAGCATTTTTTGTATTTTGGTCATTTTCGCTATCTGTAAAATTTTTGACCGAAAAAAAATTTTAAGTCGTTTACAGTATCGACTGCCTTGGTAATTCCAACGCTAATTTACAAAATGCTACAAAAGGTCTGTGCAAAAAAACGCATAATTCTAAGACCAAAATAATACGACTCTACTACTAACTTGTCTCGGTTCGAAAGTGCTTCGTTAAAGCGCTATTGAACACCAAAATTAAAAAAAAATCTCATTATTTTTGAGTAAAAACATATTGCGTTTAGCGACCATAATGAAAGTTGGTATGTGAACTAGTTCTATAAAAAGGTTTTTTTTACCTATTTATTTGTATCGAAGGTATTACCAAAGTTTACTGAATATTTTTATTTAGTAAACTTTGATATTACGTAAGTGTTCAAACATTGTGCCATCTCATACAAAAACGCTAGATTTTTTAAAGGTTTGGTGAACATTATTAAATTAAGTTTGCAGGTAAATTATTTTATTACAAACATTTTTTGTCTCTTGATAATTTTGTATTGTATTCGTAAAAAATCACCCTGCGAGATCTTTTTAGATCTTTACGTTTTAGGGTCCCTAGATGCCGAAAAACATGTTTTCTCAGTTCCGTCGGTCTGTCTGTGTGTCTGTCGGTCTGTCTGTTCGCGGAATAACTAAAAAATTATTTATCCGATTGACTTGAAATTTTGATCAAAAATTAAGGGTTATATGGGAATGACCTGGCAACATTTTGGTAAAAATTCAATATGGCAAAACAAAATGGCGGTTTAGTGAAAGGTTAAAAGAAGTATTACTAAAAGACTACTCATCCAATTTATCTCAAATTTTGCACAAAAATCAAGTATTATGTAGATATCAACTGGTAAAATTTTAGTACGAATCCAACATGGCGAAACAAAATGGCGGCTTGGAAACATATTTACAAATTTAGTCTGGAAAACTAAGTAGTTTTCTACTGATTTCAAATTGTTTGCCATAAATAATTGTGGTATAGAAATGAACTAGGAAAACTGCGGTACTAATTCAAGATGGCGGAACAAAATGGTAGCTAAATAAAATATTTGTAATAGTGATAAAATCGCCCTCTCAGGTTTTACATGTTTTAACGTTCTAGAGTCTCTAGATGCCAAAAAATATGTTATATCAATTCCATCGGTCCGTCTCTCCATTTGTCTGTCTGTCTGTCAGTTCATGGCATAACTTAAAAACTACTTACGCGATTGAATTCAAATTTTAGGTAAAAATCCAATATGGCAAAACAAAATTGAGGCCTAGTGAGATGTTAAAAAAATTATTACTAAAAAACTACTCCAATTATCTCAATTTTTACACAAAAATCAAGTATTATGTAAATTATTTACAAATTCAGCCTGAAAAACTACTTAATGGATTGATTCCAAATTGTGCAACAATAATAATTGTGGTATACAGATGAACTAGTAAAACTGTTGCACTAATTCAAGATTACGGAACAAAATAGCGGCTAAACATAATATTTGTAATCGTGAAAAAATAATCTTCTCACATTTTACAGATTTTCACTTTTTATCGTCCCTAGATGCCAAAAAATATGTTTTATCAATTCCGTCGGTCCGTCGGTTTGTCTGTCTGTCTGTCAGTTCACGGCATGGCTTAAAAACTACTTACAGAGTGACTTCAAATTTTGGTCAAACATTAAGGGTCATAGTGGGATAACCTGGTAATATTTTGGTATAAATCCAAGAGGGCGGCCTAGTGGAACGTAAAAAAAATTATTACTGAAAAAACTAATTACCCAATTTACCTCAAATTTCGTACAAAAATCCAGTGTTATATAGGAATGAATTGGTAACATTTTGGTATGAATATAAGAGAGCAAAAAAAAATGGCGGCCTAAAAAATATTTAAAAAATCAGCCAGAAAACACTACTTATTAGATTGATTTCAAATTTAGCATTGTGAAAAAATCAAGTGTGGCATCGGTAGAAACTGGTAAAACATTGACAGGAATCCATTATGATTTAACATATGGCGACGAATAAAAATGTTTTAAAAGACATTATACAGGGTGTCCCGAATTGCAGTGTCCAAACTTTAACAGCGCATTCTGCATTCAAAATAAGCCCTAATTTTCTATATAAATATATATCGGCAAATGCTTCGTTTTCGAAATACAGGGTGTTAAAGTTTTAAGAAAAAAATTGTTTTTTAGTCATAACTTTTTTATTACTTGAGATATTGTTATTAAATTTGGAAAACAGCCTTGGAGTATTTTTGATTTGAAATATTTTTTAATTTTTTATCAGTGGCGTCCGTACGGAATTTTTATTGAATATTCTTGAAGAAAAAATGGTACTCTACTGCTTTTTCTGAAAACAAATCATTCCTAAAATCCCCACTCAGTTTGGAGCAAATTTGATCCCTTGTCTTCTTTTCGTGCGGTGTAAGGATTTCGAGTAAAAAACTAAAAACCATTTTTATGTATGGCATAGTTAAAATTTCCATTATTGTTAATTTCAGTAGCAAAACCTTTAAGGTGGGATTGTAACAGCAAGTTTTTAAAATTATTTGGTTTCCGATATTTATTTCATGCATTCCGGGTGAGTTCATAATTTCTGAACAATGTATGTAGGGTTTCTAAAATAAAAGCTTGTCTGACAACTAACGAGAGATGACGTCATCGACCCGTTGTAACGGAGATTTGCATTATGTTTGGGTTATCAGGGTGACATCGCAGAAGTTAGCAGGCAACCTATTAAAATCTAATGTCCTTGGTACTTACCATCATTCCTTCATTGTCGAGTCTTGGTATGCCATGATTGCATTTTTGTGATAATTTAACAATTGCTAGGTTCGTCTTTAAAGTATGACAGATGAGTTTATAATTCTAAAATCATCGATTCATTTTGTAAAACGGTAATTAGAATTAATTCAATTTTGAAGATGATACTTCATTTTACAGAAACTACTCTTTATTAACTAAGTTCGTAATTAATTTTACAAAAACTAGAATTCATAACTTTTATTAACTTAGATCGTGAAAAAAATTTATAGAGCACTTTAAATATCATTAAGGATTAATGTGGGCCTTAAAATTCACAATAATTGCTCAAAATGAGCTCCTCTAACTTCGACACATTTTCGGCATCTGCTCTTAACTGGGTCAGTGGCATGGCGTATAAAATTTGTATTGGCTCGCAAAGTTTCACAGGCTTGCTCTATCCTTAGAATCAGTTCTTCTCTTGTATGAACTGGTCTGGAATAAACTAAATTTTTCAAATAACCCCACACAAAGAAGTCGACAGGTGTGAGGTCAGGGGAACGTGGTGACCAGACTGTAGCTCCTAATCGTTCAATCCACCGTTCTGAATAATTATTATTTAACCACTCGCGATTTACAAGTGCAAAATGCGCGGGAGCCCCATCCATTTGAATCCAGAATTCGTTTCTAAGATTTAGAGGAATATTTTCTAGATATTGAAATAACTCATTTTGCAGAAAATCATTAAATAACTGTCCATCTAGGCGTGGTGGTAGAATATGGAGCCCGCAAAAAATTTCAGTTATTACACCACACCAAACATTAACAGGAAATTCTTGCTGAAATGCTCTAGTTCGTACAACACGTGTAAATTATGGAAATTTACTGAGCCGCTTCGGGTAAATGTGGCTTCATCAGTCCATAAATTTTTTTTTGAGAAGTTCTCGTCTTCCTCTATTTGGCGCAAAAACCAATTGCAAAAACTGACACGTTTTTCGGCATCACCAGGTTGTAAGTTTTGAACTGGCTGCATCTGAAATGGCTTCCTGTGATCTTTCCTCAAAACGCGATGAACCTTATTTTTAGAAACAAAAACTGCGTTGCCTTGTACATTATGAGCTGCTCTTCGTAGGCTTAATGTCCTATCGTTGTCAAACTTATTTAAAATTACGTTTCGATATTGTTCATTTCTCCTACCTTCGTTTCTCGGATTCTTTTTGAGTCCAAAATTCCTAAACATTAAATGCGTTTTAATGAAAACTTGTTTGCAAGGTAATCTTCTATTTGGAAATCTTCGTTGGTATTCTAGTACTACTGCATTTGCATTTCCATTACAGAAACCATAAACGAAATGAATATCAGCATACTCTAAGTTACTGAATAACATCATTTTGAAGTCACTAGTTAGACTGATAATTACCTTTTTGTATAAACTGTAATGTACCTGACATTTATTTACTCTAAAAACTCAAATGTCACACTTTAAAGACGAAACTAGCAATTGTTCAATTGTCACAAAAATGCAATCATGGCATACCAAGATGTTAAAGGTTTTGCGACTGGAAATTTTAACTACGCCATACATTAAAATAGTTTTTAGTTTTTAACTCGAAATCCTTGCATCGCACGAAAAAAAGGCAAGGGATCAAATTTGCTCCAAACTGAGTGGGGATTTTAGGAATGATTTTTGTTTTCAGAAAAAGCAGTAGCGTACCATTTTTTCTTCAAGAATATTCAATAAAAAATGCCTTTTGTTACTCAAATGCTGTTTACAAAATTTAATAACAATATCTCAAGTACTAAAAAAGTTATGACTAAATAACAATTTTTTTCTTAAAACTTTAACACCCTGTATTTCGAAAACGAAGTATTTGCCGATATATGTTTATATAGAAAATTAGGGCTTATTTTGAATGCAGAATGCGCTGTTAAAGTTTGGACACTGTAATTCGGGACACCCTGTATAGGTATGTTTTAGTAAATGACCATGTACTGTACAAAATTGGGTCACACTTCACTATTCCGAATAAAAGGAACAATTCATAACGAGGGAAGTTTGGGGTAAAGGAAATTTAGCGATTTTTTCATTTGTTAATAGTACTCAGAGTCTTAATTAAGATATGCATCTGCAAAAAGCTACCATGTAATTCTGAGACCAAACTTCGAGGATTTTAAGGAAACTTACCCTAGTCCCAAGGGGCTTTATTAGAGCGTTATCTAACATTAAAATTAAAAAAACTTATTTTGAATAAAAACAATGTACACCTATTAACTAATTTTTCTTAATGTGATCTTCAAAATAACTGAATTCTCACTGCAACAAATACTGTGAATGAAATAATTTTTTTCTGTTGAAACTAAGGAAATTCAATTGGGAATTACAGGTATCGAAAATGCCTAAGAGACAAATAATATTTGAAATACAGTTTGTACTGACAACTAAGTTGTTCACCAAACAGTTAAAATGTTCTAGCTTTTTTGTATGAAACGGAACAAAGTTTAAACATGAAATATTTTGTAAGTCTAAATATGTTTTTTTTTTATTTTAACGTTTGATAATGGACTACTGTAAGTTCCCTTAAAGATTTTCCGTTGATGTATTTGGATATGAACTATTTCTTTTATCTTTTGATTTTGCGTTCCAATCATATTTTTCCGAACTCAATATTGATTTAAGAATAGTTGGTTTAATTTGCAGAAAATGAAACATTTCGTTACAAGTTTCGTAGAAATTTGTAATGAAGTGTTTGTATCACTGCCCCCACAGCGAAAACATTCACTTAAGAAATGTCTGAATTCCAGTAATTATTCCTTTTGGGAAATACTCGTTCAATAAGCACTAGTTCCAGAGAGATGAAACACAAACTCACACGTCACTTGCAAATTAGCGAGCTTAGAAGTTCGTGCTAACACTTTAATAGTTCAACAACCGATTTTCACTACTCTTTTTTTTATTGTTCCTCTCAATAAGTCTTTTCAGTAGTTAATAGGTTATTTAATATTCCGACTTTTATTGATCTTCGTTCAATACCTCTCCCAAATACGTTTTGAAGGTCTCCACGGAATGAGAAACGTCGTTCCAGTTAACTCAATCGCCTCGTAAGCTAATCCATTCAAAAGTTTCATTTCATTTAAATTAGAGCTCTAATTATTCACATAGGACACAAAATTTGAATAAAATAGTTGCACTTAAATACTGCAATTTTCCGTATTTCTCTGTCCATGTTTATTCAGTTAAGAAAGACTTTTCTCACTGAATCTCAAAATAACTCATTTAGTCGATGTTCCAATTTAGTTTTGAGGCTGAAAGCAGCTTCTGTCGAATTTATTTTGTCCTCTGGTGATTGTTTAATGAAACTGGGAAGCTACATTCTGTGCGGACCACGACCATCCTTTTTTGATTTACAAAGAACTGAATAATTATGAAATTGCCACTACAATTTAAGATTTAAGAAGAAAATTATTTTTGGGTTTTATGCTACAAAATATAGAAAATAAGAATTAATTATACTAAATTACCTTAAAATTTTAATCTGTGGTATTTAGTTCTGGGTCCACTGTAAAAGTACCAGAGAAGCCACACTGAAAAATATCTACTTTTTTGGACATTTCGGGGGAAAGTTTACTCCCGTTTTCAACAAACTAAAAAATAAAAAACTAAGAGCAGTATATATCTTATGTTTTATATCAGTTAGTTACTTTGTGCATTTTAAGAAATAAAAAAAAAAGTTTTACGTTGTTAACTGTCGATTACTGTATTTTTGCACTAGGCATGACTGCAGTTTCGTACTACTAGTACATTTTTAAATACAATGAAGATATTTACAATCAAGTTAGGTATATATACAGTCAAAAATTCTTAAGAGTATGATTAGGGAAAACCAACTGTACATTTTTTATGGTCAAAAAGTTTTAATAGGGTGGTATTTCCAACATCAGTTTGAGAATCTAAAAGGTTAACATTTGGGTCTTTATACTGTTTATAAATTTCTTTTGTTGCTAAACAATCCAGTCTGCGAATTGTTTGTTCACAATGTAATACATCTAACTTATGTATCAGAGAATGTATGTAAACTAAAAACTTTTAGTAATCCAACAAATATATGCTAAGGTTAAAGATTCCCATCTAAAATATACAACATATTTTGGACCAATATCTAGCAAATATTTTAAAAATAAATAAAAATACTAAAGTTGCTTTTCGACCGTCACAAAAACTCTCTAATTTGATTTTTAACGTCAAAACAAAAATAAGTAAGTATAAAAAGTTCTGCAGTTTATAGGCTAAAATGCGACTAATGCAATAGCTGCTATATAAGGCAAACTGGGAGAAATTTGGATGTTTAGATTTAAAGAGCATAACGCCTCATAAAGATTAAAAAAACTTTTCATTTCGACAACCACTTCTTAGAAAATTCACTAAAATTCCCTGACAACAAAAACAAAACAAGTTAGATGTATTACGTTATAAACAAAAAAGTCGCCAATTGCATTATTTAGAAACAATAGAAATTTATAAACACCATAACGACCCAAATGTTAACTTTATAAATTCACAAACAGATGTTGGAAATACCACCCTATTAAAACTTTTTGACCATAAAAAACGTACAGTTGGTTTTCCCTAATCATATTCTTAAGAATTTTTGTCTATATAAATATACCTAACTTGATTGTAAATATCTTCATTGCGTTTGAAAATGTACTAGTAGCACGAAACTGCAGTCACGACTAGTGCAAAAATAAAACAAGTGACAATTAGCAATTATGATACTTAATCGAACGCCTAATATCTTCAATGCAGTGTCCGTTTGATTTTTAAGCTTTCTAATGACCTAGGTTGCCCTTCCCTTCTTTTATAGTAACAAATCCAAAAATGGAATGAATTCACTTCGAAAGTGAATTTTAAATTAGAATGCTGGAAAGGCCCAGACCTTAAAGCAAGTTACAAAAAGCATACTTATGCTTTTTGTAACTAAATTTGTGAACCACCAAATAATGCCAAATGTTGCTAAGTTGTTTAAAAATAAAGGTGCTACTGCTGCTTTTAGCACTAACAAAAGCCTTGGTAGATATATCAAAAACAATAAAAAGTGATAGATTTTAAACACTGATCAACACGAATATCAATACTATATGAATCTGATACGTAACAACTAAATAGAACCAAGTCTTACAGATAACAGAATAATATACTCAGCATTGAAAATGTTTAGTTAAATCTATGAGAGTATCATAAATATATATTTCAGCTAGGAACTTCTAATGAGAAAGATATTGGTGCGCTTAAAAGCTAGTAATTATTAGACCTCCTTGTATCGGATATTTAAAAAAGGGCTATATAATATGAGTTATGAACAGGAGCTCAAGAGGTAGTTTCAAGATGCAGATAAAAACGAGCCGTTTTTTAAATTTTAATTTTTAATGTTCTCAGTTTTTAACTATAAAATTTAAAATGGTTTTATTGTGTTGAGATTTACTATACCTACCATTGTCTTCAGTGTACCAAGTAAAGTTGCTTTTCAGAGAATATATAAATACTAAAAATTATTTTTGTTGAATTATATATTTTTTAAATTGAAATTACATATCCTGATAAATATTACCAAAAAAGACGTCAATATTTTTATAAAACAAACTAATAAGCATATATATTTTTTGAATAATAATACATTTTAAGATCAATATACAAAAAGAAAAATACGCTCTAAGAAAGAACAACACAAACACAAACACAAATATAAGGAGCAAAGAGTACTTCGCAGATGGCTAGTACTCTATTTCTTTAAAGGCGGACTCAAACGATTGGTGAACTTGACAAATAATCGTCACTTGTGAACACTTGTCATGTCGTGTACGTGGTCCACTTGTAAAAATACTCGGCATTTGTTTTTTTGCCATTGGTTGTTGGTAAATATGCCACAAGTCAAAGCATGATGCGTAAATCCATTCAAATGTTTGTCAAATACACAAGTAATGTGGTCGAGCATCTTGGATACTTCCCAAATGCAAAATTATTTGCGTATTTGTCAAATATATCAGTCGTTTGAGTCTTAAGACATATTGTGAGTAGTAATTACATGCGACGTTCGCACTATTATCTAAAATATAGTAATAAAATGGAAAACTACTAATTACTTTTTAATAGAGCAAGACCTTGCAATTGAATTAGCAATCTCGGGCGTTTTTGCAATCTCGGGCGTTTTTCCACCGCTTTACTTTGATGCTTAGAGTTTCCTTTTACAATTTAAATGAGTTCGAATGTGGTGTACAGCTCACTTAATAAAGCTTAATACAAAGCTTCACGCAGTCTTATGTCATTCTTAACAATATAAATTAATTTAAAAGTGGAATCTCATATGTAACTACTACAGTGCGTTTTTATAATTTTCTTTTCACTTGAATAAAACCTTGGATTCAACTAGGTCCAACTAACTAAAAAATACCTATTAAAGAATTTAGTAGGCTCGCAAAAAAAATCTGAATTATGTGTTACAAAATTTTAATTTATAGGCATATACAATGAACCTACAAAATACAGATAACAATATATTGTTGGTCCAACAAAAACAATAATATAGTACATTTCTATCATTGAATCTAAAGTTTAGACATTTCTTAGCCTGCCTCTTGAAAGCAGCCTCTGGGGCATCTCTCATAATAGTCCAGCAGTAGTCGGCTAACATCTCCATTTTCCCTGATACCTTCTTTCGATGTTTGAAATATCCTGGTGAAACCCCTCACCGTGCTCGTCACTTACAACACTACAATTTTTCGGAAAGTAATCCGGATGAGAATTTAGGAAATGAATTTTCGACGACATATTACACCCTAGGTTTTGGTAACACAACAGAAGTTGGGCAATCAGGTCTTTTTAGTTTTCTGCGTTTATGATTCCCAAAAAATTTGTTGTAACCATTTTTAAGGCATTCCAAGCGTCTTTTTCCTTGCCTTCAAATATAAAATCGGATTGCGCATCTCCGAAAAGTTTCCTAATCTGGGGAACAACAAATATTTTCTCTTTATTTTAGCTTCACTGATTCTAGGGAACTTTTTTTTTAAATAACTGAAAGCACGACCTTCTTTGGTCATGGCCTTCACAAAGTTTTTCATAAGTCCCAATTTTATATGAGGTGTCTTAGGTCATTCTTAAAAATCTAACTTAATTTAAAAGTGGAATCTCATATGTAACTACTATAGTGCGATTTTTGTACTTTTCTTGTCTCTTGAACAAAACGTTGGATTCAACTACGCTTAAGTAACTAAAAATTAACCTATTAATGAATTTAGTTGGCTCGCAAAGAAAATCTGAATTATGTACAAAATTTTAATGTATGGGCATTTGCAATGAACATACAAAATACAGATAACAATATATTGTTAGTCCAACAAAAACAATTAAATAGCACATTTCTATCATTGAATCCAAAGTTTAGACACTCAATTTGCGCTTTTTAGCCTGCCTATTGAAAGCAGCAGTAGTCGGCTAACATCTCAGTGTTCCATTTTCCCTGATACCTTCTTTCCACTTTTGAAATATCCTTAACACATATTACACTCTAGCTTCTGGTAACACAACAGAAGTTAAGCGATCAGGTCTTTATAGTTTTCTGGTTTTATGATTCCCAAAAAAAATATTTCCAACCATTTTAAGGGCATTCGAAGAGTCTTTTTCCTTGCCTTCAAATATAGAATCGGATTGCGCATCTTCGAAAAGTTTCCTAATCTGGGGACCAACAAATATTTTCTCTTTAATTTTAGCGTCACTGATTCTAGGAAACTTTATTACTACGATACCTAGTAGTAACAATATTCAGTTATTCTTATCACTCGGGTGTAAAAATTTGCTTTACTTTATAGTTGCATAATTATGATTACTGGTAAAATTGTGGTACGATTTCAAGATAGCGAAAGAAAATGGCTGCTAAATAAAATATTAGCAATCGTCAAACAAAACGCTCTCCCAGGTTTTATGTTTTATCTTCTCTAGAGATTAAAACATATATTTTCTTTTCTGTGAGTCTGTCTGTCTATCTGTCGGTTCGCGAAATAGCTACAAAACAACTTAGCGAATTAATTTCAAATTTTGAAAAACAATATGGGGATGACCTGGTGACAGTTTGGAAGTATTACTAAAAAACTTATTTCCAATTTACCACAAATTTTGCATAAAAATCAAATGTTACATAGAAATGAACTGGTAACATTTTGGTAACATCTACTGTTTGCAATGTTATGTTATATTCTAACGTGTGTTTTACGATTTGGTAAATTGATAATTTACATTTTTAAAAAAAAAGCACTGACCTGTCGAAATTATTTTCGATTAATGTTTTGATATGTCTTATTTTTAGGTATATTTTGCTTTGTCCATAAAATTGTAAAATTTTTCTGCGGCAATAAAGCATACTTTTGTTTGTTTTGTTTGTTTGTTTGTTATGAATCCAAGATAGCAAAACAAAATAGCGCCCAATAAAATAATCAAAAAATCAGCCTATAAGAACTATTTACTGGATCAATTTCAAATTTTGTGCAAGCAATAAGTGATAAACTGGTAAATTTGTGGTACGAATCCAAGATGGGGAAACAAAATGGCTGCTAAATAATTGTTTTCAAAAATATTAAAATCTTAATCAACATAACAGAACAAAATGGCGGTCTTAAAAAATCAGAATAAAAAAACTATTTACTGGTTATTTAGAAACTCGTAAAATATTGTGAGAAATTATATATGATGGAACAAAATGGCGCCGCTTAATAAAATTGTTTAAAAGGACTGTACATATACAGGGTGTTTTCACATAGTGAAATGGTTAGTATGGACCAAGGACCTTTCATATTTGAAAATAAAAAAATTCTAAATTTATCTTTACCGCATATACAGGGTGATTTGTCAAAACCTCCTAAATTTTAAAAAATAAATACCTCAAGCACTAGTGAACCTATTTTAATGAAAGTTTGCACAGTACTAGAGGTAACTGGGACTAACCTAAAACTGACATACGACTGGAAAAAAAATTAGGTTCGGACTCAATTTTTTTTAGTTTTTTTGTACATTATTCTCTATCAGTTTATGTAAAACAAAACTTAACATTACAAACAATACTGATTCGATTCTATTGAAATTTTATATATATATATATATATATATATATATATATATATATATATATATATATATATATATATATATATATATATATATATATATATATATATATATATATATATATATATATATATATATATATATATATATATATATATATATATATATATATATATATATATATATATATATATATATATATATATATGTAGTGATATAGTAAATATTTTTAATAGATTTTATCACATAATTTATTTGAAAATTTAAAAAAATCGGTAAATTTACTTTACTTAAAATAATTCCTTCCCTGGTTATGATTCCTTTTACAAGGAATAGGGAAGTGTGACCCAATTTAGTATCGGCCATATTCATTTAGTAACCAATATACACTGTATTTTCCAATATTTTTATTAACATTATTACTTCAGCTTTTTTGGGCTTAATTTAAATTTTTTTAAATATTTTATTAAGCCGTCATTTTCTTCTACCATCTTCAATTTATCCCTGGATGTTACCATTTTGCTAGCCCACCATCGTATTCCGCCATCTTGGATTCGTATCACAATTCTACCCGTTTATATTTCTAATACACTTAACTCTTGCAAAACATTTCAAATCAATTTAATAAGTAGTTTTCCAGGCTGATTTTTAAATATTTCATTAGGCCATACTAGTATCGTACGTAAATTTTATAATTTCATTTCAACGTAATACTCGATTTTTTTTGCCACATTTGAGATAAATTGGATAAGTAGTTTTTTAGTAGTAGCTTTTTACACTTTTCATTAGGCCGCTCCGCCGTATTGTATTTTTACCAAAATGTTGCCAGTTCATCCCTATATGACTGAAAGACTTTTAGGAAATAGAATAAATAATGATTTCAATATTTTGTACAATAATGAACAGTTAAAATCAAAGGACAACATATCTTTGCTGGGAGTTGAAATAGACAGCTATCATGAATTTATTCAATCAGATATGGCCTTATCTTTAACGAAAATTCAGTTGATGTTGCTAGAATCTCTATTTTGCAAGAATAGTTGTAGAAAAGTATTTATTGAAAATAATATTTTAACTCTTACTAGTATGTATATGTGTTTGTTTCAAATAATGGAGATCTTTTTAATAACTTTAATAAGAGGCACTAATATCCCACCAGAAAAAAACATTTTTCACTCTGCCAGCGCTTCTTAAAGGTCGTCATTATCCACCTAAGTTTCATCAATATAAAAAATATTTCGACCTTCTTGGCGATATTTCTTTATGTCATAGATGTACGTATATCTCCAATGCAAAATATTGGGTCTTTCCATCAGTACCTTCTTCCTGATAAATACAACTTCACATATTTACAAAAAAAATGTTGAATTCTCAATTAAAAAATATTTAATGCAGTACTAGTGAAGGTACGTACACTTCCTAACACAAAATTAAAAAATGTATTAAGGAAATTCTTATATGTAAAAACACCTTTTACACAATACTTTGCTTCTGACAAAAATGTCTTACTTACGACTTATTATTGTTGCGACACTAGTCATGAGAGTATTTTAAAGCTTGATTATGGTTATATTTCAACAACACCCTTTATGTATTTGTTCTAAAAATATTGTATTGTATGCATTAGTAGCAGCAAGTAATTTTAAAAAATGAAAGGTTTGTACGCAGTATCCACAATTTATATATATATATATATATATATATATATATATATATATATATATATATATATATATATATATATATATATATATATATATATATATATATATATATATATATATATATATATATATATATATATATCACATACTATCATTTAATACTCCCAACGAAAGCCAGGAGTCACAATGTAATTCAATGCCGGTCGTGGTATTAGCCAGGGGAGTAGTTGTTTTTGTGATTCAATTTTGTGCCTTTGCCCTACACGGGGCTGGCTAGTCTATGGCGGCCTGATGAGCTCTAATAAAAGCGAAATCGCGATCGTCGTTTGACTAAAATGGATCATTGTGTCTGCTGTGATGCAGAACATGTTCCAAACAAGGATCATTTTCTTGTTATGACGTTGGTGTAAGTGGAATGAAAACATACTATCATATATATATATATATATATATATATATATATATATATATATATATATATATATATATATATATATATATATATATATATATATATATATATATATATATATATATTATATATACGAATCAAACAGAAAGCAAAGAAAAATTAATAAAAAGCGAAAAGATAAATCAAATTACATTTTATCATCACGTTAAGCCTCGAAAATTCAGATAGCTTTAAAAACGTCTAGAGATACGACTTATAGTAATCCAATGCCATATAAAACATAAAAGATTTCTCTATGCCACAGTCGTGAGTCAATAACTAGCGTGAATATTTAAATAGGATTTTGAAGATCGATGGGTGTGGTACTGAAAATCGAGATCAGACATGGTATCCTGGGTACCCGGATATAAACCCATTAGATTTCTTTTTGTGGGGTCATCTCAAAACTTTATATTACACCTATTCAAAATCAAGAAGAGCTTAAAAATATGAATATATTGGGATGCCTCAGAACAAGAAACACTCCTGATATTTTTGCCCATGTAAGAGACAATATGAAGAGAATGACTGCTTGTATTATGGCATTTCCAGCAAATTATCTAGATTTGTAACAAATACTTTTTGCGGCTATTTTGTTTGTGTTGTAAATAAAAAATATTACAATACATTTATTTAAATTGTTTAATTATTCCCTAAACGGTTGGTCACAGTAATAAATAATAAAACACAATTTTCGTAAAGTATCAGTATTTAGAAATTTTAGAAAAAAGCAATGGCGTACATGGTTTCCGGTTATATTTTAAACGGTATAAGAGCTGTAAAGGAATACCCTGTTTATTATTTTATATTTAAATTTCTCGTAATATTCTCTATATTACTCCATTTTTAGTATTGCAATATTTTGCGACGATGCCCAATAATTCGGAAATATATCTACATATTTAGAAAAACATTACATTATTATATTAATATGGATGAAGGAATAAAAACTGTAAATAATTATAATTATAAATGTTTTATGTAGGTGTTCAAAATTTAAATAGCTACGTTTTGAAAAATTTAAAAAAAAAAATCATTACTTAAAAGTTCTTGGACCACATGTTTCTAGAACCCTTTCTTTATAAAATTATTTTTAAATAAAAGGGAGAACTGCACGCAAAAAATTAAAAATCAGCGACGACGTCTAGTCAAGTTCAAAGTAAGATTAAAAGGTACCTACATATTAGAAAATACTTCCTGCACGTCCAGCCTTAAGAAATTGTGCCATGTATAAGCAATTTAAATTACATTTCGGTTAAAAATGGGTTTTCAAGTGTTCAGGCGCGGCATGCAAGTTATTTTGTTGAAAAAAAAAAATTATATGCGACGGCACTTGCGAAAAAAAGTGGTCAAAAATGGTCGAAAATGGACAAATCTACTTTTATTTCATCATTCTAGATTTAATTTTCTCATAGAAATTCGAATGTAGCGCCCAGCAATACATATTTCCCTATTTACATCACATTGAAGCTAATAAATATCACTTACAGAATTAACATAATATTGCAGCGGCGGAAGGCTTGCAAATAGACTATAATACTGCGTGCAGTTCCCCCTTAAGAAACAACCAAACACTAAATTTGTATTAGTCCATCAGAGAGTGCTTAAGAACTAAATTTCGCAATTTTCCTGAAAACAGTTCATTCAATCAAATATTATCACGAGACATTTCTTGTGTACTGGTGTCAACCTTAATTGTCAATCCTTTCTAATTTCAAAAAATCCAGTGGCGTATCATTTTTTTGTTGAAAAAATTGGAGGGGGTTATCCATATCTGCGATCTGGGTTAATTTAAAAATATTTTCATATCTACGTAATTTCAACATATAAACACGTGCTATCTATTGTCGTAAAATATTTACAAGGAGTTGCCTTTGAAACCAACTGTTTTATTAGTTGACATGCCTTTAAAGCATGTATATGAAGTCACGTTAACAGTGTCATAAATCTTGTCAGACAATAATTAACTTTAAAGTTTGTACTTACAAATATGGTTTCGCAATCAGAGTGAATTCTACACATTAAATCGAGGTTATGCATTTTGTGTATGATCGTTGATTGAAAGAAAAAGGATGATCTAGCAAACGGAAATAGTTATGAAGCAAGGCGTATGTACCAACAAAGACAACCTCCACGCATTATACCCTGTGCTGTGGGGAAATTGATTGAAATGTGATGTAAAAGAATTTTTTTTTTCGAATTATTAATAAACACCATTAAAAACACCTATTTTGTTAATTTAATACTTGAGATGGAATTTTCTATTTTTTTTTATTAAAACAGAAAGGCATGCATTAAGGTAATTAATAATTTTTGTATCGGAAATTATACCGAAAAAACACAACTGATACGTAGATTTAAATGGCACATTAAAAAAAGTTACAAGGTTAGCAAAAAAATCAGTGGTATACCATATTATTCTTAAAAAATATTATTTAAGATGTCCTTACGGCCGCTACTGGTGCATAATTTCAACCAAATTTTATTACAATATTTCTAACCGTTTTCCAAATATTTCAATTTTTTTTGTAAAGTAAATCACTTTGAATCTCCAGAACGAAGCACTTTTGCTATACTACAACCTTCAGTTAAACATATTATAGTCTGACGAACGCGTTCGATAAAGCCTACATTCTTCCGAATAGTATAGGCTTTAATAATACGATTTCGTAGATTTTCAACATTTTCAGTGGGGGTCGTATAAATTAGTGGCTTTAGGTGTTCCTACATAAAAAAATCCAAGGGATTAATATCGGGGGACGTGGGGGCCATGGTCGTGGACCCCCATCTCCCTATCTATTTATTATTATATCTTCCAAAAATTCAAGAAAATCATTTTCAATAAACTGGTGATATAGTTCTGCAGTCAATATTTGGGGAAAGAAATGAGGTAGTCAAGTAATCGCTTATGATACCAGCACACATATTCAGTAAAAACTGTTGTGGGAGCAGCTAGCAAAGGTACCAGTTAGTTGCAAACGAAGATGCGACATAGTAAATCTTTAAGAACAGCGCAACGGAATTTCTGTTCTGGGTAACGCTATATATGCAAACGGCGAGCTTACTTACAATGTGTTATCATTATTATCGTTATTATGCAATTCAGAATAAAAACAACTATTTTAAAAATATATTCTATCAATGGAACTCACAAAAAATACTCAGTTTACTATACAATCGTTAATTAATTCTGTATCAACTGTTATATCAGAATGGCAAAACTAATTACGAACCCATGTTACTTTTCAAAGCCCCCTAATTTTTTACCAGTAATTAAATAGCAAAAGAGAAGAAGCGATAAAAATGATAGAAAATCTTAACAAACAGTGATACATTAAAACAGTTGCTGGAAAATATACGTTTTATAAATTTTTCGAGGAAATAGGTATCTAAGAAAATCGTAGTCAGATGCACGCAGTGGAGAACTTTATTATTTTTCTCGAAAACGGCGCGTTGTGAAAAAAAACAAGAAAACAGAGGTACTTTTTCTATTGTTCTAATAGGTCAATCTTAAAAAAATGTTAGATTTATAAAATATGAATAACGTACCATATTTTTTATAAGTATTAATGGAGTACTCCCCGTGCACTTCCCCCTGATGGAAGTAAAGTAAATCTGCCTAGGTATAAAACTAACTCTTTACGTGATGGTAACTTATAGCAATTGTCAGTAGAATATCTGCACGCGTTTCGTAAATATTTGGAAAAAACTGTATCTTAAAAACTTAGCCATTTCGGACATGTGTCCATATGAACTTTTTGCCTTAGAATTAACCAAGGAATCACTCTTTTAAATCTTTTAGCTTACTTTTAGAACACCCATATACAGGGTGACCACGGGCTAATGTACACCTACCTTTATTTCTTTGATTTTTAAAATATTAGTTTGAAATTTTGTGAGCACGTATAAGGCACTATTCGCCAACTTTTAACCCATGTTTGACAATATTGTTCCGGAAGTGGCGCTACCTATGAATTTTTAAATAAAAACAGTTTTTAAATTTTTGACATAAAACTGAATGTGATTTTTGGTTACTAATTCAGACCCATTTATTTTAAAAACCAATATAGCAAAAATGTCGTTTTATTGCATTTTTTGGTAAAAACTGAATTATTTTAGTAAATATTTTTAACATGTTAAAAATGATCAAAAAATAGGGTAATTAAATGTATATTTTATTATAAACTTAAATAATTGCCGATGGCTTTATTTCCAAAAAAAAATTAAAACTAATTACTAAAGCAATACAGCATTTATCAAAAATATCTTTGCTATTTTGGTATTAACAATAAATCCAAACATTAAAAAATTGAAAAAAAACTTTCTGCTAATTAATTTAAAAGTTTTTTTATACCAAGAAAATGTAGGCACTTTTTAAATGTAATTTTGCTTAATTACAGTACTAAGCCTAAATTAGGAGCCTGAAATTGCATTAATATTTGTGGCATGGCCAACTAAGCAAAATACAACAAATGCCTATAGCTTCGCCGATTTTGTCCGATTTCAAAAATCTAAAAAACGATATTTATTGAATTTAACGCTTTGTCGGAAATAATTAAAAATCCTGGTTAAACCCGAAGTTTTTTAGAAAAATAAATCACCCTGAATCTCTAGAACAGATCAGTTTAGTACATATGTTTATAGGAACTTTTTTTCTCGAAATTGCCCCCTAAAATTTCTCGATGTACTTAAGGATATATATGCACTCATAGAAAGTTGAAGCGACTCAGAAAAAATTTTAGAAATATTTGTAATATGATATTTTCTGATTCTTACAAGCGATTTAAATAAACTTTTTTTTTGTTGTAAAGGTACATTATTAGACTTTATTCTTGGGCAGGAAGTTTGACGTAAAACACAATTAACGTCAATATACAGAGTGATTCAAACACACGTGTTTTTTACCCAAAATGTAACTACATTTCAGAGTTAAACAGCAAATTCCAAAATTATGCTTTTCATGTCAAATGATAGCCCCAATTTTGCTTTAAAACATGTTTTTTAAAAATTTTTGCCAACTTATTCCGTTTTTAAGGTTTTCGTACACTTGATTTATGATACTACCATATTGGTGAAAAAATGATACAACAATGTTAATCATTAAAAAACATTTATTAGCAAAATTAACTTTAACTAAAATACTATTTTTAAAACCGAAAGTAAAATAAAAAACTGTAGACAAGTAGGTACTACAGGTACTAGTAGTAGTCCTCAGCGAACTCTTATAACCTCCCGACATCGTCTGGGCATACTTGATATAACATTGTCTGTTAACTATTGAGGAATTAAATGCCATCCTTCATGAATTGCGTCAACCAATTCATCAATAATTCTACGAAATATTGCTCGAGCATACAAATGCCGCTTTAAAGCAAACCATATGTGTGCGACTGGATTACAATCCGGGGAGCGGGAGGGCCAAACCATTCTGTTATATTGATGAGTTTCGAAAAATTCGCTAACTATTCCTGCTCTATGTGGTCTAGCATTATCGTCCACATAAACAAAATTGTTGCCCAATCTGTCAGCCACTCCAAACGGAATACGATCTAAGGAACAGTTTTCTTCGTATCTATCTCCTGTTAATCCCAGTTAACATGTTCTTCGACAAAAATCAAACGAGACCGTCTGTGCGTCTGTGTTCTCTTAATAACTGATGATGCCGATAGGGCCGTCGGGAATTTAAATGAGCTTCATGTAACCGATTTCAAATAGTTTTTGTCAAAATGGTTACATTTTGTGTTAGCTGGACACAAGTTTTAATTTTTGTGGACGTAATAGTCCTCTCGAAAAGAGCTTGACGTACAATGTATCTGTCTGTCCTAGGGGTGGTTTTTTTCACAGCACCTCCTCCATGGTTACATTACACTGAACCACTATTTGCGCAATGCTCTTGATAAAGCACTTTGTTTAATATGCAACCTTTCAGCCACAATTTTTTGAGATAAGCCACTTTTTAGCATATATCTGGGCATGTATATTTTAAAGCCTTTTTAAGTAACAAAACCTTGAATAAACTATTCAACATTGTGGATGACAGGTGACAATCGATGCATTTTTGTTTCAAAGCATCCTTGACTTATTTTAAAAATTTACAACAAAAAATCACACAATTATGTACGTGTTTAGAAAAATCTCTATAGTTTAAAGACAGAATAAGTTAGCAAAGATTTTTAACAAGCACGTTTTAAAGCAAAATTGGGGCATCATTTAATATGATAAGCATAATTTTGGGATTTGTTGTTTAACTCAAAAATATAGTTAAATTTTGGGTAAAAACTACGTATTTGAATCACCCTGTATATTGACGTTAATTGTGTTTTATGACAAACATTCTGTCCAAGAATAAAGTCTAATAATGTATCTTTAAATATTACTAACATTTTGAGTCGTTTCAAATTTCTATGAGTATATATATATATGTAAGTAGCAAAAATATATAATTTCTGCAGGTGCAAAACGGCCTACAAGAAGAATTGCTTTCGATTATGTCACAGGGTACTCTCCTGCGATCATGATTTCTTGGCCTCTAGCCTCATCAGGCAGGCTTGTACCCAGGGAGATCTGAAAGAACAGATTGCTCGATATCACAAAATCGAAACGTCTATCATGCTGGAACAGTACTACATGCTAAGTATAACACTTAGCGCCACCTATTGGGGCTCCGGTGGTTTCCGGCAGCAAACCCATAGGAATTTGGCAAAGTATGCACTAGCACCATCATGCGGAAAATAGATATTAAAATCAATAAAAATGCGCTTTCGCACACCTTTATCAAAAGTTTTTGGCCGGAAAAGATATATGTAAATAGCAAAAATATATAATTTCTGCAGGTGCAAAGCGGGCTACAAGAAGAATTAGATTATGTCAAATATATCTTTTCCGGCCAAGAACTTTTGATAAAGGTGTGTGAAAGCCCATTTTTATTGATTTTAATATATATATATATATATATATATATATATATATATATATATATATATATATATATATATATATATATATATATATATATATAATATATATATATATATATATATATATATATATATATATATATATATATATATGTATAATAAATATGTATAAATATAATGTATATATGAAAGTTTTTGCCCGAAAATTGGTTTGGTAAGTGTTGCTGATTATTTGCTACTACCATTGGAATATCTAAAGAAGTTTTTAACACCTTTGTAATTAATCTTTAGTAAACTCTTGGAAAATACACTAAGTAGCATTTTGCACTAGTTATTTGAGTAGCCATGGTTGTAACTCTACTAAAAAACTGTTTTGTTCAAATCTGACAATTTAGATAAAATTCTGATAAAAGCACTATGAGAGGGTTACAAAAAAGTTCCTTAGTATGTTCCTCGATATAAATTGGAAGTTAAGCATGATTAAGAAATATTTGGCGCATCTTCGAGATACAAATGGTTCGTTACAAATGAAAGCTGGTCGTGGAAGAAAAAGAACATTGAGAACCGCGGATGGCATACATCGCCTGCAGAGAATTTTTGAGAACTTGCATCCAAAAGAAATAGTAAGAAAATTTTGTAAAATAACGTGAATTAAAAGAGGATCTGTTCGATGTATTTTGAAATTAAATTTTAACCTGAAAGTATTTAAAAACTGTTAAAGAAAAATTATTAGACAACAGATACAAAGATGTCAAGAACTTTTGCAGAGCTTTCGATCGAGGGAGCAGATACATCGAATATGATTTACCGATGAGAAAATACTCACTCAGCCTAAAAACCCTCAAAATAACAAATTGTATTCAAATGTTGATGAAAAACGTAATACATCTCTAAGGACCTTTTAATTTATTTCTATGCATCTGTAATAGTATCTCTTGGCGTATCCGTTTGTGGAAAAATACGTATTTTTTTTTGGGGAGGATAAAATTTAGTCAAAGGTCTACCAGAGATATATTTTATCATATATGTCATTTGAAATTGAAGGAATTACAAAAAAAAACTAGGTATACGTTTCAAAAGAACGGTGAACCCAAAGAAGCACAATCAATTTTTTACTTCATAACTATGCTGATTTCATTGCACCTCATAACTGGCCATTCAAGAGTCCGGACCTAAACCCAGTTGACTATATTACTTTGTGTTTGTCAGAGAATATGTTTATTTAAACACCACCTTTACCATGACTGAGAAGCCCAAAGCCAGGTTTACAGAATGTTGGCTAGACTTTATAATATAATAAATACTATCGCCGCATCCACATGGGAATGGCGTGGAGACTACAAGAAGTGGTAAACAATGGAATATGTGATATAATTTTTACAACAATCTCAAAAATTTGGATTGATGAAAATCAAAATAATTTTGGTCCTCGTGTAACATTCAAAATTGGTTGGTATATATATATATATATATATATATATATATATATATATATATATATATATATATATATATATATATATTAACTACCTTCTTAATATCTCGGTTTTTTTACAAGGAAAATATTAATGAAAACCTGATCATCTTTTATTCTCAACTAACTTTCAAATAGGAAATTAAAAATAAATCTTAAAACCATGCGAGATACAAAGACTTAAAATTTATATTTTGTTTATCAAATGTATCTTATGTTATTGCTTTTTCCTTGTTTCGCAAAATTAGAAACACAAGGATATCTTATTTAATAAAAAAATAAATGTTTAGTAAGAAATCGAAAGTTTTTCTGTCTTTAACAATAAAGGCTATACATCTGGACTGCAAAATATGCATAAAAACATTGTACATGTGTCTCCTATAATCTTAGTACCATGCGAATTACAGTAGGAACTCACATTATGAAGAATTTAACTAATTTCCTCTGTCTGCCATTAAATTTACGTCCCCATAAAACGTCATGGGAAGCAACATTTTTGCACCCAAGTTTATTACTCTAAAGGATTCCTTTTTTAGATGTTAGCCGAATGTTAATCTTTAATTGAATCGTTCAAATGTTTGAGTAGTTATTAATTAAATGTTAAGGAAAACTCATCGGCGAGACATAAAATCAAACTCTGCTACACGGAACCGAATGGGAACTTGAACACTGCTCTCGTTCACAGTCTGTAAAGGTGGTACCAAGATCGCATAAATGTCATCAAGTAGATTCTAAAATTGTTGACATGCGTATAAGAAGTAATATAACTGAATACATTAATTATTGGTTCCTTGGGAATGTATAAATACATTGGCATAACTTCAGTTATACAATAATCATTGTTAATTACTTTTACTTAAATTCGATTTTGCGCCGACAAAATAGTTAATATTGTCCGTAAATGGTTTCCAATCTTCCAAGGAATCGAAAACAAACATTAGGTATTGCCAATTTATAAAATATGTACAGAAAAAAAAGTAATAAGAAACAAACCAATATATAAAGTAATTGCAAATATTTTGCAGTAATAATAATATTAATAATCAGAAACTAAGATACTTCGCAGAGTACTGCTCTCGGATTCAACGATCAACAACTTCTGGTGGATGAAGAAATTCCCGAGCCCCATCCACATTTTGCCAGGATTACAGTGCATATAGGAATGAAAATATCACCGATACCGAAAAAACGAAACTTAGAGCATAGTAGAAATTACCGGTCCATAACCTGCCTCATTACGTATTATAAGATCTTTACTCGTATTCTCGGCTTTAAAGTATCGGTGGCAGTTAAACCGGTAAATTATGATGTGACAGAGCAGCGTGGAGCTGAAAAGGGTGTAAGGACTTATTTATTGACTGATGTATCACGACCCGATCCAAATTAAGCGAAACCTTTTTATGGCCTTTAACATAACACCTCACGAATTACTATTGCACTTTCTAACATCACCTGCAGCGCCGTACCCGCACTACTACTAGCATACACTAAACAACTTATGGTGCTCTAGAAATTAATATTCTACAAAACATCTAGAAGACCCAAAATCTAAACAGAGCCTATTCTGTTCAAGAAGGTGATTCCCTAAGCCCGTCGTTCTTCGGCATCTCTCTGCTACGTATTTCGTCCGTTCAAAATACCCGTAAATACCAATGTACCCACAAGACTAATGTGTTTTATAACATTGATTATGCTACCAGTGATAGAGATTTACAATAAGCTTTAAAGCATTGCAATAGTATAGGTATTAAAAACGTAGGTATGGAATTTGGTCTGGACGAATATTCAGTGCTTATATTATAATTTTTAAGCTATGCCGCAAACAGACAGACCGATAGACGGATAGACAGACAGACAGACAGATCGACGGAATCGAGAAAACAGGTTTTTCCTCATCTAGAGATGCTAAAACGTAAAGATCTGAAAAAATCTCGGAGTGTGATTTTTTCACATTTTTTACAATGCTTTCCTTTTATGAGGGATGAATTGGATGAAACCTACATATACCTGAGGTTGGACCAAAACCGAATGATAGACACGAAAAAGCTCTCCGTTCGAAGTACAGCTATCGTCTTTGGAAAAATATGGAACTGAGAAATTTCTAGAGAGAATAAGGCCGCTGCTTCCAATATGCTTTCAGTTCCTTTGGCGTTCTGAAGTATGGACAGGATATATTACGAAAATTAGAGATAGAAACCAGAAAAATTATGCATTTAAACAGAACCATACATCACGCCCATCACCCCCTTATATATGTATCTCCACGTCACCAGAAAGGAAGGGGGTTCTCAGCTTAGAGCAATTGCACAATAGGAAATAGTATATTATTGAAGTTTCTTATAACTTTAGTGAAGATTTAATGTTGGTTTCTGATTTTACATGGATTTTGACAAGGTAAAATACGGCTTATTCTATAATAATGTCAACTCGTTCGAGTGGTTAAGGAGATATGTGGTTAAATTCGATAATAAAACTATTTCTGAAACATGAAAATAAACATGTACTTCGTTCTTCCAACCAATTGCAAACACTTTGAAACGTGCCATATTAATTGCGTGTTTTTCAAAAACTTTCCAAACATGTAGCTAACAGTTTCCATTTTGATCTTAGAAACAGAAAATTGTCACCCAAGCAATTTTCAAAATTTTTCCAACAATTCTACTATACGCATAAATACATAAATACAGGGTGGGACGTCTAACTGAAATAAATTCAATAACTTGAAAATTATTCACAATTTATTCGACTTTGGATTTTTTGGGAATACCGATTTGTTTGTGACGTCATCTAAAGAAGAATATAATTTTTTTGATGCAAAGTACATTATTTATTTGTTTTTGGAGTACCATATTTATTTGTTTTTGGAGTACCATATTTATTTGTTTTTGGAGGTAATTGGAAAATTCTAAACAAATATTCGAGATGTTGCTTTAAAAAAAAAATAGTGTATGACGTCGTAATTCTCACAGGGAAATCGGTATTACCAAAAGATCAGGAGGTTAACAAATTAATTTAACGTATAAAACCAACTTTACAAATTATGAATAGTTTCCAAGATATAGAATTTATTCCAAATGAATGTTCCATTTTGTGTATAAAATATACTAATGGTACCATGAATAAATATATTTCTCAGAAGATACAACTTTAAAGCATTTTTTCGGTAAAATATAAAACTTAACCCCCGTATTCACTAAAAAGGTTTAAAGTTAGACCAGGTCTAGTTGCCACGGTACTTAAAACTCTTAGTTCGCCAGTTATGTGTCGCTTATGTCACTGTCATTTTGTAATTGTCACATTTAGAAAATATATTTGTTCAATTATTCAAAATGTCATCTTAAACCTATAACTGTCAAGTTAGACATGGTCTAAATTTAAACCTCTTTAGAGAATACGGATGTCAATGTCTTGGTGTAAAAAAATAAAACTATCGAATTTAATAGAATTTTCGAGCAAATAAAGATTTAAGAAGGTGTTTATCAAAAAAACTAATAAAGTTAAATTAAGAACGAAAACAAGTACTTTAACCACTTTTAAGCAAGATTCAATTTAAATCAATCATGTTGATGAACCATAAAGTAAAGTAATTGAATCGCTGATTTCATAAACACCCTACCTCACTTTTTTGAGTTGGGATAACATTCTAAAAATGAAGTTTATCGATTAAGCGCAAAAATCTAACTTCAATATTCTATACCAATCTAAGTCCAGAACTTAAGTGGCCTCTGCACTAACAGAAACATAAAGAGGGTTCGAATCCGCAAACCTCTTCTAATAGATTTTCATATTATTTCTTGTTTAGTAAGAGAAGTCGCAAAGGTGTTACTAGATCGTATATAGACTATATTATAAAATGTGGAGGTAGATCCTGTAATTTCTAACAGATAATTTCCAATTCTACCAAAAAGCCGACGAAAAACCCGTTTTATTTTTTTATATTTTTAAAATTAATATACTTAACAGAGAACAGTTTAATATAGAAGGATTTTCACACTTAGATTTTAATTTTAAACAACAGTAGGATTTTTTTTTAATGCATAAACAACTTAAATCCTTACGATTTTTAACCTTCTTACCTTTTTATATTTTTAAAATTGATATATTTAAAAGAGAAGCATGCTAGTTTAATTTTGCTTAATACAGAAGGATTTTCGCACTTAATTTTTATACAAAAAACAGTAGGGTTTTATTTAATGCATAAACAACTCAAATCCTTACGATTTTTAACCTCTTGACCTGACCTCACTTCACCAAAACAAAATTTTTCTGCATATTTTATTAGTCACTATCTTGCAGTAAATCTTGGTTTAATTTAAAATTTATTTCTTTGTATTTAACTATTTTTAAACATGAATTTTGTGATTTATGGTTTCTGATATCAATTCTGACTCAATTATTGAAACAACAAAACCATCTAATTAGTTTTTCAGGCCGGCCGAGGAGTCGGTACTACAAAGAGTAAACTGTGACAAGCGGACCAAACCTGTGGCTGATGGAATAAAAACTGCTTAGCCAATGCAATCTTGGATGCAAAAGCATCTACATGGACGCCATCCCAAAGTGCTCATCAAAAACCAGGTTGAAGAAGTGGATAACCTCCGGGCAGATATTCCCGGAGCCATATAGGATCTGGGGTCAGGTTATATCAACAAGGAACTAGTAAAAGTATGTCGTCAGGATCAATAGCTAACTTTGCGCAAACTATTAAATATTTACGGGTAGGTGCCAAGAACTTGTGATATCAAACTACAAGTTTCTTATAAAAAATATACCTGAAACCAGTTCTTGAAAATAATGCATACAGACTGTAGACCGGGATTTAACTATACTCACTAACCAACGAGTTGCTCAAATAGATCCGATATTATATTTGTTGAATAACTTTACAGAAAAACGATAACTTGCTTGGGAAATATAATAAAAATATCCTTAAGTACAGGTGTGTAGAGCATGTAAGAAGGAGGCCTTGTAGAATGGAAACTATAAGAACTATTTCAACCATTATATTAAGAACTGGTGTTGTCATTGCCAAGAAGTCTTCTCGAGAGCACGTATTATATACCGATTGAAATTACTAGAGGCGGTAACTGTTTTATAACAAGCGCTAACAACATCGTATTCATCAGTTCTATGTCGTTTTCGGATAGCTTCTTCACTGATGATATAATGCTCGCTAAATGAGTTTCTTCCTGATTTTGAATAGTTTTTCAACCGGGGAAAATATCACTAGGATAGATGTTAACATTATCATATTAATTTGTTCTTCTCGAGTAAAAAAGGCATTCTCAATAATTTTTTTTATTAAAATTTAAGACAGAACTCACAACAATGTATTTATAATGTATTGTCCAACTATCAAAACGAACAATCTGAATATAAAAACGACAGCCAAATCTTTTTGTTTAATAACAAATCAATAAAGTAACAAAACACAGCCACACTATAAAACATTAATTTTATAGTCATAGTAGTTCTGAAAATTTTGGCAATTGGTTATTATATTTTTTAAGGTTTTATTTATTCCAATTCAATATTTGAATATCACTTTATGATTGATCATTTCCTTAATTAGAAAATTGTAAAAAACTGCGTACTAAAATGGTTTTTGAACTTATTTGTTTCTTTAATTAACCATATCTTTAATTATTAATTAAAAATAGAACAACAACCCGACCGATACCAAATATAAGACAAAACCCAAAATCCCACCTAAAGCGTACAGTCCGGGTTTTTGCCAAACTATATTTTATACATTTAACACCGTGCTAGAACGCAAGCTTTAATAATATAAACAGTAAAGCAAATTCACCTACATATATCTTCTAATAAACATGTCTTTCAAACGGAACAGTATTGTTCTCAAGAAATCTTCCTAAAACTGCCTATTAGGACTGACATACAGCTAGGGGGATTCAGAAAAGTAAAGACCGATGATTATAAGATTAGATACCGGCAGGTGTTAAAGGGTCACCCAGTCAATATGTCATGGTGGTACGAATGGCAATGGCCTACAAGTGGATGATTATTCATGATTTTGGGCGTAAATATGTCCATAAATTTACCACATAATTTGTTTGTTTTACGCCCACTTAATCAGCAAAATCGATGATTGCTAATAGCCTTCGGGATACAGTGTATTTACTTGGTCGCACTTTTGCTTATGCTAGTAAGTTGTAATCATCTGATCTGAAGGTCAATTTTAACACTACGTGTGACCTTCAAATTACTTACTATATGTTTTAAGTCCTTTAATACATATACGCACGGCTTCTCTTTTGATGTACTCTTGTCTAGAGTGTACTGTTTTTCAGCAATGATGTCTTGAAATTGTCTCCAAATAGAAGCTCTAGACTGTTTCGTGATTTTTGAGGTAATAATTTCAGTTTTTTAACCAGTCTCTCCTAGCGCTGCACTCCAAATTGGCAAATTTCTTACGAAATTTTAGAAAGACGCGATTATTTAAAATTGTCTTTAAATGTTTTATTTATTTGTCTTTCTGTGACAATGACAATGAAGGAGTAGATACTGAATTTTAGAATTTCTTTGTCATTTTAGGTAAAGAGTTATACTTGCGAGAATATACTACAAATTAAAATACATGAACATACAAAATACAAACAATTTTTTTTTTATAAATACAGTTTGTTCAAATTTGCACTTACGCAATTTAAATTGCAAAAGGCACTCGTGCAATACGTACAGTAGTGCATTTTTTTAACTTAAATTTTTGTTTTACATATAAAAAAGAATTATACCCAAACGTAAAAAATGTCTTTTAACGAATTATAAGAATATAACACTTTAAAAAGAGCAAAAAGTAGTAATAAACGCATCTTACTATTTGGTTCAATACACTTATATAATGTCTGTAATTATTACAAGAAGTTTTTAATTTTGAAACTATAGTTTGGGTGATTTTGTGTGCAAAATCTGGGTTGGCCAAATGGGGACACATGCACCTAATTTCTATATGGTTATGCCAGTGTCCATAAAGTTTAGTCAGTATCGGACCAGTATCAGACTAAGCCAGTCTGGCCCAGGAGTATGTAATTGTTTTGGGCCAAAAAATACAAAATTATCTTTCTAAACTTTCTATTAAAACCCACAATCGAAAAAAAACCGTACATTCAAGCTTATCCACAACTTCTCTCGTACACATTCTACTACAAAATACAAATACAAATACAAAAATCCTTTATTGCCATAAAAACATTACATAATATGAAATGAAGCAACATCGTCAGAGGTTTAAGTATTTTTTTTGGTAAAGTTCCATAAATATAAAAAAATATACAATTAAAAAGAGAATTTTACAAAAGAAAATTGAAATATTAAAATTAAGTCCAACACTTGAACGTGTAAAGGCTTCTTAGAAGATAATCAGTTTCTGCACACTTAAAAGCCCTCTCCGAACTAATACTTTTACTTCATTTGGTAGCAAGTTGAATACCCTAATAGCCCGAAAGTGAGGGCCCTTGGTGAGGAAACTTGAGTTATGGAGGGGTGTCCTTAGATCCAGCGCGTTTCTGGTCCGAACACCCATGTCCGCGGCATACAAGTCATGGGTGGTTTGAAACAATGCTCCATGCTTCTTTACAAACGTAACGAGGTGCAAGAAGTACAGAGATGGTGCTGTTAAGTAATTAAGGTTTTGAAACAACGGCTTACAAGAAGTTCTAGGATGCTTGTTCAAAATGCATTTTATTATATGCTTCTGGGTTATGAAGATCCTATCAGTTTGGACTGAGGAAGCCCAGAATACTATCCCATAGGACATTCTAGACTGGACATATGAAAAATAAAAGAGTCTAGAATAAGAATGGCTCTGCCACGAGAAACTCGTATCCAGAACAGCGCCCAAAAACGTTGTGCTCTCCACCACAGGGAGTGACCTTCTATTGATTCTGTCATAGATACTGCCATACACATTAGTTGACTTTTGAAACTGTAGGAGAGCTATCTAGCGTAACCCATTGTTGCTGTACCAGGTTGACATCCTTTACACAATATCAGATAGACTGAGCTACAGCCCAGTCAGCGCTCTGTCGACCATGATGACCGACATAGCATCAGCGAACTGGAACACAGAGCCAATGCCTAGGTCGCCACTCAGTCCATTTACCTATAAAAGAAAAAGTAAGGGTCTCAAGATTGAGCCTTGGGGCACTGCCATTCTAATTTTCGTCGTCTGTAAAAGGTATTGACTGTTGCTGATTATCAAACTCGCCAGTTATTTTCGGTCTAAAAGATATGAACGCAGAAGATCAAGACACTTGCCCCTCAGTCCGCTATTAAACAGTCGAACGTATAAGATATCTTAATTTATTGTCTCGAATGCCTTAGACAGGTTAAACAACAGGGTAGCTGCACATTCCTCCTATCCAAGGCCTCTGCAATGAGATTTACAGCTTCAAAAATGGCAAGTTCAGTCGACATAATTCTCCGAAAGCCAAATTGTTGGCTACTTAGAACTTTATGACAATCCAGGAATGATACAATTCGGTTGTACATGACCCTTTCGAAGACTTTTGAGAAACTAGGTAGAAGTGATACAGGTCGATAATTTCCCATGTCATTCCTCGCTCCTTTTTTTGTGAACTGGGACAATCCTAGATGTCTTTAGTGCATCAGGAAAAACCGAGGAGAGAAAACATTAATTGATAATATCATGTAGGAGTGAACAAAAGAACTCGTTTGCTAATTTTATAATACTTGTGGGTACATTGTCCAGGCCTGTGGACTTCTAATTGGGCAAAATAATTATGATATGGAAGACCTCTATTTTGGTAGAGAAAAATACTAGGAATATTGCTAGCCTTAACACTTGGAAAGTAGATTTGGCTTGGCGGGTGGCAATGTGAAAATATCATTAAAAGCATTACAGATGTCTATCGGATTTGAAAATGTCTTCTCTATGTCTGACCTAGTGAAGCAGGATGGCATGTCATGCCTGTTACTTTTGCCAGTGGCAGAATTCACAATTCTCCATGCAGCTACTGACTTATTTTGTGTAGAGTTTATTGCATTGTATTTTTTTCTCAGAAATAAATATTTTCAGACCTTTTCGTTCTTTTTTATCTTGTTTTAAGATATCCCATCCCTACAGTCAGTATTTCGATAAAGTCTGTATAGGTCATTGACACGATCAGAATAAAGTTTTATTTCTGTTGTAATCTATTACTACTTACAATAAACAGTCTATATATACATATAATTATTTGGTAATAAATTTGTACAACATCTATGAAAGATAATATATATCAATTTTTTAAAATTTTTCAATTTATTATTATTATTATTTATTTTGCATAACGAAGTTTAAAACAAAATAAATCATGTCCTTTATTATTTCCCTCCATAAAGAGAATATTCTCTTTTTCAGGAAATGAAATTTTACCGGATATTTAAACATTTTATTAGGCCGCCATTTGGTTTGCCATATTGGATTCGCATTACAAATTTACCACTATTTAACAATTGATTTTTGTGCAACATTTAAAGTGAATTGAAAAAGTAGTGTTTGGTATAGAATTTTTTAACACTTCATTATGCTCCCATTTTGTTCCGCCATAATGCATTTACCCAAAAATTTTACCAGATCATCCCTATATCACACTTTTATTTTGAACAAATTCTGAAGTCAATTTAATAAGTAGTTTCTTAATAATAATCTCGAAGGGCGTTTTTTTCACGATTACAATAAAATACAAGGCAGTAAAATAGTGGAAGAAATAAAAGACAAGCCAATAATCTGTAAATGCATTAGGATATAAAGATATTACGATATATTATCCCGAAAAAACTTTCAGTCAAATTAAGCATATACAAATCTAGTAAGCTTTCTCACTGCCACTACTACAATCAACTTCGTAACTATACTGCTGAATCAACTCGTGCTGAGAAGAAAGCAAATTTACGACACAAAGTGTCTAATTTAAGCGCACGAGAAAAGTGGCTGGAGTTAAAGAAACCAAGTATATCAGTATTTTGCCAGCTATCTCAAAAAATCTTAGAGAAAGCAATTAAAACCCAAATAAGAATATTTTGCGGAAATCAACAAACATAGCTGTGTTGTGCCAGTCCTCTTGCTGATATTACACATGACGTCCTACGTGGAAGTGATAAAAATAAAATACGCGCTCTAGTGGTTTTAGACTTCACCAAAGCTTTTGATATGCTTAACATTAACGTAAGATCCTTACTTTTACTAATTATCTCGGTGCAGGAGATGAAGCACCAAAATTTGTCTCGTCTTATTAATATGATAGGTCACGACAAGTAATCTTGAAAGGTAAATTTTGCGAGAGGCAAGATCTGGTGTTAAATAGGGAAGTATATTTGGCCCTTTGTTATATACCTTATATACCTCACAATTTTATATATGTAACTTGACCAATCGGCACCTTTTAACGTATGTAAAATATTTAAATTGAAATGTAGAGACTTTGTTTTTAATGCAAATGTTTATTAAATAAAGTCATAGCAAAGAGCTTTCGGTTTTCGCCATTTTCGGTGAGACTTATCAGGGAATGTAACCTGTTACAATCAAAAAAAGTACCATACATCATCAAGAACATTAATAAAAACGTTTAAAATATATGTGACATCACATTAGTTAGTAATTACATTGAAAACCTAAAAAGTGTATAATTTCAACCCCAAAAGCTTTTGGCAATTTTCTTGTTATTAGCACGTTTTAAAATTTAACAATGTTAAACTAGATCGCCAAAAAGGGTTGAAAATCATCCCCTTTTTTAAGTTTTTAATGTAATTACTAAGCAATGTGACATACATTTTAAATATTTTTATTTTTGTTCTTGTCACTGTATGGTCGCTTTTTTCATTAGAACCTGTGATTCTTTGACAACTAGCACTGAAGATGGCGAAAGCCGAAAGCGCTTTGCAATGACTATATTTAATAAACATTCGCACGAAGGACATTTTTGGGGTTGAATAAGTTGCCTTCAGCTTATTAGTTACATTTGCAGTTGGATGTGTTTGAGGGCATAGGTATTTTTTTCTATATACATTTCTTTTTATACTAAATTTAAATTTTTCTTATTTCTAATTGTACACACGCGTAAGTTCAAAATTTGGGCGCGAACCACCTGGTGGCGTACGCAGAAACAAATATGTCAAGCTTGGCTCGCTTTTGGCATGCAAGCCCTCTCTCAATGCACCAGTGTGATCAGGTCACCAAGTGCTTTAAAATTTGATATTTTTTACACGTAATCAAGTACTTATTTCGCTTACAATCAAATAGTGCACAAACAAAAATTGATGATGAAAAAATTCTATGAAGTCTGTTTAACCCATTTTAGAATTTCTAAAATGAATGTTAAATAAATAACATTTTAAAATTTCAGTATAAAAGGCACCACTAAGCAAAGAAGACAATTTATTATTAAATAATTAACAAAGATTTTATTTTCTTTTTAAAATTTTTAAACATAAAAATTAGAAAAAACAAATATGGAAATACCTTTTTTTGAGTATTCTGACATGAATTGAACAAAAAACATAGCCTAAAATAAAATATTAATTTTTTACGTGTTGTCCACTCATTACTGCATTAATGATTATAGAATCGTCTTCTTCCCATCCTATAAAAAGATAAGTGTCAGTTAGATTCTCTTATATCTTATATTTTCTTGGCTGACAGTATCTATCCAGTCAGCATCCCTGGAGGGGGAGGGGGGTTATAATTTTATCATAGTCATCAGAATATTTAACTCAGGCTTGATTCGTTTGTATCTTTAGCACTGGATAAATGTCTGACAGAATATTACTTAGCTTTATTTTGTGAAGATAAGTTCTTAGCTGACAGTGTTCGGTCAGATTACTTGGGATGGTATAATATATCTCACTTTGGGTCCATTTATAACTTATTTCTAAGGATTTTTTTTCAACACTATACACAAAACATCTGAAAAAAGTCCTTCATTTTATTAGTAATAAACTACTGAAGAAGAGCAATATTTTTCAAATCTATTTAAAAAAATAGGTTAATTGGCTTTTACCAAGAACTTTCCGCTTAACGAATTCGACTACACACATATAAAACAGCTTCTACATACATATAGTTATTTGGTAATAACTGTACCCACTACATAAATATTAACATTTGTCACTTTTATTGATAATGAGAAAATTTCATTACGAGGAAAGGGCTTTCTTTACCCATTTTTGTACCCAAATAGCCAGAATTTGCTTTATAATAAAACTCGTAATATTACAATTTATATAATACCTCTAGAGTTATTGATAAATAAATATAATATGTATATATAAACTCTATTATCTGTTTGTGGTAGAATTCGTTACGAGGATGTTCCGAGTAAAGGCCAATTTACCGATTTTTTTAAATATGTATTTTCCTTCATATTCATTTTGTATATATTTTCTACCGTTTTTGCAACATATTTATAATTGTTTTGTTAAGCTGAAGCTGAATGCATCTCTTTATTCACATATCTAACACACATACACGCAAACATACGTACATGTACATACAAACCTTCATTCACATACCTAATTAAAACGCTTCGATACTCATTCGCATTTTTTAACTTTTGTTTTCATTTGTTGTTATTTTTATTCGTTTTAATTTTTGGCATAATGTTTAAAAAAATATGACATTTATTACTTGACTCCATAGAAGAAATGTGAATAAATTTAATCGAATTTGTAATTAGGCTGCTATTTTGTTTTGCCATATAGAATTCACACAATTTTACCAGTTTATTGAATTTGGTGCAAAATTTGCGGTAAATCGGATAAGTAATTTTTTAGTAGTATTTTTTTAAAAATTTTGTTTAGTCGCCATTTTGTTCCGCAATATTGGATTTTTACCAAAATTTTACTATCTCATCCCCATATTTTGACCAAAATTTGTCAATAAATAGTGCTTTAGTTATGCCGCGAAGGCACACAAACCGGTAGACAGGCGAAATTCAGAAGACATGCTCTTCGGGATTTAGGGACCTTGAAATGTAATGATCTGAAAAAATCACAGAAGGCGATTTTTTTACGATTACAATCCTTGAATTTATTTTACTGGTAAAAATAAAAAATGTTAAAATAATTAATCATTTTATACTGTTTGCTAAAAGTACATAAACACTTAATTAAATAATAAAAAAAACCCGCATTTTGTTTTCGAAAAATGATAATTACATACAGCGCAATGTAGTCAGTAAGAGTTGTATTTTAGAAGATTCATTGTTTGAAGGAGTCGCATTTACTACAACAGGGACAGGGAAGAACTTATACTGGCTTTCTAAAGGGCGTACTGCAAAAAGTCAATGCTAAAATAAGCTAATATAGATTTTTTCAAAATTAAATTATGAACTAAACTCAGACTCAGACTGGCCCGGAGAATTAGGAGTCTACAAAAGAGATTCAAACGTCTAATATATTTCGAATGACTTCCTCATGAGGGAAGCGCAAAACTTTCAATACGGTTATACCTCACTCATAAATTTAAATACTATTAAATACTTATCTGATCTTTTAATCTGCTTTATTTTCTTCAAATACCTTTCAGTATTACCTAATTTCTTTTTAATACTTTTCAATACATTTTTAAATTTTGCCTCTTCAGAATGGGATAAAAAGTACCCTAAACTCAAAGAAATACTGTTTGTCTTAGTTTCCAATTCTATTTAATATTTAAATAATTAATTATAATAAACAACATTTTGACACCTGCGCAACCCTCTCTACCTAAAAGACGTGAGCCAATTACGTCTTAAAGAAAGTAATAAGACAATGGTATTACTAAACAACTGAGTGCCAAACTTCATTTTCTCTGATAATAGGAATGACTGATAACGAGGCAAGTTCTGGTTTACCGATTTTTTTCCCAAATGTTTAAAACGGAGGTCATATAGTCCAAAGGAATTTAGAAGACTTTAATTATGGTGTTTCAAAGACCACGAGTACTATCCTTTACTGTTGTTTATAAATTTGTTTAACATAAAATGTTAGCTGCACTAGAGCATTTCTTCTTGGAAACGTAGAAAATGTTTTTTATATATCATTTCAACCATTCTCTACAAATAAAATGTATCCCTCATAAAAAAAGGTTCCTACGCCCATGCTAGCAAGTAGATAAGACTGAAATAGGAATACATACAAAATAAAATTATAGGTGCTATCTAAGAACTCCCAAGCGATGAAATTTAAAATGATAAATTCTAAATTGGCATAAAGTTTCGGCACGGATATGTCGGCAGCTTTAATAGAGAGTAATAAAAGACCTACAACATAGATTTTATAGGCAAAAAAGTTTTTTTACTGGAATAATGAGCTTGATTATTGATATGTAAGTGCATTAAATTACTCCTTTGAAGTACCTATAAAATATATATATCACCAATAAAAATTGATGAAATTAAAAGAATCTACTTGATAGGCGTAACCAATCTTCATCTTAACTAGTAATAATAAATTCAAGGAATATTATTTTTATAATTTATTTAAAATGATAAAGGATGTGTTCCATAACTGCGGTGTAATTTAGGATTAATTAAAAGCATTCCGATATTAACATATATACATATTTGAAATAATTAATTTATTTTGTTTATCTCTTAAGATGAGTTCCACATCTAAAGATGCTTTCAGATCTGAACATTTAACTCGAACGAACACAACAAATAGAGTTCGCTCAGCCGTATTCGCCTAATGTGGACGTGTTTCCGAGCCGAATTGAACGTGCCAAACTTCCTTCTAAAAAAAATAATTATGTGTTCGGTAATTATGCTATATTTGTTTGCATGGACACGTTGACTAAAGTAAATATTTCCAATGACGTAGGTTGCATGAGAAGTTTTAACGATAGCAACATGGCCACTTTTTTGAATTTTTTAAGTTAAGAGGATTTCTCTGAAGTTATTCCGGTCCAGTGTCCAAATGGGGCACTTAATGTGTTTGCAAAAATTCTACTTTAATTTGTCTTTTCCCCTAAAAAAATATCATAACAATAATACCTCTAACAAAATTTAACATAATCCCGAGTTAAATAGGCTTAAAGAAGGAGTGACTGTTCACTGATTTAGCTATGTTTGATAGAACATATCTCAATCTTAGTAAACAAATAAATGTTATTTATAGGGAAAAATTAAAGTTATTTATACAAAATAAAAACGATCTTAAAATCCTGAACGCGGAAAATAAGTCAAAAGCAATGTGGCAATGCATAAAGATTATTAAACATACAGATAAACAGAATAATATTAAGTTACTCTAAACGGATATGAGCTTTCTAATAAAGAAATTGCAGACAATTTTAATACACAATTCGCTTTATTTGAGGAGATGGTCCTGTAGATTTTGAATTTCTTAATGAAAATATACCTCTCTTTCCCAAAACTTTCTTCATGAAACCTATTTGTGGCACTAATATTATAGTTTTCATTAATAATCATAAGATATCTAATACCTGCGGCTACGACGGTATTTCAAATAATATTCTGAAAAAATGTACATTTTATTTAGCCGATATATTAGCGCATTTAATCAATTTATCCATTGATAGGAATGTTTTCCCTGATAGTTTAAAGCTAGCCACTACCTTTAGATAAAAAAAGGGGACCATAATAATGTTGGGAATTATTGTAGCATAAGTCTGTTATCTAGCGGATCCAAAATTTTCGAATTGGTAATTAAGGATCAGCCGGTTTAATTTTTTTGTACAAATAATCTATTGTCATCGTACCAGCAACGTTTTACTATAAATAAAAGTACATAGTGCCAGTTTCAGCGTACTATAGTCGAGTCCCAAAATAGGAGATTATTGGTATTGGGTATGTTTATTGACTTTTCGCCTGCTTTTGATGTAGTAGATCCTAAGCTGTTGCTTTCAAAATTATTTAGATATGGTGTAAGGGGTAAACCTTTAGATATTTTAAGATCATACTTGTCTGGAAGAAAGCAGATCGTGCGAATAAATGGTACCCACAGTGACTTAAAAATTGTTGAATCAGGGATTCCTCAGGGTTCCATATTGGGACCGTTCCTTTTCTTGATTTTTGCTAATGACCTGATCACCAACGTTACTAAAATATAGGAAAACATTTCTGTAGTTGCATATGCCGACGACACCAATGTTTTAGTTATTGCTGATATTTTCTTTCACTAAAAACACAAGCCGAGAATGTTTATAAAAAAATAATACTATGGTCTAAAAAAAATAAACTAAAGATAAATAAGAATAAAACTACAATAATAAATCTTTGGATGAGACCTAACAATAATATGGTACACTTTAAACTATTCGAGAATTCGGAGAATCCATTGACTCTTGCAGAGAAAACCAAACTGTTAGGTATTTTTTATGACGAAAATTTAAAGTGGTGTTTTTAAGTTGACAAACTTTCATCTAAACTGCACAGTGGCTGTTATGCATTAAATTTTATGTCCTTGCACTGCAGCAAAGATGTGCTTCCAACTCTTTATTATGCTAATATACACTCCCGAATTAGGTATGGTATACTATATTGGGGTATGAGTTCTCATATTAAAAGGATTTTTATTTTACAAAAGTATGCAATATGTCTGATTGCCGGCGCAAAGTTTCGCGAATCATGTCGCGATGCTTTTAAAAATTTAAAGGTTTTGACTGTTGCTGGCATTTATTTATATATATATATATATATATATAAAGTATGTTGTTTTGTATACCGTAAAAAGCGTTTGTTTCAAGAAGTAAGATGTTCTCATATTTACGCCACGAGATCATAGACGCTTCTGTTACCTGAAAATCACCGATCTACTATGTATCAAAAATATATTTACTTTATGGGATGTACAGTATTTAATAAACTACAAAAAAAGGAATTAGAGATGCTGCAAACATAAATATCTTCAAAAAACGCTTAAAAATATGCTGTTAGAAAAATGCTGTTACGATGTCCAGGAATTAGGTAAAAATATCTTATTTTGTATTGTCTAGTTTATGAGTATATTTATGTATTTAAGTTTTCTTTTTTACATTTTTTGACCTTCTGACTTTTTCTCCAATTATTGTATGTTTCGATATATACTTTTAAACTGAAGAAATAAACTATTGATTTTGATTTTATTCCCGATTGTTCAGTTTGGACGTGATTACTGAACGTTCGTGGTGTTCGAGGTATTCGCGCTAATATTTATATATTAGACTAATGCACTACTCATATTGGAAACAAGTACTGGAAGCTCGAAAATAAATCTTTTGAAGCTAGAAACCTTAAAGCAACCGATTTTTTTTCCTAATTAGAGGTCCTACTAAATTAAGTAATACCAACTTCGAATCTTCTGTTGTCTTTCGCGTAAAATTTTGCACTTGTTAGTCGTTATTTTCATATAGGAGATTAGTTTTGCGTTTTTTACATAGTTTCCGCGTTTCTTTTTTTTACAAAGCGCAAAAAATAAAAATGCGCTTGCTTCCACCGTGATGTCCGTCTCATCCATTCTATGTTTAAAAAACAAAAAAATATATCCATCGCGCCACTACTAACTATATGAAGGCCTAATACACCGTACGTGCTCGGATTTTTTGTTTTAATTTGTTTTTCGGCGCTCGGCTGGTTGTAATCGTTTGGGCTAAATGTTCAGATATGTGGGCGCACCTTAAACATTTAGCACGATCGAACACAACGAATAGAGTGCGCCGAGCCGAATTCGCCTAATGTGAACATGACTTCGAGACGCACAAAATTCATATCTTCTGTGGGAGTCATTTTTCACAAAAACGCTGGAACACGTGAAGTGGTTTAAATGGTTGTTCGTCTAAATATTTTCACCCCTCTTCCTGCAACCCCTTAATTTGTAGACACTCCCACTTATTTTTCCAAATGGCAACTTAGGTCATGTGGGGGCTCTACGAGAAGGTCTTCTAAAACTGAATCTGATACTAGCAACAAATTAGGGGTCTGCTCATTTCGTTGCAGTAAAAAAAAGAGTCCGTATAATAAAATTAACTATTAAAGAAGATCCTTATGGTAAAATGCGGAACGACCTTAGTTACCATCAATTATTAGACCCCATCAACGTATCCAGTGATATATTCATCGAATTATCTTAAGAGGATTGAGTAAACGATAGTGGCATTTATTATTGCACCATACGTTAAGAAGCAACTTCATAATATTAAAAATTTTTGAAATTCTGGAACAGTTCCTTCCCACATACGGTTGTTTACTTGGCAAATACCTACACACAAAATAATAAATTCAGTTAAACTTGTTTGATCACTGAATTGTAAGAAAGTGTTAGTATTTTCGAACTTTGATATTTTTGAATCATTGTGCCCTCAGAAATGCAGCGTATTGAAATGTTGATATTGTTGGGTTGTGGAGACAAAGTACAGAGCCAGGATGAAGTTTGTGTGACGTTCAAAGAAAAGTATCCCGAGAATGCAATTTCGCCGTAAAGTGTGAGTATAGATATATATATATATATATATATATATATATATATATATATATATATATATATATATATATATATATATATATATATATATATATATATATATATATATATATATATATATATATATATATATATATATATATATATATATATATATATATATATATATATATTTACCTAAAGGCCGACCACTCCTTTTAACTGAAGACAAAAAACTTGATATACTCCTATCAGTACAAGAAAGTCCACGTTCTTTAACTCATACCTTAGCGATAAATAACGATTTCTGTAGAGCTTCTGTACAGCGATTATTAAGGAGTCAGAAGGATCCCGCGTATAAAGTACATGTTGTACAGGAACTTCTTGAAGACGACTACGATAGGAAAATACAGTTCTGTGAAAAAATGATGGGAAGATATGATGAAAATAACATATTTTTTGAAAATGTTATCTTCTCCGAGGGGGGCTACATTTTATTTAAATGGAATGATCAACAGACATAATTATCGATTTTGGTCTGATCAATAACCACAGTGGATACGTGCGGGACATACATATCATCCCCAAAAAGCCAACGTGTGGGCTGGCATAATAAATAACCATATTTCTTTAAAGAAAATCTTACTGCTGAGCGTTATTTAGATTTCCTCTGATTTGATTTAATACCTGCATTAGCACTAATGTTTCCTAACGAGGGTGATTCAGATATTTCCCATGAAAGACCATGGTTCCAACAAGATGGCGCAAAACCTCATTTTGGTAAAAATGTTCGAAGGAACGAACGTTGAGGACCTACAAGAATAAGGATAGAGGTGCATGTCAAGTAGAAGGTAGAGATCACTCTCAGCATTTGTCACATTGGCCGAATCAGGTGAGTGCTAAGGATCCCCTTCAAATATTAATATTAATTAAAGAACTTACGTGAACTAGTTTTACTGTAACCAAATGAGCAGACCCCTAATTTGTTGCTAGTATCGGATTCAGTTTTAGAAGACCTTCTCGTAGAACAAGGTTGCCATTTGACAAAAAAAAGTTGGGTTCCTACATATTAAGAGGTTGCAGGAAGAGGGTTGAAAATATTACAAAAAGATGAACAACCATTTAAACCACTCCACGTGTTCCAGCGCGTTTTTGTGGAAAATGATTCATATATAAGACATGAATGTTGTGCATTTCTTTTCAACAAACCTGTATAATAAAATTGTTTTTCGCTTTTTGGGATCAATGTGACCTAAAATCTGGATATTTGGCAACATAATGGAGTATTTTTTTACCGTCACGGAGTTTTTACTTTCCTCGTAAAAGAGAAGTACTTATTGTAACCGAGAAAAAATCACCCTTCGAGATTTTTTTAGATCTTTACATTCCAGAGTTTTAAGATGCCAAAAAACATGTTTTCTCTATTCTGTCGCCTCGGTCTGTTCGAAGCATAGCTAAAAAACTACTTACCCGATTGACTTCAAATTTTGATCAAAGGTTAAGGGTCTCATGGAGATCACCTAGTAACATTTTGATAAAAACCAATATGGCGAACCAAAATGGCGGCCTAGTGAAATGTTAAAAAATTATTAAAAAAAAATTTGCACATTTTGCAAATTTTGCACAACAATCAAGTATTACATAAGAATCGACGACTGGTAAAATGGCGGTTAATAAAATATTCAGCCTGGAAAATCTACCTATTGGATTGTTTTCAAATTTTGTGCAATAATTAATTGTGGTATAGAGATGTTAGCTATTTTCGTTACAAAATTTCATTATTAAAAAATAATGAATGACAAATCAGTTCGATTACTGATACGCAGAGGCTCTACTTCATGACTTCATATCTCCGGTCCTATTAATATTCGAGGGTTCGCTGTAAAGTCAACTTTTAATATTATTACATACATTTTTCTCGCCCGGGTACCAGAAACGATTATACGAGCAATATACAAAAAAATATCGTATGTAATCTATTTATCGCTTAAATTATTTATTGCAACCAATTTATTTGTTATTAAATAAGGAAAGGAAAATACTTTATTTTTTGGCAAATTTTTATATAATTTTAAAGTTATGGTACAAAAAGTGAAAAATCGTAATTTTTTAGCTTATTTGACAGTCTTCTCCTCTTCTCTAAATTTAGAGCTACATGAAACCACTAATTACTCCATAAATATCTCTTTTCTAATTGTTTAGATTGAATTTTTATCTATAATAACTGACCTGACCTAGTCGTAAAATATGTTTCATTACAAAATGATTTTTATTTAAGTACACATGTTTGACATGAAAATGACGACTGTGAAATGAGTTTTTGCGGTGTAACCTTTGTGTTGAACGCCGGTAAAGGTAACGTGCATATATACTTGCGAAAGTTTACTGTGTTACAGCAAAATGCACTCCTGCATAACGTGTTAGAGTTTTATATTCAATGCACTGTTTACTGCGCCACTGAAACAAGCTAAGCTGTATCGTTACGCGAACGTATTAGTAACGACACACACGCTAGAGTGCTAGAGACAGAGACATCTTCATAAAATATTAATATTTGAATTCAGTTGTTATTATCAATCGTTATTACCGTACGTAAAAAAATCGATAAATTTCCTTTAAGCGGAACTTCCTTCGTTATGATTTTTTCATTTTATTAGGAATAGTGAAATGTGATTTCAAAAATTTGTATTGGGCTCCATGTTGTTCCATCATATTGGATTCCTACCGATATTTTACCAGTTTCTACTTATGCCGCACTTAATTTTTGGGCATAATTTAAAAAAATTCAATAAGTAGTTTTTACATTGACACACACCACCATTTTGTTACATCATATTGAATTTGTACCAGTTTATCCTTATACACAATTTTTCTGCAAAATTTAAAGTTAATTAAATAAAATTTCTTTACGTTGATTTTTAAAAAAAAATTATTTGGTTATTTTGTTTCACCATCTTAAATTCGTACCACAACTTTAACAGTTTATATCTATATCACATTTAATGTTTACACAAAATTTGAAATTAATTTAATTTTCAGGCTGATTTTTTTTAAATATTTTATTAGGCCGCCATTTTATTTTGCTATCTTGGATTCATACCAAAATATTACCAGTCAATTATTTTTTTTAGTTATACATTTGTTAACGTATCACTAGGCCGCCATCTTGTTCCGGCATGTTAGATTTATACCAAAATACTACCAGGTCATCCTAAAATTTGAAGTCAGTCTGTTAAGTCGTTTTTAAGCTATGCCTCGAACTGAAAAGCAGACAGACAGACCGGTGGAATTGATAAAACATATTTCTTGGCATCTAGGGACACCAAAATGTGAAGATATGTAAAACCTGAAAGGGTGATTTTTTCACGATTACTTTTTATTTGGCCGCCATTTTTTTCCGCCTTTTACTAGTTCATCCCTATACCACAATTAGTTATGGTACAGAATTTGAAAACAGTCCATTAAGTAGTTTTTCAGGCTGAATTTTTCACTATTTCATTAAGCCCCCAATTTATTTCGTCATCATTTTGGTAAGAATCCAATTCTTTTTAAGCAAAATTTGAGATAAATTGGAAAAGTAGTTTTTAATAATATATTTTTCGGCCTCCATTTTGTTCAGCCATACTGGATTTATGGCAAAATGTTATCAGATCATCCCCATATGACCCTTAATTTTTGTCCAGAATTTGAGGTCAATCGGGTAAGTAGTTTTTTAGGTATGCCGCGAACAGACAGACAGATGAAAGAAATTGAGCAAACATGTTTTTCAGCATCTAGGGATCCTAGAACGTGAAGATCTGAAAAAATCTCGGAAGGTGATTATTTCACGATTACCAACTTCCCTTTTAAATGTGAAGTAATATAAGATATAGCATGGAAGGAAGAAGATTGTCAGAAAACTTTCCGATGAAATATAGAAGTGTACAATCACAAGAAATAATGACATAAAATAAGACTGGAAAAAACACTATATTGATGTATTACAAAAAAATTGATGAATATCCTACTACATTTTGTCCAGCTGTCACATAATTCTTGAGTAATAAAAATAAGTATGCCAGGACATAGTTCGGTTAGCAACTTATATATTTGTTTTTTTAAGTACAATAGAGTGCATTGCAGTAAAAAAAGAGTTGCTTTGCGATATGATGTAAAAATATCTGTCCAAGTAACTGCTGTGTTGAAGAAGAAAGTCCAGTATGGGTGGAAGAAGAGCTCACATAGCTGGTAGAAACACCAAAGGACTTTCAACGAAGCGAAATAGAAATCCCCATGCGCTTTCTAAATGTGTTAATGAACGTAAGAGTCTTGGCTCTAATAAATCTAAAAAACAATAGGTATATTTCCTTTTGTATTGTAATTATAATTTTTGTCAATTTAGTTTATTTTTAAAACGTGCTCTTAAATGTTTGACATTAATGGTTCTCTTTTATTATTAACTATGGTTTATAGTTGTTTAATAAGACACTAAAGTAACCAGTTTACTGACATGGTCGGAGTCAGTAAATCCAGAACAGTAATGTTTTGGATTTACTGCCATTTTGAATACAATTTCAGTGACAATCGGAGAAAAGTATGTTACAATCAGTGCTGTGAAAACTGTGGTCGAAGCAGCAGCGAGTATCGACGGTGGCCAAATACACACGTGTTGGATTAATACTAACCTGTGTTTTTTGACTCAGTGTGACTGGTAAGTCTTTGCAAGTCTATATTGAAGAAAATATTAAACATATATAAAGTTAAATTAATCAAATACTAAACTATATAATAAATTTTTTTTCTTAACATAATCTAAATTTTGGTGGAAACATGGATGACCCGGGTGGGGGAGGGGGAAACCCTTCCCGCCACAATAGTGATGAAATAAATGATATTATAGGTATTACACAAAAAGTAAACACAAAAAATTGCGATAATTTAGAAAACAACACAAAAACGGTAGAAATATTATATAATGCAAATGATTTGGGCCCCTACATAGTGTATATTGAATCCTCCCTAGAACGTTCAAATGACAGTATTGGTAGATTCAGTACCATCCGAATTGCGCGTGAAATATTTGAGCTAAAAATAAACAATATTAAAAAAGTGGACAACAAAGGTTCCAATAGAGTATCTGTGGAATGCAACGATTATAATACAGCAAATAACCTTGTAAACAACTCAAAACTTAAAGAAAAAGAATATAAAGCGTTTATCCCGTATAATTACGTTACATGCAAAGGTTTGGTGCGTAGAGTAGATTTATGGCTAGACATTGAAAAACAAGTACAACATATTTGTAAACCCAGTAACCCTAATATTAAAATTGTAAAAGCCATTAGATTAACTAAAAATGTCCTGAAAGACGGAAAGAGTGAAAAAGTTCCCACAGGGACAATTTTATTTACTTTTAGCGGAACAATGATCCAAGAAATGTTATATTTTATGATAAACTGTCTCTACCAGTAGGCATTTATGTGCCCCCTGTTACACAAT